>JAJLZF010000011.1:0-332482 GCA_030572035.1 Yamadazyma takamatsuzukensis | reverse complement strand
CCAGCCATAGTAAAATCGGTTGCTATGGCCGAAAATCCTCCATGGCGAATCATTGCTAAAGAGAGCTTCGCACTACAAAAATTTCGAGATCAAGGCAACTTGTCCGAGTGGTTAAGGAGAAAGATTAGAAATCTTTTGGGCTTTGCCCGCGCAGGTTCGAATCCTGCAGTTGTCGTTATTTTTTGGTTTCCAGCTGTTCTGGCTGTTTTTTTTATTGCCCTATATAAACTAATCTATTTTTTCGACAAAATCATCGAATGCTGGGATGTCATTTTCAAGAGATTGTCTGGTGGGGGTTCTCGCGGAAGTTTGTGCGTCTTGCGAGGGCATCATAAGGTAATTGTTAATGGAATTTGCTCGTTCACTCATATTGAAATTATTAAAGTTAGCATCACTAAAAGTGAAGTCTGGTTGGTTGTTACTCTCAGGGTCTTGTAAATATTGATCATTTGTGGTGTTGGAATTTTGTTGACTTATTGCGTGTGCGTCTATATCGCCAGGGCTTATGTCTTCGGATAAGAAATCTTCTGAGTCATAATCATATTGTTCGGAAGTACCAGCTTTCTTTCTTTGTCTTCTAGGAGGTTTCTTTTCGGCTTCTATTTGTTCAAATTCTCGATATTTGGCTAAATAAATTTTTAACGTTTCTGAAAAATTTTCGAATCCCAACGTATACATCGACCATAGAATATCTTCTCCATTCAAAGTCTTTCTCTTTTCTATTTTACATCTGTCAACTGCTTGACTGGTTATAAAGGATATGAATTCACTAACACATTCTTGTATACATACTTTGGATTCTTTGGATAACTTAGCGTGACTTGGTAAAGCACTTTTCATTACTCGACCAACTAATCGGTTAATATTTACACTTTAAAACGGAAATTCAGCTAATACATACCATTTGCAATAGGTAGGAACCTATCCTGTTCTTTGATTTCATAGTCTTCGTTTGTCCAATTAACATCCACGGGCTTTTGCATAGTTGAATGTCTCACTTTGGTTCTTTGGCCAATTTTTTGTGCAGCCATTAATGCGAGATCGGAGAGATAAAGAAACCAGCCGTGCGGTTAAATGTGACACAATAACTAGTTAGGAGTTAAAGTCTGAGGCTTTAAAGTGATTGCAAATGTTTATTTAGTACAATGTTCTACATGATTAATTTAATATCTTTGACCAGCTTTTACAAATTGTCTATACATTTTTGAACCAAGCTTGCGTATATCTTACAATCAGGACTTTCATCTTCCCAATACTTATACACCTGCAAGGAATGGTTAAAAGTTCCCATCATGGTTTCCTTGGGCATGAAAGGTCAAGGAGGTCTGAAAGATTACCAAAAGATTGGATCATAGGATTGCTGCTGAAAACTTCTTTTACGGTTTCATCAGATTTGGCCATCTCTAACATGTATTTGAATTTTTTGTATAATAGAAACATGTAAAAGTTCCCCGTGAGCAAGTTTCGTAAATAATACCACTGTCCTTGATGTCTATGACCCCCAAGTTTAGGAATGTTAAGCTTAGGTAAGGTTCTTAGTTGAATAAAGAAAAGTTTGATCATCTTCTTTTTGGCAAACGGTAATAAGTTGGGTCTGAAATATGAAGAATCAGCTGAGTTTCCCTCTACGGAGAAAAATTCCGAAAAGTCTTCTTCTGAATTTCTCCGCTGGTAATACAATGGAGCTTCTAGTAACTTATCATAATCCATCTTAAACTCTTCGTCTGTCAAAGTTTGAGTGTCAGATAAACTATTTGAATCCGAACTAGCATGGTCAAGTTTATTTTGAGCCCTTTGTTGATCATCCATGAATACTGACACTATTCCTTCGATCAATTCTTGAAATGGGATTTTATCGGCCAAGATCAAATAGATCATAGGCCGGAAAAGTAACATTTTTGAAGTTAAAATTCGGGTTTTAATATACATAATAGCTTCAGATTGGGCTTGAATCAACAAATTTTCATCAATTAAGAAATCATCAAGATCATGGGACAAGTCAAGTGGAATACCAACTTCTTTAGCCTTTCTTTTCTCATAAGCATTAGCCACAGACTTGAACATTTGTTGAATATCTGACTCTTTCAAAACAAAGTTTCGGATCCGAGGACTTAAAGAATTAATTATCCCATTATATTGATTAAGATACCGCATACAAGATATCCAATAATCTTCCGAATAAAACTTGGATTGATCCCATAACCGAGACTTAACCCCTTCATCGGAATGAAACTCATTGAACATTTCATTATCCACTTTCCGAACTGCTACCTCAGTTAAAAAGTAGTACCAGGTATACTGATCATCATATTTTGCAGCCACTTGTAAACACTCCTGACTGTGTTCTTCTTGCGCGGCAACATCAGCGACAGGTTGAGGGATGGTAGGAAAAGGACATGGTGGTATGATATTAGTAATTCCTGACACTTCTACTCTAGGCGACAATTCCACCTTTAATTCACACTCCAATTTCAAACACGTCCAAAATAACCGATCAACCACTTGCTTTTTACCGGCTGATCTAAACGTAATCTTACCGAAAGCGTCTCGTTTCATTTCCAAATAATACATCATGATTTTGCAAGCCAGAACAATATGTTTAAATGCCAAAAGGGGGTTTAAAATGTATAAATGGAACTGACTGAGTAACAAATCATATAGGGTTGCTCTGACAGAAAACTCCTTCAAAAGATTGGGCCAAAGAACAACTAATACCTGGGAGTACGTTAGGAAAGAATTGGCTATAGCAAGTCTTTCGTGGAGCACAGAGTCTGGTAACAGAGCTCTGTTTAAGCCACTGGTCGATAAATCGTTTCTTTCTTCCACTGAAGTCTTGTACTTGGCAAAATTATCAAGATGTACTGACGTGGATATAACCCCAAGAGCAGATATTAATGGTATTAGTGGGATATTTTTGCAAAGACTGATAAATGCTCTTCTTCTGTATGGAGCATCTTTAATGCTACAGGTTTCAATGGCTTGAAAATAAAGGGGGCTCATCTCTAAGTTTTCCACTTTCATGTCCACATAGGCAGAAGCAAGTACACGTAGGGAAAAACTCGGGATTGCTTTGACAAGAAGTTTAAACATCTCGATGGATTCTAAAAACTCTAATACGTCCAACACAGGAAGTTTGGTGTGACAATTGACAAAAAAGGAATTCATATTGGCGGCTAAGGAGTCCAGTAGAAGTTTCTCTATATGCTCAAAAGTATTGATTTCATCAAACGATGCCTTCTTGTACTCAAACTTTCCGTATGTTTTAAACAATTCTCGCTCCATAAAATCAATGTTGTCAAGGATATCGGGGATCTGTTTTTTGAAGTAACCCCATCTTAAAATGGACGAAAATGACATTGACCAACTTTCTGGCTTTATGCCCATAGTTCGAGATGCATCAGCCACTTGGTGGATTTCTCCACTGTCTTTTATAGATTTGACTTCGGCCATAAGCCCGTCCAACTTTTTCATTATTTCATAAGAAGCAGAATCGTAACTCCCCAAACCACTGGTTCCATCTTCACTATTGTACTCACATACATCAATGCCGTTTTTCACACACGAACCACACCGGGGTCGGGAATTATCGCACTTAACCTTTTTAAGTCTGCAACTGTTACAGGCCGTAAGGGCCCTTCTTCGAGGTTGGAAGGAAGATTTTTTGGCAGGGTCCAGTGATTTCAATTTCTTGGTCCGAGGTTCTTCGATTGGTGGTATTTGCTCGGGCATGGCGTACCCAGACATCATCGAGGGATCTGTCCCGATGGGCTGACCCGGTATGACATTGGGGAAGTTTATTGGTGGTGGTACAAATGGAGGTCTTGGTTGACTGATACTGGGTTGGCCACCAATGGAATTTTCTGCTGACGAAGAGTACTGAACCTCTGGTGGATGCTGAGGTGAGTGCTGAGGTGGAGCACCTGGTGGATACACCTGCTGATAGTAAGTGGGATAATAAGGAACGAAGTTAGCTTCATTCGGGGGATTTTCACCCGCTCGATTATCTCTTTCCCGCTTCATATGCTTCGTGTCCGTCAATTTCCATTTACCTGAGGACATCTGCTTCTTTATGTATACCGCCTATTGTCGCCAGTTGAGTTGGTATGCTACCTCGTAATTTTGCGCGACCTACAATTCCTAATTGGGATCGAAGGGGATTATTTTTTTAGGGATGGAATGAGAGAAGCCTAAAGGGAGGCTTAGAAAAGTTACGAAATAGGGTGTTTAACTATAGACTCGGTGATTTGGACCTGAGGACTCTAGTAGTTGGGCATGGTGAGGATTTAGTGCTACGGTAATGAATGCCGCACGAATCAGGTTTTCTGCATGAAAAATTGAATGCTGAATTCTTCCGAATGAGGAAGAATATCAAGAAATGGAAGATGACCCGGAAGTGAGAGGGAAAGAGACGATCCGGAAGTGGACGAGGTAAAGACGATCCGCAAGCAAGAGAAGGGCACTTGCATTGATTGGCAGAATATTTTCCACCACAATACAGCAGGAATAAATTGACAGATGATAGACTTATCAGATGAGTTCTCAGTAGTATATATTCAGTACAAGTATTAATCAACCAGGTGGTAATTGAGAAGCATCAACGATGTCAGCAGCATCAACTGCTTCTTCTTCCTCTACAGCATTTTCTAAAGGTGTTCTTGGTAAGGCCATCATACCTGATCTGGCCAATTCCAAAATTCCAAAAGGATGTAACAATTGGATGAAAGAAGATACTCTTGAAGGTTTAGCACTTAATTCCACAACAACATTTCGGTCAGAGATATCCACAATTTTACCACCAAACTTTTCGGTGATGGTAGAAATATGGTCTAAATGTATGTGTTTTTGTCTCAAAGCTTCAGAGGGAGCCAAATTATTTGGATGGTAAGCCGATTCTGGGGCTTCCAAATCGGGTATGGAGGATCCATCATTAGTATACAACTTGTGACTGGCAATTAATTCCTGGAAGTATTCAGGCCCTAAGATCGATACTCTGGCCAATAAGAGCTCTCTCTTAATAATCTCAGCGTTACTGTAATCTAAAACGGCATATACGGGAACTAAATCTTCAATTTGACGTCTGGCTTGTTCAATCACAGCGTCTTGACCGGCCAAAACAATTGTCATTCTTGATAAATCTTTGACTTCGGTGTTACATACCACTAAAGAATCAATATTGAATCCTCTAGCAGCCAAAGTACCAGAAACAGAACTTAAGACACCTGGTTCATTCTGAACTAAACAATTCAACACATGTTGCTTTCTTGGAGCCCTTGAAGGAACAGGTGTTTCGTATAAAATGGATGAAACCGCAGCATCTGCTGACCAGTTGGGGGTTTCTAAAGTAGGCAAGGAAGGTCTTTTTTGGTTACGGTGTAAAGTTTTGTAAGCTAAGGCTGATGTAGAACTGGATGTCTTCGTTCTAATGGCAGACCGCTGCACACCTAAACCTCTAGAATAAAGCTTTCCAAACATATTTTGAATAACGTCAGTAGCTAGATGCGATTATATAGGTTTTTTCACTATGATTCATTTTTCAACGCGAACTTTCGGATAAGAGGAAACCTGCGACCGGAGAAAAAAAGGCGGTATCGGTGAAAACGGTTGCAAAATAAAAATTGTGTATTTATGGAAATTGACCAGCTCTTAACCCAAAGTATCCATCAGGAGCAGATTCTGGCTTGAGCCAGTTTAAGTCTCCATTATCACCTTCTATCCCATAATTGGATACCTCGTTCCCCCACCAGTCTAATTCAAATGAATCATATTTAACTGTGAAAAATATGAGCAAAGCACTAAATGCAACACCAGCTGATAATGCACTGGTCAAAATGTAGTTATATTTTTCCCACCATAATAAATAATTCTTCTTGATATAATACATGAAATAAAATGATAAGTACAAACCCCCAGTATAGAACAGTAGATTATATGGTGCGTATAATAAGAACCCACCAATAATAACCGTAGGATTGAAATACATCGTCCATTTTTTAGGTCCATAATGTTTGAAAAGTAAACAGGGGAAGACTAAAACAAATCCTAAAAGGAAACACCATTTTAAAACAGGGTAAACCCCACTAAATACTTTCGCAGGTCCAATGACTCCATATTGAACACTCGAATAAAAGTACGTATTTGCTCCAGGACAAGTCAACCTATTTTTCTGATGTCTTTCACAAATATCGGGAACATTGTTCAATTGCCAATTTGCTATAATCAAAGAAATCACTATACTTAAAAAAGTAGACATAATCTGTCCCTTGAAAATGGCCCGGGGAGGGATTTTGGCGTAGTGCGCCAATTTTTGATCGGTGATATAGTTTGCTGCTTGATGATCCACATTGGTTCCATAACTTTTCAAAGTTATCAAAGCAAGCCCAGAATTAGGAATAGCATACCCCACAATCAATTCCACTAAAACGTTCAAACCAAAGGAAAATCCCGTAACTGAAGCAATAGCTGTCAAAGGGATCAAAAACACAAAATTAATGGCTATAGTAAAGAAAATTCCCCATACTGGAGTCTCAGTAGGATAAAATACTACACAAACAATACCAAAGAATGTACTAGCCACCAAAATGACCATAAACCACCAATCAGGAACTTCTTCATATCGCGACATCATTTTACAATGAGGATCTTTAATAAACTTTCCATAAACACTGGTATCTTTAAACGTGAAAGAGTCATACAACGTTTCCAATACATTCTTGAAACTGGTCTTCATTGATTCCCATTCACTAAAAATATGGTAAAAAATTGCAAAAGGATACAAGGCAAAATATGCTCCATACACTACCAAATTTGCAGCCGTGAAATATGGAGGTCCAACCTGTTTGTATTTCTCATGATCGAAATGGTTTTTGTCGTTCAAAATATCGTGTACTTTATACACTTTCCCCCTATTGTTGAAAAGCTCATTTGAGTTAATAGGTAAATACCCACTCCACTTATTATTGGTGTAATAAACTGTGCAAATAATGAAAAACCCAAGTATTGATCCAATGTACTGATTCATATATGTGTAAAATGGAAGGGTTAAACACCCAGCAGCATTTAAGATATTCCAATCAAAAGTGGGTAAAGGATTCAATCCTAAACCAATGTTAGATCCAGTAATATTTGCTAGATGGAGCAGACCAGGACTAAACCATGTTGGCCAATTAAACGTAGACAATGCTTTAAAGAAGAAGGATGGAATCCAATTGTAAAAAAAACTTAGAAAGAACACCACAAAGAAAAAGGAATATCGAGATATCCTCCATCCATAGATTGCCTCCTTGCTCTCATCTTGGTCAATTAAAGCTTTATTTAAAGCTATGGTGGGTAGAATAGTGGGCCATAAACTTTTCACAGGATAAATACATACTTTTCTCATTACACCGGCAAATCCAAATCCTAAGAATTGGGTGGATATCACTAAAAGCACTTGAAATGTCATGGTGACCCAATCTAAACCGTAAAATTTTTCGAGTTTCATTACAAAAATATTATATATAGCATATGGGGTACTACTTGAACACAGATAAATGATGGAAGATAACATCATCTCTTTGTAATTCCAAGGCCCTGGGTTCAACTTTACCTGGTACCCCAAAAAATTCATTTTAGCGTTCGTGGGGAATATTGATTCTAATAGCTTTCCACTAGGAAGGAGAAGTAACTGAATAGTATGGTTTCCCAATGCAATTGAAGGTAATCTATGAACGAAAAAGTTATTGACAATGGAACCAATGAAAGTCCAAAACAAACCCACCACATATGCTCGGAAAGTATCTACCGGTATGGTTGGATCATCGTAGGGGTCAGTTATAGCTCTAATCTCAGGGTATGGAGAATGATAGGCTATTAATGCTGCTTCTAAACGAACTTGTAGATTCCAATTCAAAATATTCAAATACGTTTTGTTCTTGAATTTGGAGTAATCTATTATGTCTTCGTCTTCGTCCTTTTCTGGTGGTTGTGGTTTTTCTTCGTCTAAATCTGGAGGTACCATTCTTATGAGTCTCTCTATCAATCTATAATCCTCTATAAGAAAGTTGACATCGCCTTTGTGGGTGGCCAAAGCATCCCTAAGAATGGACAATGCGTCATGGATGTCCAATGATACAATATGGTCTATCATAAAACTGGCATTGAACGGTATTTCTATATCTTCCACTGGTATGTTTTGCTGGAAAGTATCATCACTGATAACACCTAGCCTTAGTAAAATGAACCGAAGATCTGCTGGTGATAAATTTGAAGGGGAACCATCACTGGACAGAGATTCCTGAACCCGGGAATGGGACTCGCTTCTAAAATCCTCCAGGGATTCAAAATCAGCGAGTTCTATATATTCAGGTTTTGGTCCCATGAAAAATGTGGAGTACGCGAATATGAAAAATCAAGATAGGGAAATCAAATTATAAATAAACTATTCAAAGATTAGAAGCTAAGATTTTAACCAATTCGTCAGGTTCAGTGCTACTTTCAATGGCTGGATTGGCAATTCCATTGACACTAATAGTAGGAGTAACATGAACACCCACAGTTCTTTGATATCTGGTAAAATATTTAATATCAACGGTAACGTCATTACCAGCGTTGGTAGCATCTTTTTCACCAGTGGGCTTAATGAGTAAGTTTTCCAACACCTGTTCTTTGGTAAACCCTAACTTGACATCATGGGATGTCACATCATAAAGTCTCTCGTAAATTTCGTTTCTGGATTTATCGGCATTGGCAGTATCGTAGAATTTCTGAATGTTGTTAAAAAGGGATTCAGAAACGTCCCAAAACAAAGAGGAATCCCCATTATTTTCTCTGGTAAGTTTGGCAATGGCTAAAGAAAACTCATGCAAGAAAATTGAATTAGGATGCCATGGTTGAACTACATTCATAAATATAAATTGGAACTTGCCAGGGTATTGAGCTTCGATCTTGGGAAGTACACTGGACTTAAATTTCAAAAAAAACTTGGCACTGAAAGGACAATTGTAGTCTAAGTAGAAATGGACCAAGTGAGGGGCCTGATTGAGTTTATCATAGCGGTAGTAGTAATGGGTGGAAGCGTATTTTGGTGATACCATTTTTCAGTAAGGAGCAAGGTCTCGGTTGCGAAAAATAATTTGCAATTGCAAATGTGGCTCTATTTATTAACTATTAATTTTTGTGAAAATGAAAGAAACTTATCAATGAACTATCTACTTATATCACTCTGTCATTTGGGCCTCTGACTCCGTACTACCCAAATTATCATATGCCGTATCATCACTTGCAACACTGTAATCTGTCGCGTCAGATGAATAATTATCCGAATCATCAACAGGCATAGCACCTTTCCAAGAAGTGTCAGAACCAGAGTCTGAATCGATAAGGATGCTGTCAGATTGGTTTGTTCCGTGATGCTTTATCTTTTTGAATTTTTTTCGTTTGCCCTTTGGGGCCTTGGCATTGGATAGTACGGAAGATGAAGGTCTAGGAATTGTTGCCGATGACGGTGGTGGAGCGAACAGTTGAGCTGGCTGCTGAGTATTAAATACATCGGTTGATGGTGGGATCTGAATGGTTGTGTTTGGCCCAGAAGGGCTCATTGCAGCATTGAATGGAGTAGTCACGTTATGTCTCATTGACGGATGTGGGAACATCAAAGGTAGATAGGGAAAAATGGGAGGTTGCGAAACCGGATGCTGCACATCAGGTACCAAAGGAAGAGTCACCACAGGGCCGGGCACTGGCGGAACAGACACCAATTCAAGTCTTGACAGGTTTCTTTTATCTTGTGATGCTGGGCTGTTCTTTGCACGTTCCAGCAAAACTGTACTATGTTGATTCAGCACTACCGTCTTTTCGGAGGAGGGACTGCCTATGGACATATTAGCATCAATACGTTGTTCCTTTAAAGCCTGCGGATTCACTTTTTTCACAACCTCTTTTTCTTTAGAGTGTATACTCCTCAATTCCTTAACTTTGTCTACAATTCTCTTCAACTCAGCGTTAATTGACTCCCTTTCTTTTCTATCAGTCTCATTAGACTGGCCAACATATATCAGCATATCCTGCTGTAGCAAGCTTTTAGCTTGTAATTCTAACTCATTTAGCTGCTTATCGATCGAGTCAGCTTCCTTTGGTTTACGTTTGGGTTTTCTCTGTTGCTGGATAACCTCTCTTTGCCTTTCAATCGGAGAAACAATATTTTCTTCAACAGTGGACTTATCTGATGTAGCTTTATTTGCCGTGGACTTATTTGTAACAGGCTCCTGTAAGTCAAGTTCTCTCGATAATTGTTCCTGAAGATCCCTTTTCTTCAAATCAAATTCTTTCATCAGTTCAGCTTGAAATTCAAGCTCTTTCCTCATCAGCTCATTCAACTCCTTTTCCACCACAGCCTTTTCCCTCAAGTAATTTTCTTGTTCCGTTTCTTTATAATGATTTTGACCCTTCTTTCCATTATTTTGCAACACTGTTGCGCTCTTTTGAAGTCTTATTATTTTCTCATGCAAAGCCTTTGATCTCAAATGATTTTGTTCCAAGTCTTCCATGAACTGCTTCTGTTTTAACTCAAAATGTTTCAATGTAGAATCATACTGTTTCAGTACTTCTTTTCTTAATTTAGCTCTTTTTTCCTTTTCTGTCAATTCTTTTTGTTCCAATTCCTTCTCTTTGAAATTTTGCTGTTTTATCCCATCTTCTTCTCGTGATTCCTCCAGTTGTTTCTCCTCCCACCCTTGCGCCGCTAGCTGTACGAGTCTTCTTTTATATTGTTCTTGTTGCCTCAACTCTTTTTCCTGTTTTTCCTCAACCCGTCTCCTTTCCTCCTGACTTGTTTCCTCTTCCATCCGATGTTCCCAAGATATCACGTTCAGTTTATCCACATTTATATCCACATCATCACCCGAATCGTCATCTTCTGAAACAAAAAGTGGGTAACTTTCATCCATCCCCCCTTCAAAAGGCTGTTCGATATGAACCTTCTTGATATGACTTCTTTCATTTTGACTACCATCGTTCTGACTCCTATCATATTCAGAGTCTTCAGGAACAAATAATGCCTGTGAGTTTGGGGGATCATCAGACAGTTCTTGTGACAAAGAAGATATGGCGATAATTTGGTTTGGCGAAGCAACCTCCTCTTGAGTTGCTTTAGAATTTAGAAGATTGTAAGCATCCATAATGCCTTGAAGTTTTTCTGTCAAAGTTCTAGGGGAGTCTTCCAAAATAAAGGGATTGTGAGTATTTGGGGACTTTATACTTGGAGGAGTCTTGGACTTGGTACTTGGTGGTGATGCTGTAGGTTTAGTTTTACCGGCGAACGGCTTAGATACGGAATTTTGGGGCTTCTCAGTAGTGTTTTTGGGCTGAACTTCTGGTACACTGACAACTGAAGGACCTTTTTCTGGTGTACTGATAGCTACAAGGTTCTCGTCAGGTGTAACATCCAACGAGTTCTTACCTTGTACACTTTTGGATGCCTTACTACTTGGAGAACCTTGCTCTTTCAAAGTGTTTTTCTTTCTAAGGTTACTGGGCGAATTCTTAAAAAAAGGTGAATTACTCCATGACTTTGTAGCGACTGGCGGGGTCTCCGGGACGATGAATTGATTTTGATGTTCTGGACTATCGGACAAGTCAATTATTTCTACGTCCTTGGAAGGAAAATATGGCTTTCGAAATTTGGACTGTTTAGGAAGGTTATGGGTTGTCTGTGGTGTATTTTGTTCTTTATGAAATTCTTGCTCCTGGGTCCCTTGTTTCTCGGGTTCATCTACGCTAGAGTCTATGCTAGGCTTTATGCTGAGTTCCTTTGTACGTAGTTTTTGCCTCACAGGTTTAGGTGGTTCAAGTTCTTCTTCAGAATCGGATGGGTTGATTCTCACAGATCTGACATGGTTCGTCTTATCTAGTATAACAGTTTTATTTTTCAGACTGGTTAAGTTTTTTTTAATTATAAGATCTTTATCCCTTCTTCCCGTAAATCTAGGTTTCAATTGGGGGGAATTTTCCGGAGATTCTGGCAAATTGGTGTCAGTTTTGTGGAGTTTCGATTCCATGATGTCTGGCTCATTAGTTCTAGTCTCAGGTTCAGAAGTTTGATTAATGAAAATTGGTCCTACTCCTTGGACTTGATCTAACTGGGGTTCATGATTCACAGAACCTTGAAGAGGTGGAGCAGAAGGCTCATTCGTCTTGCAATCCAAAACAATTGGATCACCATCTTCTATAGCCTTCTGTTTTTCTAGCTCTGCTAGTTCCAATTCTTTGAGTTTCCGTCTTTTTTTGGACTTTTTGTGTTTCTTCTTCCTCTTCTTCCTCTTCTCGTCTGGCGGATCAGGTATTGGGGGCGCACGTAGTACGTGCCGGTTAAATAGGTTGAAGAGGCTCTCCACTATCATGCCATACCTAGGAAGTTTCGCGCATCGAATATAATACATGTATTTTTCTATTTACCGATACAAAATTGGTTACGCTAATATGGTCAATTTACACTTGTCGTATAAGACATCATGGAACTTATCGTCATCATCCACTTCAAATTGTTTTATTTTCATGCTCTGAATCTCATTGAATTGATAATTACTCACATCATTTTCATCCAGGAACGAATCGAGGTCATTTTTCAAAAAAAGTCGGATTCCTTGAGGATCAAACTGTCTAGCAGGATTCTCATTTAAATTCAACCTCTTGAAAAGTTTTGATTTTAAATCTCCTAATTTAAGCGTAGATGGAAGTAACAATACAAAAATATCGTCTTGATAGTAAAATTTCACTTTGTACTTAGTACCTGATGGTTTGATAGCTCCATCTACTGATCCAACTGAGGTGGAATCTTGACGCTGTTGTGGTTGTTGTTGGGGTTGTTCTTGAGGCTGTTGTGGCTGTTGAGGCTCCAAAGCATTTATAAGGTTACCGGATGAGGCTGACAATCTACTATTCAAATTAGACTCAGAAGATGTGGGTGTGGTGGAAGTTCTTGTACCTTGTTGGTTATTGTGTAAAGTGGAATATTGCGACATTCTATCTTGTTGATAATTTGACTTTTGACTTATTGGTTTCAGTTGTGGTCTTTGTTTGAAATTGGAATCTACGACTTCTTTGTCAAATCCATTGTCCAACACATCAAATAATCTTAATACTTCTTCAGATCTTGAAATGTGGAGAGGTAAGGCTATTAAATTTCTCAAATAATAATCCAATTTTTCTCTTCTCAACTTTGATATACTGTCATTTACATTTATCAAAGGACCCGGTATGGATGGAATAATTCTCTTTGAATTTTCGATCTTTCCTGCTTCAAATGGGAACAATTCCAATAATTTAACTTGTAAATCGTAGAAATCTTGGTAGTACCGATATAAGTATCTTACTTTCCCATTACCAAGTTTGGCAATAATCAAATACTGATACCGACCATGATCCAATTGATAAGAATCCACACTGGCTTCTATGATGGAAACATTGGAAGAACTTAATGAGGATCTATTTGACGTAGTTTGGTGAGCTTCTTTGGCGAAAAATTGAGTATTTGAGGAAATTGGCGGGGTTTGGTTGGAAATTGAACCCAAAGGAATAGTTGATGCTTGGTATTTAGCCGTTTGATCTTTCCACTGTTCAACAGAAGGGATCTTGAAGTTGTTAATTAAAGTAACCAAATCTTCGTTACCCATACTATTAGATGGATTTATCAAATCTATAATTTTCACATAACTTACAGGTACCAAACCAGGACCTCCCAAACGATTTATAGGTTTAGCAATAAACCATTCATAATCATGGTGGGCACAAATTATGAGGTTTTCACCCGGATGAATATCCAACTCATCTTCTCTTTCAGCCTTAAATTCATATAACACTACAGCGTATAAAGTTTGACTGGAATTTCTTTGGGATTTTTGACCAGGGCTGAATTTTCCATTGACTTCACCATTAAGAGGTTTATTTTCGGATCCAGGATTAGTTTTTGGTCTGGATCTATTGAACGTTTCAAAATATGTCATAGGCACCATCCCTTTGGCGTTGGTCATGGGATTAATGGCTTCATACCAACCATTTTGTTCGTTTTCATTATAATCATTTAAAACATGGAAGAAATCACCTTTGGAAAATTTCAATTCATCTGGGCCTTGAGGCTGGTAATCGTATAATGCTTTGATCACTATTCTTGGAGTTTGCAAAACGGTTGAAGAATCATTCAAATTGTTCCCGGAACTTACTCGGGAAATGATATGTTTTGAATCAGAGGAACCTGATCCTTTATTTCTTTTAAATGATTTCATCATCCTCTTATCGCTGGTTTGAAAATATTGTTAGAACTCAAGACAATTAATTTTTATATCAATGAGCCACTTTAAAAATACAACCTATACAATATCAGTTTGACAATCACACCTATCCTTTTGAATTACTGGCAAAAAATTCTGGAACACGCTTGGAATCAGAACTTTATCTTCGATAGGTCACCTAGGTATTTTTTCGAAAAAATTTCAACAGTCGTGCGGCAGTGGAAAGTTATTTTTACTTGCAAAGAGCTGCAACAAAGGAGTAATAATGGGGAAAAAGTGGGAACAATTAGCGAAGGTTTAGGGGGTAACCGTTTAGAGTGGGTAGTGTTTTACTAGGGTTGCCAGTCTATTATATCAATAAAAATACGTCTATATGTCTATCCTCTTGATTACAAGGAGTGGAATAACCCCTTCGCGGAAGGTTACAACATTAAATGTGCCAGTGCTCAGCGCCCAGCCCGATTTGTGGCTTAAATCCAAATCTGGTTATAGTGACAAGGCTGATAGAGTGTTTCAAATCACGTATCAAATTTGTTTCAAATATGTTTCACTAGTAAATGAACTTATCTTCGCTATTTATAAACTCCTTCTCCTTCAAATGGTCTAAATATTCCCCCCATAATTGATCTCCACTTAAACACTGGTAGTCTCCAATCAAAATTAACCCGTACCTGGCTCTAGTTAAGGCAACATTCAATCTTCTGGCGTCGTTCAAGAACCCAATCTTACCTTCTGGGTTTGATCTGACACATGAGAAAATAATAAAGTCCTTTTCTCTACCTTGGAAAGCATCAATGGAGGCGATCATAATATCTGAAACAGTGTGAATAGTCACTGGTTTTGATTCATTATAAATATCATCTCTATCTACTTCAACTTTGATTTCTTCATGGGTAGGGTTAATAAGTTCATTTTGGGATAGTTGATTGGATATCAAATCCCTTTGTCCTCTATAAGGGGTAATGATCCCAATATTGGCCTTTTCAATTTTCTTACTGAATATCAAATCATTCAACACCTCAGTTATGTACTTAATTTCTCCCTGGTTGTTATAAGTATAACCATTATCTTCTCTCATTCTGATTCCAACTCTACTTTCAGGTGCTTTGCCAGAAGTGTTCCAAAACTGAACAGGTTTGACAATCAGATCAATGCGTCTATCTTCAGCAGTAAGTCCATCCTTCAATAAACCCTTGTAAAATTTGTTTCTTGGAAATTCACTGATAGCTGGATGCATTCTGTACTGGGTATCTAACATATGAGGTGTTTTATAAGTACCATTCAAAAGCACTCTTTCAAATAAAGATAAAGATAAGTTAGGTACTTGGGTAAAACTACTCAATTGGTTTTGATCTCCCACAAATACAATCTTTTGTACTCCTTTCATAGACAAAGGAATTAATGTGGTAGACTCGGAAGACTGGGTAGATTCATCCATAATCACAATAGGAAACTTGCTAACATTCTTCAATTGGAATCCTCCAGCCACAACAGAAGTAGTAAAAATTACTCTGGCTTGAGCTACCAATAAATTGGTTAATTCAACCTGTTTACTTCTAAGTTTCTTGTACAGATTAACCCCCACGTCTTTAGCCTTGGGACCTCTCAACTGTATCATAGTTTCCTTCATAGCTTGAGGCAACATATCTTGAATTTTGGTATGTAAACAAATAGATTTGAGTGTAGGATGTCTTTCATAGTCATATTCCTTTTCTGATGACACAATTCTTAAAATAGACTGTGCATGACTTTCTAATAGCTTTTCTGCTATATTGTCAATGGCAATATTGGAAGCAGCAACTACTAAAATCGGATAAGTATTGAAATTAGTCAATAATTGGAGAATCATTTCGTGAATGTTGGAAGTTTTACCAGTCCCTGGGGGTCCTTGAAGCACAGTAATGGAATTGTTCAATACTGCTTGAATAGCTACTTTTTGAGAATTGTTAAATTTGGCCTCGTCAGATAATTTAACATAGTTGTTGAATACTATATGTTTAATAGGTTCATTTCCAAGAAGCATTTTTTGAAATTTTGGATTGTCAACCTTGGTCATAGCGGTGAACACTCTGGAGACAGGTACTGAAGCTGGGAGTAAGCTTAAGTATTTGATATTTACAGTCTTTGGCAATGCTTGATAGTTCCATGGGAACAATTCTATTACCATCTCTAACGTCTCAGTTTTCTTTCTAGTTTTAGCTACATCTGCCAAAAGAACTTTACCATACCACGGAATTTCTTCGTTTAAAACTAAGAAAATAGTTTGATCTACCGAGAAAGGAACTTTTTTAAATTTTTGAATTTTCTTGTTCAAAAATGTATCTTTGAACTCTTGAGTTAATTCTATTTCCACTTTAAACCTTTTTGATTTCAAGTCATTATCCTCGAACCACAGTAATTGGAATCCTGGGGAGTCAATGAATTGATTTTGACTGGAAGACATACTTAACTTTTCTTCCAAAAACAAATTATAACTCATTTCTTTGTAATATGAGTCAAGATCATCATAAGATAGTTGGGGGTCTTTGGAAGGCACATAGGGGGTTATGTCTGCTGGCAATGGATTAAGACGAGGCTTGGTAGTTTCATTAAACTTTAGAGTTTCTTTAGGATTGGTTTCTGAAGGATTCTTAAATTTTGGAGATTTGTCCGGATTTTTGAATTTACCATTGGAGTTTTTAAATTTATCATTAAAATTTTTAGATTTATCAGTTCCTTTGAAATCTTTTGATTTGCCATTTTTTGAATCCTTGGATTTAATACTCTTCAATTCGCTGGATCTCCCAACCTTTGGTTCTTTAAAGCTAGAACCTTTTTCTTCTCTCAGTTTATCATTCTTCAATCTCTTGGGCTTATCCTTGTTTGCTCCATTCTCCTTTGGAGTTAGACCTTTATTTCCATCAGACTTTACACCATCTGGTTTTTCACTCGATTTGACCTTTCTGGGCGTTGATGACTTCCCCTTGTCACTAGCTTTGCTAACAGGCGTAGTGGACTTTGACTGCTTGGCACTAGGTGTAGAAGCTCTAGATTGTTTAGCACTGTTAGGCAAAGAAATATTAGGGGTGTTACTACGTGAATGATTAACACTCGATGTTTTAGAACTTGGCTTGGAACTAGGGCTCTTAAATTTTCCATTGGAACCTTTTTTATCAAACTTGGATTTATCAGACTTTGTATTGTCCTTCTCACTACCTACAGCCTTAACAGTAGTCCCTGATTTAAGTTCTTTTGTCAATGCTAAATTATTAAAGTAATAATCTCTTCTTTCTGCAGCTTCCTTCTCTTGCTGAGGAGTCATTTTTTTCTTTCTTACCACTTTTCTAGACTTTCTCATACCTTTTTTCGCTTTGCCATTGGGTTTAAACTCAGTTAACCCAAGTAACTCAGATAAAAAATAATCATCATCTTCACTAATGAACTTAATTCCAGGATTAGACTCCTGAAAAGATGGTAAACATGTTCTACAAACAATGAACTGCTTATCGTTTTTATTACCCACGTACAACCTTCTATCTTCATTACAAATATGACACTCAATATCTCTAAATTTATAGTATTGGTCAATTTTCTTGAAGAAAGAACCATTGGATAACGAGTATTGTGTGGAGGGTTTCTCTTCTTTATCAAGACAATCTTGACAAAGTAAAGACATATCATTCAAACCAAATCTCAATATTTGCAACTGATGGATATTGTTATTACTATTACACTCTTCACATTCTATAGTTTCGTCCAACTTATCGTACTTAACCAACTTGTGCCTGGTTGATGACAAATGCTTGGAAATATCGTCGGCATTGAACGACTGCTTACAAGTCAAACAGGTTATCGACATTGGTCTAATTCACTAACAGCTTGAAATTTTGCGATGCGAACACAAATGTGAACCAATACTGTTACAGTTGTCTAAACCTAAGCACAGAAGGCAAATATAACTGAAGAGTAAGCCAAAAAAAAGACAAGTGGAGTAGGTGGAGGAGGAAGATTTACAAAGATAGGCAGGGGTGGGGGCCTAAAAGGTCCAAATAGGAAGGTGAGGTCGTGGATTTGCGGTAGCTCAGAAGGTAGCTCGGAGCTACCTTTGGAAAAAAAGGAGGGATGGCCGAGTGGTCTAAGGCGGCAGACTTAAGATCTGTTGGACGATTGTCCGCGCGAGTTCGAACCTCGCTTCCTTCATTATTTTTTAATTTTTAACTTTTTAAATTTCAGAACTGCAATCTAGACTTTGGAACAATTCCAGATCGACTAGTAATGATTATTAGATACTTGACAGAGTTGTTCACTGTAATAGTGCTATTTAAAGAAGGCTAAGAAAAATGAGGCTTTTCCAAGCAAGGTTAAGACCTCACCACAACACACCTCACTTTATATACTAACAATTACCTTTTAGCTTGAGAATGAAGCTGCCATTCCATGCCTGTGTAGAGCATTTACAACTTCTACTACCTTCATCCCTTTCTTGTACCTTTCTACCTCATTCCATGCCTCAACCCTTCATATATTTTCTTCAATCAAACGTGAAAATTTTCAGGTTAAGAATTTCCATTTACGACTGAAAAACTTCAAACCAATCTCCAGTCTTTTGTTCACTTCATCGCTACAAGCCACCGCAACACCCAAGATCCTGAAACGGTTAATTAATGAACAAAGTCATTATAGAAATTTTGCTCCTTGTCTTTTTCTGGTTCTCTTCACTACCAAGCAACTGAGAACAATGCCCCATCAAAAGTGTTACAGGGGAGAACGCGCAGGAAACCTAACGCGTTTAACCAAATTGGTAATATTGGCGATCCTGAAAAAAAAAGTAAGAAAGTGAGAAACCTAATTTTTAGTGATAAAAGTTTACTTGGAAAATATTTAGATAAACAAAGGGGTAAAAAACAATTACAACCCGGGGAACTATTTGTATTCGGATAATCAAGACATTTTTAATTAAAACAACAAAGACAAGTTCCACCGTTTGTACCATATCTAATAGTATTTCCGCTCCATGTCAACCATGACAGCAACTTCCAATCACTTTAGTACTACCTCATCAGTGTATTCTCAGTTTGATAGTGACTTGGGTTTCAAGGCCAGTGAGCAAGATATCATCGAAGAGGAAGAGCATGATGTTAATTCCATAGATTCCCAAGAATTTGCCAGACCTCCTGTTCAAACCAGCCCATATGGAGAGAATCCTAGTTTCAGTTCCATTAATAGATCTTTATTAAAGAACGATAGTGTTGAACAGATCGATCATAATGAAATTAACACTCTTCACGGTATTGATGATGACGCTACTCCTAAATTACCCATCACCAGTTCGTATAAAGATGCTATTGACGAACAAACACCAATATTAGAAAATGAAGATATGTTCCATAGCCAAGGTCAAGGGCAAATGGGATACCAGGGCCAAGGGTTCAGTCATTCTAGTAATAATCTTGACATCAACTATCTTCCTCAACAAAGTATGAACAATAAGTTTAAAAGACTTTCTGTAACCTTACAAAGTTCCAATATGAATGCGTCTAACGATTCCTACAAGTTCATGAACAAATTTAATAATAATGTCCGGTCCAGTGTACAAGAAACGAGAGTGGAAAAGGCTCCCAAGGACAATAGAACCAGTTTGTATTATAACCGAATCAACGATTCTTTACCTGCCAGTGATAATGAAGATGATACCCCTCGAGATAAAGTCAGAGAGAACTCTGTTATCAGACCTGATGACTCAGATGTTAGCACTGTGAGTAACAGATCCAGTATGATTAGTTCCAGTTCTGAAACAGATGATTCCAAACCTAATGATCTGGGTTCGAATTCTTCTAATCACTTTTATTTCAGTAATGGACATCCTAACGGTAGTGGTTTTTTAAGTAAGAAAATAGGGCCTTTGAAAGTGGTGAAAAACAAATCTATTTCTATGGGTGATGATATTCCAATAAGAAGAGATTTGGTAGAAAAGATGAAACAAGACCATAAAGCTCTTGATAGCTCAGTGACCAAAGTCAATAAGGTTGCCAAAACTTTGAATGAAAAATATCCCAACGGCTTAAACATTTCGTATACAGAATCAGCCTTGGATCCTAAAAATGAAGCATCTTTTGATGACTCCGCTGTTGATGCCAACAACTTGGATGTCTCCATTGCTGAATCCTCTGTTCAACAAAGTGAAGGTGACGATGATGATCTTTCTACGTTATTTGTAAGAGCCTTACATCCATTTGACTCTTCTACTTTACAGTCAGAAGCAGATGCCTCTATTTGTTTAGCGTTTGAAAAAGATGATTTGGCCGTGGTTCATACTATAGATGAATCCGGCTGGGGAGAAGTTACCTTGATTGAATCGTTAGAAAGAGGTTGGGTGCCGATGAACTACTTTAAATTTGCCATTGAAGCCCTGAATGACAGTGATGATGAAGAGAGCGAAGAAGATGATGATGACGGGAAGATCCCCAACAGTTTATTCTTGAAATCGTTGTTTCATTCATGTGGGAAGTTTTTACTTGATCCTTTATCTCACAAAACAAGAAAAGGAAGGTATACATTTTCCATCAGAGTGGTCAACGCTATTAGAGATGGTGTTAGAGTTTTATTGCAAGAAACGGACTGTTTGTCTAGATCCAATGAAATCGTAACCAAAAGACCTATTGTAAGAAAAACCAGAAAGATTCTTTTGGCTGATTGGTATAATCTTATGCTTAAAGCCAACGAGTATAAAGGAACCTCCAATTATAACAAAGTGGAAGTTTTAACGTTGATGATATATCAGGTAGTAAGAAGAGCAGTAGCGTTTTTGCAAGTATGGTCTGTTGAAAGTAAGCAAATCATTAAGAGAGAAAACGAAAAGAAGTTGCAAAATGATATGAACAGTTATCCTTTATTAGATTCTCCTCCTCTAGCTAAGCAGAGAGTGACGGAAATTAATGGAATCTTGTTCTCTTACTTAGGAATGATAATTGGGAGATTAGATTTGGTTGAACATAATTCTACAGGTTGTGATATTTTGGAGACTTTGACCCATCATATTATCTTACTTTTAAGAGAGTTGTTGTTTATATCCAAAACAGGGTCAGATTTTTCCACCGAGAAACCAGCAGATTTGGACAGTTCTTTGGATTCTTTGTTATCTTTAGTAAGTGATTTAGTTACGGCTGTCAAGAGTTTGGTAGTCAGAACTTTGAATGAAACCTTAGAAGACCAAAAGTATCAAATTAACGAAGCCAACGATACTTCTTACAAGGATTATTACTATACCCAAGAAGGTGGGGAATTGATTCAAATTGTTTCCAAGATGATCAAGTCTATTAGTACCACTGTTATATCGATCAGAAAGTTGATGGAAATCACTGGTAACTTCAAATTGAATTCTCAAAGATCGTATCCGGACTATTCCAAGATGAGAATCGAACCGGCAGAGTTCATTAGGAAGTGTAGTCTTGGAATTGCCAAGTCCAATACCATTAGAAACCGTCAATTGAAAAACCTTAGACCCATGAAGCCAAATGTTACCAACAGATACTCGATGATGAGATCTGGAAAAACTGGTGAATTAGCCTTAACAGCAGGAGGAGCGGGTTTGTTACATGATGTATTATTGAATGACATAGATGAAGGGTTGAGTAAAGGTAAGAATTTTACGCCATATTCTAGTGATATCACCACCTCAGAAGATTTAAAGATGGAAAATGAATTAATGGTAGATTCCAAGGGGAACTTGTTGGGAGCTTCTTTCAAAGGTTTAGTATACACTTTAACCAATGAAAACTCGCCTCCAGAGTATTTCTTTGTATCAACATTTTTCATTTGTTTCAGAACTTTCGCTAATGGTGTGGATTTGGTGGAAGAATTAATTACCAGATTTGATGTTGGTAATTCATTTTTAAACCGTCCTGAGAATAAAGGTGATGCAAACTTGGAATTGAAGTTCAAAAATAGAAGAAGGTTGATTTCCAAAATGTTCCAATTATGGTTGGAATCTTACTGGAATGTTGAACTAGACTATAACTTGTTACCCACCCTTATTAACTTCTGTAACGAAGGAGTTTCAAGATACTTACCTTTGGATTCTATGAAATTGTTAGAAGTGGCTGCAAAATTAGCATCCAAACCTTTAACAGAGGTGCAAAAGCACAGAAAGAATAAAACCACCAAACAGTTAATAACTAGAAGTATTACTGTCACCAGATTAAACAGAAAGAACTCCATTACTAATTTCAACGATAACCCCAGATATTCTATGGTTGATGGGTATGAATTGAGTAAAATCAATACCAATTCATCCACGGCAAGTTCCATTAAGTCTATGTCTTTACCAATGCCTTTAGGTGTAGGAAACCAAACATCTTCTGCTTCTTCGTTATTAACTAGAGCAAATATTTCTACCATTGAAAAATTGATTTTGACCTATAGAGCTATCATAGGTAATGGCTGGTGTCCAGACACTTACATAAGCCCCAAGAATTATATCCCTTTGGAATTGACTGCTCTTTTACCCAATTGGTATTCTGTCTGCGATCAAAGTTGGGTGTTGTCCAACTATAGACCCAACTTGTTAGATTTCAATGGGTTAGAAATTGCTAAACAATTAACCATTATTGAATCAGCCATTTTTTGTAACATTAGACCTGATGAATTACTTCATGAAAACTATACCACCAAGCGGGCCCATTTAAATTTAGCCCCCCACGTTAGACAATCGTTATTATTCACCAATTGTCTTTCATCCTATGTGATTGAATCTGTTTTACAACCCAAAATTAATATTAAAATGAGATTAAATGTGGTCAAGACTTGGTTGAAAGTAGCCATTTCTTGCTTGTATTTGAGAAACTTCAACTCATTGGCGGCTATCATCACTTCTTTACAATCACATTTGATTACTAGAGTTGGAAAGATCTGGGAAGAGTTATCTGACAAGTATAAAGAGTTGTATGAATATTTATCAGGTATTATCCACCCAGATAAAAACTATAGAGTATACCGTGCTAAGTTGAGAAACTTCTTGGTATCAAATGAGTATAACATTCCTACTGTTCCTTATTTTCCATTGTTTTTACAAGATTTAACATTTGTAACTGATGGTAATACTAACTACAGACAAACTAATGATGCTCAGAAGAAAAAATTGATCAATATCGATAAATATTTAAAGACTACCAGAATCATTGCTGATATCGAAAGCTTACAAATCAGTTATTTGAAGCAAGAAAATCGTGGCCCCGAAGAGTCTGAAGATTATTCAATTATTTCTGTTCCTTGTTTACAAGAACTTGTATTGTTAGAATTATGGAAAGTATGGCAGTTGAATAAGAAAGAAGAAGATAGAGCCTGGAAATTAAGTTGTTTGATTCAACCTCGGGATCAGTAAATTATCTATGAACTATCATGACTAGAATTATGTATTGTAAATGTATTATATCTATGAAGACTTTAAACTCTATCTTTCCTTCCACTTTAGGCAACTCAGCTCTAACCGCGCTCCAAATATTTCTGACTCATTTTGGCACTAAAAGCTGCGAAAAGATAATCAGACCTTTGATAAAGATTATTGGTTGAGAAAAAGAAAAAATTTTCAGATCAATATTATTGAAGTCAGTAAACACAACGTTTGAACGGATAACCAAAAGTATATATATCCACAGACATGTCCAGAACTTCGATATCACGAGCTTCTCTTGCCAAAGTTCTTCATAGAACTTTAGCTTCCAGAGCTAATGTTTTTAATGTTCCTGCTGAGTATCAGTCGAGAACCCCACCATATGAAAAATTAATCAATAACCTTGAAATCGTTAAAAAAATAGTCGATAACAAACCTTTAACGTTAGCAGAGAAAATTTTATACTCCCATTTATGTGATCCTGAAGACAGTTTGGCTTCCACTAATGGTAAGCTTGAAAATATCAGAGGTCAAGTGTATTTGAAATTAAATCCTGATAGAGTAGCCATGCAAGATGCTTCTGCCCAAACAGCTTTATTACAGTTCATGACCTGTGGTATGCCAAACACCGCTGTGCCGGGTTCCATCCATTGTGACCATTTAATTGTGGGTAAAGAAGGAGCTGAAGATGACTTGACTAAATCTATCGCTACCAATAAAGAAGTTTTTGATTTCTTGCAAAGTTGTGGAGAAAAATATGGAATTCAGTTTTGGGGACCTGGTTCTGGTATTATCCATCAGATTGTACTTGAAAACTTCTCTGTTCCTGGTTTAATGATGTTGGGTACTGATTCTCATACTCCAAATGCTGGAGGTTTGGGAGCCATCGCTATTGGTGTTGGTGGTGCTGATGCCGTTGACGCCTTAACTGGTACCCCCTGGGAATTAAAAGCTCCTAAAGTGTTAGGGGTCAAATTAACTGGAAAATTATCAGGTTGGTCATCTCCAAAAGATGTCATTACCAAATTAGCTGGTATCTTAACTGTTAGAGGTGGTACTGGATTCATTGTAGAATATTTCGGTGAAGGGGTAGAAACCTTATCATGTACTGGTATGGCCACTATTTGTAATATGGGAGCAGAAATTGGGGCCACTACTTCCACTTTCCCATACCAAGACGCACACCGTCGTTATTTATATCAAACTAATAGAGGGCCAATTGCTGATATGGCCGATATTGCTAATAACAGTTTCAACTTTTTGAGAGCTGATGCCGGTGCTGAATATGATAAAGTCATTGAAATTGATTTATCAACTTTGGAACCTCATGTCAACGGACCTTTCACTCCCGATTTATCCACCCCCATCTCCAAATTTGGAGAAACTGCTCAAAAAGAAGAATGGCCTGGTAAAGTATCTGCCGGGTTGATTGGTTCATGTACCAACTCTTCTTACCAAGATATGAGTAGAGCTGCTTCGATCATTTTACAAGCTCAAGATGCTGGATTAAAACCAAAAATACCTTTTTTCGTCACTCCAGGTTCTGAACAAATCAGAGCTACTATCGAAAGAGACGGTTTAATTGATATTTTTGAAAGAAATGGAGCCATAGTTTTGGCTAATGCTTGTGGTCCTTGTATTGGACAATGGGACAGAACTGATGTATCTAAAACTTCCAAGGAAACTAATGCTATCTTCACTTCCTTCAACAGAAACTTCAGAGCCAGAAATGATGGTAACAGAAACACCATGAATTTCTTGACTTCTCCCGATATGGTTACTGCCATGATTTATTCTGGTGATATGAACTTCAACCCCATGACTGATGCTATTGAATTGGCTGATGGAAGCAGTTTCAAGTTCCAACCACCTGAAGGTAATGAATTACCTGACGAAGGATTCATCAAGGGAAGAAACGAATACTACCCAGAAGCTAATCCTCAACCAAAACCTGAAGTTAGTGTCAATGTTGCTCCTGATTCTGATAGATTACAAATCTTAGAACCTTTTAACGCTTGGTCTGGAGAAGAATTATTCACCAATGTTTTGGTCAAGGTAGAAGGTAAATGTACTACCGATCATATTTCTGCTGCTGGGGCTTGGTTGAAATATAAAGGACATTTGGAAAATATTTCCTATAACACTTTAATTGGTGCCGTCAACAAAGAAACTGGTGAAGTTAACACTGCTTATGATTTAAACGGTGATAAATATAGCATTCCTGAACTTATGATGAAATGGAAAGAAGATGGCAGACCATGGATCGTTGTAGCTGAACACAATTACGGTGAAGGTTCTGCAAGAGAACACGCTGCTTTATCTCCCAGATTTTTGGGAGGTTCAATTATTTTGGTTAAATCATTTGCCAGAATTCATGAAACCAACTTGAAAAAACAAGGTATGTTGCCATTGACATTCGCTGATGAACAAGATTATGATAAGATTGCAGCTGGTGATTTATTGACTACTATTGACTTACAAGATATGATTGCCAAAGACGGAAATAACGGAGGAACTTTACGTATGAAAGTTACCAAAACTGATGGCAGTGAGTTTGAAATTTTATGTAAACATACCATGTCTAAAGATCAAGTTGATTTCTTCAGAGCTGGATCAGCTATCAACCATATTGGAAACTTGAAGAAGGCGGGTAAGGCGTAAGTAGAGCATATAGCATAGCATGTACACATGTATAAAGAAATTAAAAATAGAGATATTAGGTTCTTGAAACTACCAATAATGTGCATTTTAATGAAGTAAAGTCTAATCTTGGCCTAGCCTAAGCATCAATTAAGTTTTGTGACTTATCCTTATCGTCCTCTTCGTCTTCGTCTTCATCATCTTCTTGTTCTCTCTCTCTTTCATAAAATTCAGCCAAAATCTTTGGACTGATTCTATTCAACATTTCTTTAGGATAAATTCTCAATAATGACCAAGCCAAGTCCAAGGATTCGATAACGGTTCTGTCTTCGTAAGCACCTTGAGCAATGAAACTCTTTTCGAATTTCTCCAAGAATTCTAAGGATAATTTATCTTCTGTAGATAAAGCATCTTCACCAACAACAGCCTTCATAGAGGCAGCATCTCTACCAATGGCATACTTGGCATATAATTGATTGGAAACATCCCCATGGTCTTTTCTGGTCATACCTTCACCAATGGCGGACTTCATTAAACGGGATAACGATGGTAACACGTTGATTGGAGGATAAATACCTTTATTATCTAATTGACGATCAATGAAAATTTGTCCCTCGGTAATATATCCGGTCAAATCAGGAATTGGATGTGTGATATCATCATTAGGCATAGATAAAATAGGAATTTGAGTGATAGAACCATTACGTCCATCAACTCTACCAGCTCTTTCATAAATGGTAGACAAATCAGTATACATATAACCGGGGTAACCTCTTCTACCTGGGACTTCTTCTCTAGCGGCAGAAACTTCTCTTAAAGCATCAGCATAGGAAGACATATCGGTTAAAATGGTTAAAACGTGTCTTTCGGTTTGATAAGCCAAATACTCAGCGGTAGTTAAAGCTAAACGAGGAGTAATAATTCTTTCAATAGTTGGATCATTGGCCAAATTTAAGAATAAAGAAGTTCTTTCTAATGAACCATTCTCTTCGAAATCTTGTTTGAAAAATCTGGAAGTTTCCAAGTTAGCCCCCATGGCAGCGAACACAATGGAGAAATTATCTTCATGACCATCATGGACATCTTTGGTAGGTCTAACTAAACCAGCTTGTCTACAAATTTGAGCAGCAATTTCATTATGAGGTAACCCAGAAGCGGAGAAAATTGGGATCTTTTGACCTCTAGCAATGGAATTCATAGTATCAATGGCAGAAATACCGGTGGAAATCATTTCTTCAGGATAAATACGAGCAAAAGGATTAATTGGAGACCCATTAATATCTATATAATCTTCAGCAAAAATCTTAGGACCTTTATCAATTGGTCTACCGGACCCATCAAAAATACGACCCAACATATCTTCAGAAACTGGGATTCTCATACTATGACCGGTAAATTCAACTCTGGTCTTTTTAACATCAATACCCGAAGTACCTTCAAAAACTTGGACAATGGCTTTAGAACCTTTAACTTCTAAAACTTGACCAGCTCTGACACTTCCATCGGGTAAGGTTAAGTTGACAATCTCATTGAAAGTGGGAAATTTAACATTATCCAAGATAACTAAAGGACCATTAACACCTTCGACAGTGTTATAATTGGCTCTTGGTTTAATCTTAAATCCTTCAGTGACTGCTTTTTTGTTTAAGTCATATAATTCTTGATTAGTCAACATGATCCCTAGTTATCAATTGAATAAATTTATGAAAGAAAGGAAGATGCTATTCAATTGAAGCTGATTATTCACGATAAGGGGTGTGAATTATTTGTTCAACAAGAAATGAGAATTTCAGTGCGGTCTGGACTTTACGCATGTGTGGTCTCAAAATTACCCAATATATATTTTACCCTCCCATTTATATACATTATATGCTATTAATACATACTGGAAATGACATCCCAGTCGTCTAACTTGGCTCTAGACTGTGCCATCATGTTTAGCGTAGCGCCCGTAATTGGCAGTTTTTGAGAATTGGAATTCTTCTGGTTTCGGCTAGGTCCGCTCATCATTAGTTGATAAATATCTTGAGTGATTGTTTTAAGGTCATTACTTTCATGATTGATGTGTTTGTTGATTTCGTTGTGATTAAGGTTTCGTTGCTCATTAGCCTGATTTAAAAGTTTGGAAGTATCACCAAAGTTTCCATAAATATCTTGCTCTCTTGGGTGCTTTTTAGTAACTGAATCATTGAAAAGAGCATAAAGATTCTTAAGGCCTTTATTAGAACCTTTTGCTTCTTCTTTACGCTCTTTTACATTTTTGACTTCTTTTAGTTCCGCAGAATCTTGTATAAACGATACTATGGGGGAATTGGAAGTTGTGGTAGCCTTGGAAGAATTTGAAGATGAAAAATTGGATTGGTACATACTATATTCCGGGGTAAACTCTTGCATATCTTTGAAGAATTGTAATGCATGTAATCTGAATTCAAAATAATCAGCTAACAGAACAATCTTGTGAATAATGCCATCAAAATTATAAACTGAAAATTCATCATTAGTTCCATTGATTCCATTTCTAACTTGACTTAAAGTATTTGATAAAAACCCATTAGAGTTCTTTGGAATGTTATCCAAGGTTTGAGCAAAAAACGTCTTGAAATTGACGATAATTTTTACCACAATCAGTAGAAACTTCAAATATTCTTTAGATGTGAGTTTACTAAAGGGTTTGGTTAATATCTTATGAGGGACAATTACAACTTTTTTTCCGGATAAACTGGGCTTTTTTGGTGAAATGTCTTCTTTGGTACGAGGCGAAACTTCTCTGTCTTTTATGGCTTTGGATAATCTCGTTTCTCGAGCTTCCCTGGGAGAATTACCAGCTTCTTTCGACTTCTCGCTTTCTTTGGGTGAAAAAGAATCGCCGGTTGGCAGGTTACTTGAAGACTTTCCTGGAGTTGGTGTTAAACTTGCTTTCCTCAACTGATTATTGATGGTTTTGGAAGATAAAGGAAGTTTAATGGTATTCCCTAATTTGACAACTCTTTCAGGACTAATGCCATCAACTTCTAAAGGTTTAATCACATCTTCGTAGACTTGGTCATCTGAGTCATCTTCTGCAGTTACTCCTCCATTGAGCATAAAGTTCTCTTTCTTTTGTACCAAATCGTAGAACTCCGTATCTGGAAGATAGGTTTTCAATTCATCCAAGTAAGGAAACTGAAGGCTTTCTTCAGAGAATAATTTTTGTAAGTGAACTTGAAGAGTTATCAAGTTTTCTAGAAACCCGTTTAGTTGGAAAAGCTTATTGTTGTAATCAAAAAACTGGTCAACTTCAATAATGGGCTGATTGAACAAAAGGATACTTTTCGTTCTCGGAATGTAACTTTTTGATTTATTCGTGAATACTAACTCTCGTAGTAGTTTAAAATTAGTATACTGAGTTTGTAAAGATTGTCGGGCAACACGTATCATGGCTTCATTCTTTAAATCATACGTTTGTCGGTTCAAATTATCACTTTCAACAGTATATTTAGAACCAAGTTCACTCAGTTTCTTTTTCATCTTATCTAGCACAATTTTGTGTTCTTGCTCCATGGTTACTATTTGTTCATTAAGATGTATAACTTTCTGTTGTAAATTGTCCCTTGTTTTGTTCATGTTTAGTATCTTTACTTTCGAGTTGACTAATTCTAGCTTGAGTAATTGAAGGGCCAACAGTTTAACTGACGCTGAAGATATAGATTGATCATGGATCTTATGCTCTACTTCCTCTATTTCGTCAATCTTCCCACTTCGTATAGCTTTGAAAGCTTCGAACATTAGATTGATATCCTCTCTATTATCATTATTAATGCTATCATTTTCGAAACAGGAGTTCCTTATGCTTTGAAGACTGTCATTCACACAGTTAGCACACAAAAAGTCGTGCTGTTTGGGGTCCTCCTTCTTTGCACACGAAGGACACCGTACAGAAGTACTCATTAAGGGTTCAGTGCAATGCTGGTTAAAGTGATAAGATAAAAGCTGCGAAAATCAGAATCTGGAGTAATGAGATTATTGAGATTGAGATTTGATGAGAATGAGTATATATTATGCTAGGGTTGCCTCTTCAGTAAGTTCCGTCTTTCAGCAATTTCTTTGATCATTAATGCAATAAGAATATCTAGGTCGCCATCTACAACGTCGACAGATAAAAATCCACATTTCCATTGGACAGCTAAATCTTTCCCTTTATCTACTAATAAAGATGAAGCTAATGGGCTGTTGGTGTGGGTACAGATAACCCAAATAGGTGGTGGACTATCGGGATCGGCTGGATCTTTGGGGGTCTCTAACAAATTTGTATAGAACTTTCTTTTACTTAGTTTAGAAGATTCCATCTCATCCACATTCTTGTTCAATAATACGTTCTTAATAGCATCTTTAAAAGAATAAAGATCATTTTCTTTGCCACTATCCCAGCCTTTCTTAAAAGTATAATATTCCCTCCAAGCTTCTTCTATGGATGAATTTATCTTAACAAGAGTGGTTAAAGTATCTGTATCTTTTCCCCCTGCGCTGGCGTCTTCATTATATGATGGTGGATTGTAAGATGGGATAGCACTATAGACATAAAAGTACCCATCTATGAACCCGTTTAATTCTCCTGCACCACTGGCTACCAACAAGGGCATAGTCAGAACATGCCTTCGTGGCTCATTGGCTAAATTCTTTAATACATCTTTGTCTAGTTTGTTGTACAAGGAATTCTCTAGAAATGGAACAAAATCAGTCTTACACGCAGGGGTATCAATTAACTCCACCAACATGGGCGTAACATGGGCCGTAGTGGCCAGTCGCAGTTTCCAGCTCACCTCCTCCTTGTAATTGTAACTTTTGTAAATATCGTTTCTGTCATGAATAACTATTTCGGTACCACTGGAATCACTTGCTGATCTGCTTCTTCCAGAGTGGATTCTACCTGAAAAAATTTTATAAAGCACGGGACTTAAAATCAAATCTTTTATGTTCAACCTCTCCTTGGTGTTGGTGGCATTAGGCTGAAGAATATACTTACTTGCAGTAGACTCTGGGGCAAAAGTGAAAAGGTTGGACGTTGTTCTTATGGTTGGATAGTATGTATCAGTGTAAATGCCTTGTACTAACTGTGAGACAATGGACGTTTTTCCGGTTTTTCCGGCTCCTAATAAAGCTATTCTTATGGGGGCATCTGAGTTAACTGGGAGGTCAACACGGAAGTTTCCTCCTGTGTTTATTGGGTTATTTCTTACAAACGAAGCCATCAAATCATGGTATGAAAAAGAAAAATTCGGGATGCCCCGCAGATCTCGACTTTGACACTTAACGAAAGTCGGGGAAGTTGGACTTGGTGACGTCAAGGGGCTCTAGTGACATTGCCATTAGGGAAATCAAACAAAGATAAGAGCTAACGGGTCTAATTATAGTTACATGTATCAAAAAGTCTAAAAAATCAAATACTTTTTTACGCTTAAGCTGGGCAGGTTGCAACTCCAAGCTCCGAATCTCCCTGTCCAAAATATAAAAACCACTTTCCTTGGAATTGGACCAACCCTTCTGTAAATACAACTCTATTTACTTGTCCTTCTACTTCATTAGCAGCTTCAGGAGCCATAAATGGCTTTTCCATTCTAGCAATAGGCCCTGATAAATTATCATAGTCTACTAACATTTGAGAAAGACTGTAAGTGTCTTTAGCATAATCTCCTCCTCCAGTAGTGGCAGAGTTATAAAACAATATATAGTGGTTTTTGGTTTTATCTTTATAGTCTATTTTGATGGGGGCAGAGCCTGGTTCAATCAATTTATTCTGCCAATCAAAAATTCCCTTAGCGAAAGTATTATTGATTAAACTGTTGGATGTCAATTTCCAATGCTTTAAATCATCAGATTCAGCTAAATGGAAAGCACAGTCACCCCAAATCATATAATATTTTCCGTTTCTATGACGGTCCACAAACACTGCCCCAGATTTCAGCCATGCTTTCCTAATCAACTGCTTACCATTCGAGTCAATGGCAATATCGTGCCAACTGCCATCTGGAGAAATAATGGGGGGATACTTTTTCCAGGTGAAAAGATCTTCAGAAACTGCTACACATAATCTGGCGGTTCTTCTGTCATAAGCAGTATAAGTCATGATGAATAACTTACTATCCGGATCTCTCACCACTCTGGGGTCTTCACAGCCTCCTCCTTCCTCCCAAGGTTCTGTGGGGGACATAACGGGTTTGTGGTACCTTTTGAAATTATATCCATCTTCGGACCACGCCAAACCCACAGAGGACACTTTGGCAGCATTTTGAGCCCTATAAAGTAAGTACACCTTGTCATCAATCACAATGGCAGTGGCATTATATATATAGGCACTTTCAAACTCATTATCCGGATTGGGCGTTAAGATTGGATTGTGTTTGTACTTTTCAAAGTGAGGCCCAATGGGAAATGAAGTTGGGGGCTTATAGTCTTTATCACCATCAATTGAATCTTTTGTAATTCTAGGAAGCATCATGGTGGTGTGTCTCCTATTAAGCTGGCTTGCGTCTGGGGTAAATTCGCAGCAATTGTCGTGGCTGTAGTCATTATCGCGGGTGATGTTCCCTATCTTCGCTTAATCAATAAAAACTACTTTGTTACGTCTATCGACCGGTTTATTTGGAGAATAAAGTGGAAGTAAGAATTGGTTTAACACATTGCTAACTAGTGTTAGATTGGATACCAACAAAGTCCTTTTTATTAATTTGAACTCTATACTTTTTGGGGAAATTGTTTAAAGTCACAAGAGGTTAAAATGGGGCAATTATTATCCCACCCAGTTGAAGAGAAACAATTGGACATGAAATATCATGATTCGTTTACGTACTGCATTGGGTCCATGCAAGGATACAGAGTGAGTATGGAGGACGCTCATTGTACTAAAGTTAACGAGGATGAAAGTTTAGCAATATTTGGCGTTTTTGATGGTCATGGAGGGAAAGAAATTGCAGAAATTGTCAGTGAAAAATTGCCAGATTTACTTTTTAAAAGATTAAGTAAATTAATTAAAACTGAAGGGACAACATTGAGTGATTATATGAAATGTATTAAAGACTCATTCTTTGAAATGGATCAAGACCTCCCACCACAGCAATCGGCTCAATGTGGAACAACAGCAATTATATCGGTAATTATTGAAAACAAGTACATAATAGTGGCTAATACTGGTGATTCTCGGGGAATAATGGCCTTAAACGGAGGAGCATGTAAAACATTATCATTTGATCATAAACCTTCTAATATGGGGGAACGGGTCAGAATTGAAAATAGTGGAGGTTATGTTATTAATGGAAGAGTCAATGAAATTTTGGCATTATCAAGAGCTTTTGGCGACTTCAAATTCAAAGTACCTTTCATTGAATTGGATAGTACTCATAATAAATACGCTGCTCAAAATAAGAAATATTTTAAAAATGATTTAATTCATTTACCGCCAGAATTATTACTGGTAAGTTCTGAGCCAGAATTACTCATTTACGACTTAAAAGCATTAAAGTGCCCCGAGTTTGTTGTTTTAGCATGCGATGGTATTTGGGATTGTTATAGGAATGAACAATTGATTAAAACCATACGAGATAAAATAGCATTGGATTGGAGTTTACAAAATATCACTGCGTTTATACTAAATGATTGCATATCCATGGCATCCAATATCACGGGCATCGGATTTGATAATATGACGTTAATAATAATTGCTATTCATGATCAAAAATCTTACGATGAATGGTTTGATACCATTAAGCAAAGAGTGTTGAAGGAGAAGAAGATAACTCATTAGATTGAGCCGGTGAATTAGACATATGGTAAGATATAACTAAATAATCTAATGGCAACAAATAAATATTTATACTATAAACTCAATTTAGGTTCCCATCACCCGATTAGACTGGACACGAATGGTCTGACGTCTTCTCGCGATATCCAATGATTTCATAAACAAACCCTAGCATACCTCTAAGAATCATATTTATTCATTTTTTTGCATCTTAACTCAAGCATAGACACATAGACCCATTCATTGCTGGCCATTCCACCAGGCATACCGTATAAAACCAAAACATACCGCGAACCATAAAAATCAAAGCATAAACTAAGGCGGATTCCAATTTTTCAAAACATGTCGGAAGAAGAATACCAAGATCCCGTGATTGTACTTGCCAATGATCCCGATTTAAACAAGGAGAAGCTGAAAACTACCCAATTGGTTCAACTTATTCAAGGATTTTCTTTGGCCGAGAGGAAAGTCTCCAAACTATGCCAAATGTGTTTGGCTATACTCCAGACCCTTGAAAAAATAGAATTGAACTTAAAGAATTGGGCGTTTTTATCTTTGGATATAAACTCCAATGATCATTTTGAAAATGAGAGTTCTAACATCAAAGAGTTTAATAATAACATTTCTTTAAAAGTATTGACCGATTGTAATGAGCTCAATAAGAAATTGAGTAAAATATCATTTGATCTTGATTACATCACCAAAGCGTCTAGGACTTTGACTCCGATTGAATATTTACTGGACAGTGGGACGTTATTGACGTCATTAACGCTAAGAGATATTAAACTAAAGCATGTGTTAACAGACAAAGTCACGGTTGCGTACCTGAAAGCTAAGTTAATTACTATAGGTACGGAATTAGAGACATTATTGTCCCAAGATGAAAACGATGCTACCGTTGTCACATATAAATCATTTGTGGCTAGTTTGTTGAAACAATTAAATAATGCTGTTGAAGAAGAAGATATGACCGAAAAACATGAATGTTTAGCCGTTATAAATGATATGGAGAAAATGTTTGACGCGTTTAAATTGGAAAGAATCCAACAAATGAACGAAAATCTTGCTGAATCCATGAAACAACAAGAACAAGAGCATGAGCAGTTTGAACAGTATAAGACTCTTCATCCACCCACAAAAGATCATTTGGGATACCAAAGCCCCAGCCTGGGTCTTCAAAGTCCTGGAATCCATGGATTCAACAGTCCTCAAGCTGGCAGTCCCCACTTTTCCGATGATGATTCATTTTATGAGTCGGATATTGGCTCAAGCATGTACGGGTCATCGGTACACAATCCACCACTCATTCGCTCAATCACAAAGTCTCAACCCAGTAAATTATCAACCACTCAAGATTCCGTTTCAATGGGATCTTCCATGCTTCACAAAACCACACTCACTGAGGAAATGCCCTACTTGATGTCGGCCTTTAACCTGGCAAAAAATGTCGAAGAAGACATTAAGAATTTCAAAGAAGAAGACAAAAACCCAAAGCCCGAAAAGAGGCGACACCCTGAAGCCAAAACAACACCTCGAAGAGCATTCCATTACCCTAGTCATAAAAGCAATTTACCCGAAACACCTTTGAATTCACAAAGTACGGTATTACCTGAACCTTATAGAGCATCTCCTTACACATTGTTGAGCTCCAATAGCTCGTTATTATCCAAATTTGGCATAAAACCACAAGTTATTGATGTTCCTCAATCTAAAGAATTGGGATTGAACACCACTAGCAATATTCACAATTATAAGGGCCACGGAAAGGAAGGAAAAGACGACGAAATTAAGGATAAGGAAAACATGATTAAACCTTTAACCCAAAAAAATTTGCACAGTCATACGTTTTCCAGCTTGAGCATTACTAATGAATTTAATGATCATGTCGAATAGACATAAGAGACACTTAGAAATTATACGAGATACCAGACAATAATATATTCCATCCTATTTGCTCGAATACTTGAACAACTCCTTTACAAAACTCTCTCCCCAATATCCAGAAGTATACTTTGATATGTAGTCAAACAACTTCTTAAAATTTATAGCTCTTTTCTCTGCTGGCAATGTCAAACTTTCATGAATAGCAGCACTCAATTCTTCGGTGTTCCAAGGATTTATTACTATAGCCCCATTCAAAGATTGGGCAGCCCCAGCAAACTCTGATAAAATCAACACCCCATTCTTCTCTTCCTGACAAGCAATATATTCATAACTGACCAAGTTCATTCCATCTCTAGTGGAACTAACAAGACAAACATCTGAAATCTGATACAAACTGATCAACTCATCAAAGGGGATGGATTTATGCATAAAATGAATAGGTACAAATTCAACCGTACCAAACTTCCCATTGATTCTTCCAACCAACTCGTTCACAGTAGCTCTTAAACTTTGATACTCTTCAACGTCTCCTCTTGAAGGTACTGCCACTTGGACTAAAACCACTTTCCCAATCCATTCAGGGTGTTCATCCAAGAAGATTTCAAAAGCATGGAGTTTCTGTGGGACCCCTTTAATGTAGTCCAATCGGTCAACACCAACAATCACTTTGGTATCACCAAATTTCTGCTTCAATTGTTCAATTCTTTTAACCACCGAATCTCTTTGCAAACCCTGAACAAACTTTTCCACATCGATTCCAATGGGGAAAGCACCAATACCAATGGACCTTCCCTGGTATTCAATACCGTTAGGTAATGTAGAAACATTGGTAACAATCCTGGAAACAGAAGATAAGAAGTGTCTGGCATAATCATAGGTATGGAACCCAATCAAATCACAACTTAATACTCCTTCTAAGATTTCTTTTCTTACCGGTAAAATTCTATATATCTCTGAAGATGGGAATGGGGTGTGAAGAAAGAATCCAATTCGTATGTTTTTCTTGGAAGTACCGATCTCTTCTCTTAACATTTGTGGTAAAAGCATCAAATGGTAGTCATGAACCCAAACCATATCGTCATCGTCCACTTGACTAGCAATGGTTTTGGCGAATAACCTATTAGCTTCAATATAGGCAGCCCAGGCATTCTCATCAAAATTCATTTCACCGGGATGATAGTGGAATAAGGGCCATAAAATACTATTGGAAAATCCATTGTAGTGTAAATCGGCTATAACATCACTAATAAAGATGGCGGTACAGTTAAATTTTTCCATTAAATCATTATTGACCCGACCCTGTTCTGACTCAGGAATCTCCTTACCCGGCCACCCAAGCCATTGAAATTCAGTAGACTTTTTCAACCCTTGCAATGCCGTAACTAACCCCCCTGATGACATAGTATAGTCATAATCACCTTGTGGAGACCGTTTAATGGTGACAGGCAACCGATTGGATACTACTAACACTTTACCTTTTACCATTGTCGCTAACTCTTTACTCAATTGATAAAAATAATCTATAAACTGGAGTTTTGCCAATTTAACCCCCCGTGGAACGTTGATTTCTTAAGGTTTATTGAAGTTGCCTATCGCGGAGTTTGCTGCGGACTTTTCGATTTTGAAAAATGTCAATGCGTGGAAGGGCTAGAAGTTGAGAAAGTGAAATTTAACAACACAGATCTGTGGAAGCCGTTATAATGTATACACCTTACAATGGATACCAGCAAGGGTATCCACAGAATCAAAACTTACAGCATCCACAACCTCAACAAGGATTTCAACAACCAGGAATCAATTCCGGTTTTCAACAGCAAGGCTTTCAACAACCAGGTGGCCAACAACCAGGGGGACAACAAGGTCAACCACCACAAGGAGGTAATGGGTATGGATTTTTCAATGATCCAGCCAGCTCTATGGCAGCCCAATTTGCTAAAAACAGTTTTGGGCAATCCAATGAATATATCCAACAAAACTTCGGATCGTTTATACCTGCCACATCCAACCTTAACTATTACTTTCAAATCAGTAATTCCTACGTGATAAATAAAGTCAGATTAATTTTGTTTCCATTTAGAAATAAGAATTGGGCTCGGTTGGCCAGTGGAAACCCAGTGGCCAACCCTGATGGTACACCTTCCACCATCAGCTATGCTCCTCCTAGTCAAGATATTAATGCGCCCGATTTATATATTCCCATTATGTCTTATGTGACATATATCTTATTATGGGCCGTTTTCCAAGGGTTAAAGGGAGATTTCCATCCTCAATTGTTTGGATATTTAGCATCACAGTCATTTGCCTGTTTAATTGTAGATATATTAATTTTTAAAGTCGGATTGTACTTGTTGAACTGTCAAACAAACGGGTCATTTTGGGACGTGGTTAGTTTTAGTGGTTACAAATACGTACCAATAATAGTGTTGTTGATATGCAAACATTTGACTGGCGGTGGCTTAATATTTTACGGGTGTCTTTGTTTGTTTGTATGTACATTTGCATTGTTTTTAATGAGATCATTAAAGTTTTTGGTATTACCAACGGCTGGTTCAGCTACTAATAGTATACCTACTACACAGAGAAGAATTAGACTTCAATTTTTATTTATTTATTCTTTGGTAGTCCAAGGGTTGATCTTCATTTTCATGAATTTGTAGAGAATATATGAAGCAGTTGTACTAGCAAGCGTAGTGTATAGAAATCAGTGTGTAGAAATGGTGTGTGAATTGGCTAGAAAAATAGTGTGTAGAAAAATAGAGGAAATCCATCGCGTAAACCTGAAAAATCAACCGCGCAACGCGTTCTAAAATCATCTCAATTATCACTCGTTTATTTATTAACGTCTAGATGAGTTCTAGATCGTTTAAAGGCAGTACCTCTGCCCGTTATGTTAAGAACAAAAACTCCGTTAGAAGTACATTTGGTAAAAAAGAGAACAATGTGCCTCCAGAAATTAGTAATAATCCCATGTTGAACGATGCCATAACTAAGCGTGAATTGGTAGAAAGAATTGACCATTTGGATTCTATAATGGGATTTGATAGAATTCAACACGGGGAAAGAGATGGTACCAAACCTAAGAAAGGTTGGTTAATAAATATGCATTCCACCACCATACCTAGTGATGAATATCTTGCTGGTTATTCTGGTGTAGACTATTATTTCCTCGATGAAGAAGGAGGGTCATTTAAAGTCACGTATCAGTTTGACCCATACTTTTTTTTGATGGTGGCACCAGGCCATGAGTCTGAAGTGGAAGAAATGTTAAAGAAATTCTTGGAGTCTTGTAGTTTGAAGACTATTGGTAGGGTTGTTAAAGAAGATTTATCTTTGTTAAACCATCTTGTTGGATTAAAAAGAACCTTGATCAAGTTAACATTTCACAATATCTCTGACTTATTGAACGCCAGAAGATTACTTACCCCCATTATCAAAGATAATCAAATGAAAAAGGATTCTCGAGATATTTATCAAGCTCAATCTTTCACGCACAATTCCAATAATGAATTCACATCCAACACCACAAAAGATTTTAGCAAAAATGAGGCTGCTAGTGATCCTTTGAAGTTCATCGATGATATCAGAGAGTACGATGTTCCTTATCACGTTCGTGTTTCCATTGACCAAGACATGAGAGTTGGGAAATGGTATAACATATGGGCTAAGCATTCAATAATCACGTTTGAAGAAGATAAGGAGAAAATTGCATTTGCAGACCCTGTAATTTTGGCATTTGACATTGAAACCACCAAAGCGCCTTTAAAATTCCCTGACTCCAGAATTGATCAAATCATGATGATTTCATATATGATAGACGGAGAAGGGTTTTTAATCACCAATAGAGAAATTATTTCCGAAGATATCGAGGATTTTGAATATACTCCCAAACCAGAATATCCCGGTGTATTTACGATTTTCAATGAAGAAGATGAAAAGGCGGTATTACAAAGATTTTACGAACATATCAGAGATGCTAGACCCACAGTCATGGCTACTTTTAATGGTGATTTTTTTGACTGGCCCTTTGTAGAAGCCAGATCCAGATTCCATGATTTGGATATGTTTGAAGAAATTGGATTTGCTAAAGATAATGATGGAGAGTATAAATCCAAACACTGTGTGCATATGGATTGTTTCAGATGGGTAAAGAGAGATTCATACCTTCCTCAAGGTTCACAAGGTTTAAAGGCTGTCACCACTGTAAAATTGGGATACAATCCAACCGAATTGGATCCAGAATTAATGACCCCCTATGCTTATGAAAGACCACAATACTTGTCGGAGTATTCTGTTTCCGATGCTGTGGCCACATACTATTTATACTACAAATATGTCCATCCGTTCATTTTTTCCTTGTGTACGATTATTCCATTGAACCCCGACGAAATGTTAAGAAAAGGTACAGGTACCTTATGTGAAATGTTGTTAATGGTTCAAGCCTATCAGAATAATATTATACTTCCAAACAAATACACCGATCCTATTGAAAGATTTTACAATGGTCACCTTTTAGAGTCTGAGACTTATGTTGGGGGACATGTTGAATCTTTGGAAGCAGGGGTTTTCAGAAGTGACTTACCCAATGACTTCAAAGTTGATCCCACGGCAATTGATGAGTTAATTAATGATTTGCCCAATGCCTTGAGGTTTACCGTTGAAGTTGAAAATAATAAGAAAATGGAAGACATTGAAAATTTCGATGAAGTTTTAGAAGAAATTAAGTCCCAATTAGTGGAATTAAGACAAAACCCTGTAAGACACGAAGTTCCTTTGATTTACCACGTAGATGTGGCTTCTATGTATCCAAATATTATGACTTCCAATAGACTTCAGCCGGATTCTATGAAAAGTGAAGAAGACTGTGCTGCTTGTGATTTCAATAGACCCGGTAAAGATTGTGATAGAAGATTACCTTGGTCTTGGAGAGGAGAGTTCTATCCAGCGGAAATGAACGAATATGGAATGATTAAAAGAACTTTACAAAATGAAACCTTTCCAGCTGCTAAACCTTGGCTACCACCCAGAAAGTTTGACGAATTGTCTTATTCCGAACAAGCTCTGAGAATTAAAAAACGGTTATCAGATTATTCGAGAAAAGTTTACCACCGTGTGAAACAAACCGAGATTATCACCAGAGAATCAATTGTGTGTCAACGTGAAAATCCATTTTACGTTAACACTGTGAGAGATTTCAGAGATCGTCGTTATGAATTTAAAGGATTAGCTAAGGTTTGGAAAAACAAAGTTGGTGGTATTGATAAGTTTGATACTATTGCTAAAGATGAAGCCAAAAAGATGGTGGTTTTATATGATTCTTTACAATTAGCCCATAAAGTTATTTTGAACTCCTTCTACGGGTATGTGATGAGAAAAGGATCTCGGTGGTACTCCTTAGAAATGGCCGGGATCACTTGTCTTACTGGTGCTACTATTATTCAAATGGCTAGATCTTTGGTAGAAAGATTGGGAAGACCTTTGGAATTGGACACCGATGGGATATGGTGTATTCTTCCTAAGTCTTTTCCCGAGAACTTTCATTTCAAGTGCAAAGACGGTAAGAAACTTATGGTCGAGTATCCATGTTCTATGTTGAATTACATTGTTCATGAAAAGTTCACCAACCACCAGTACCAAGATTTGGTTGACCCTGACTTGTTCAAATATAAAAAGAAATCAGAAAACTCCATTTTCTTTGAAGTTGATGGTCCTTACAAAGCCATGGTTTTGCCCACTTCTAAAGAAGAAGGTAAAGGGTTAAAGAAAAGGTACGCTGTGTTCAATGATGATGGTTCTTTGGCTGAATTGAAAGGGTTTGAATTGAAACGTAGAGGAGAATTACAATTGATCAAAAACTTCCAATCGGATATTTTCAAGCTTTTCTTAGAAGGGAAAACATTGGAGGAATGTTACCAGGCAGTCGCCAGTGTTGCCAATAACTGGTTAGATGTATTAGACACTAAAGGGGGAATGTTGGAAGACGAAGATTTGATTGAACTTATTTGTGAAAATAGAAGTATGTCTAAGAGTCTTGCTGAATATGGAGACCAAAAGTCCACTTCGATTACCACAGCGAAAAGATTGGGTGAATTTTTAGGTGAAGAGATGGTAAAGGATGCTGGGTTGGCCACTAAGTATATTATTAGTGCTAAACCTATAGGGAGCCCTGTCACTGAAAGGGCTGTTCCAGTTTCAATTTTTTCATCCGACAAAAAAGAATATTTCCTTAAAAAATGGTTGAAAGACCCTTCGCTTAATAACTTTGATCCTAGATCAGTCATTGATTGGGACTATTACTATGAACGTTTAGCTTCGGTCGTACAAAAGATTATTTCGATTCCAGCTGCTTTACAAGGGGTTCGTAATCCTGTTCCTCGGGTACCCCATCCAGATTGGTTGCAAAAGAAAATTCTTCTGAGGGATGATAAGAAACAACAATCGTCTATTTCAACCTTTTTCAAAACCACCAACGACAATGATGCCAAGTTGAGAAAAATCAAAGATATTGAAGATTTTGGTAATGTGGCCGCTGATGTAGGGAAAATGAAAATGGGAAAAGTGACGTCTAGGAAAAGAAGATTGAATAGAGTTAACCGGGAAAATGAAGAAGACGAGGAAAGAAACGCTGCCATTTTGAACGGACCTTGTCCTGACATGTTGGTTGATTATGCTGGGTTCTTACAGTACCAAAAAGCTAAATGGAAGTCTCAAGAAAAGAATAGAGAAAGACGAAGAAAGTTGTTTGGTCAAGGTACAGAATCATCTCAAAGAGCTTCAGTTGGGAATTTGTTCCGTCGTCAAGCTGAGAATATTGCTGGATCCAATTGGGAAATTTTGGAATATAAGGAAGACCCCAACAAACCTGGTGATGTTAAAGTGTTTATTATTACTGGAGGAAAAGTTCATCTGTTCAACTTCCATATTCCTAAGAAACTTTATGCTTCTTTCAAAACTGAACTTGATAATAGAAAGACGATCAAGAATTGTGAGATAGAACCATCTACCGCAGTATTACCTAATGGTCACAATGGAACTCATTTGTACAAGTTTTCCATGCCAGAGCAGGTTTATAATGAAGAAATGTCTCGAGTGGATAGTTTATTGAAGAGTTCTCAAGTCTTGGGATTGTATGAAACACAAGTCAAACCTATTGAAAGAGCCATTATGGATTTGGGTAATAATGTTAAATTTGACGATACCAGAGTTGGTGCTTTAGGAAAAGCTCTTAAGAATGGATTTTTCATGAAAGATTTGGTAAGAGTTGAAAACGGGGCTTATATGAAACGGTTTGGAATGGATGTATTGTATTTACTTCATTTGACCACCAACAGTTATGAATTCTTCACTGTATTCAAATCTTGGGACAATGAAGCTACCATGTTTGTATTGAAACCAACTGCTTCCGCTCAAGAGTTACCAGGGAACATGAACAAAATCTATAGGGAGATTTTCCTTTCCAAGGAAGCTAAATTGGGTAAGTTGTACAATATCATTGAGTATCAAAACGAAATGAATTTTGATATTCAATATTTCAACGATAACACCAAGCTTTTCAAGAAATTGGATAAAACCATCAACAAAATCAATGAGAGTAAGAGTAACAAAGCTTTGTTTGTGGTTCAATCTCCTTATACCAACAGATTGGTGAGTTTATTATCGTCAGCTGCTAATTTCCCCATTATTAAAATGAATGTCAATTTATTATCCTTACCACTGGTAGGATGGCATACTTTAATAACCAAACGGGTGGTGAACCATTACTTTGTGCTAGCATCTTGGATCAAGAATTTGATTTCCTTGTCGAACTATAGCAACATTCCTATTTGTAACTTACAGGTGGATAATATGGGCTACTTGATTGATATTGAGTATGCTCGTAGATTGATCAACGATAACGTGGTTCTTTGGTGGTCAGAAAAACCTTTGGCTGACCATGGAGGGCTTGAAATGGACAAAGCCCCAGATTATGAAAATTTGAATTTCCCTGTTATCAACAATCCTGAAATCTATGAAACTGCTTGTTTGGAAGTTAATATAGGAACTTTAACTATCAACACTATTTTGACTAGTTCTATTATAAATGAAGCTGAAGGAGCAGATTTAGTGGATGAAGGAGTTGTTTTTGACAATAACAACGGATCTTCTACCCTAATGGAAGATTCCTTCGGTAGTGCTCAATTGAACGTGTTAAGAAGTATGGTTAAAGATTGGTGGGACGATGCTTTACAGAATGATAACAATGCTGATTCGATGATGAACCATTTAGTGCCATGGGTACAAAGAAACAGTTCTCATCTTTATGATTTTGCTTTACACTATCATGTCCATAATTTGACCACCAAAGCTTTGTTCCAGTTAATCGGTGAGTTCAAAAGAATGAATGCTCAAGTCATTTTTGCCAACAGGAATAAAATGTTTATTCAAACCACCAAAGTTTCTGTGGAGAATTCTTATGCTTTTGGTCAATATGTTGTTAAAGCTGCTAGATCCAAACCGTTGTTTAGTTTCTTGGAATTAGAAATTGTCAAATACTGGGATATTTTGATCTGGATGGATGAGTATAACTATGGTGGAAGATACTGTGAACAAATCACCAGTGAAGAGTTCCAAGACTTGATTCCGGTGAACCATTGGAATTTGAAGAAGTACTTACCGATCATATACCAAAATGAGTTTGAGGACTGGTTGATTATTTTCCTTGATGCTTTAACCAAGTTTAAATCAGATACTTTAACCGGTCCTACCCAAGCTGGTACCCCCAGAGTCACACAGATTGCCCATATCTTGAAGGGTCAGAAGAAGCTAGAAGAATTAGAAAATTCTGGGGAAGAAAGTCTTGGTGCTGGTGTTACTGATCAGTTCAGAAAACCATTAACCAAAAGAATTAAACAATTGACGCGTCAACAGAACGAATCGATTATTAATCCAGAATTGAAACAAGAGTACGAGTTTCCCAAGTTAGCTGGTTCTCATCTCCATATGAGAAACCCTACATTACAATTAGTTAAATTTCTTTGTAGTGTTATGGGTTTAAGTAAGAAACGGTCAATTGAAGTTAGAGTTTTAAGACAAGAATTGTTAGCTGCTTTTGAAGTCCGGGAATTCAGTCCTGAAGCCATTTTCCACGATCCAAGTTCTTCTTTGAAACTTCCCCATATCATTTGTGACTATTGTAACTATACCAGAGATATAGACTTCTGTAAAGATGAAGAGAGAATTATATGGAATTGTTGCAACTGTAAAAAGTCGTACAATAGAGTAGCCTTAGAAGAGGAATTGGTAGGCCAGTTCAACAGATTGATCACCAGATATTTGATGCAAGATTTAAGATGTACCAAGTGTAAACAAGTCAAGGAAGATAACCTTAGTGAATACTGTAAGTGTTCAGGTAAATGGATAGAAACAGTCACCCAACATGATTTGGAGAAGAAATGGGCTGTATTCAGTACCATTTCCAAGTTCTATAACTTGCAATTGTTAGGAGGAGTCATTGAAGAAAGTAGGATTATTACCGGGATATAATCATTATAGTTTATAGTCAATAAATCGCATATTTAATTCTACGAACGCGAAATTTCAATCTATGGATTTGGAAAACCTCAAAAGAACGGTAATACTACGGGACAGGGAGTTTGATTTGTTAAGCTCTTTGGTTACCAATGATTCAACCTGTGTACCCACTTTAATGGTCCATGGGTACAAATCAGTGGGAAAAACATTGGCAATTACAAAGTATTTAGACGCCCTAGGTGTGAAAAGAAGTATAATACCCTGCGATGAAAGTCTTTCTAATAAGGTTTTATTGCAGAAATGTTTAAAAGATTTTCGACAAGACAGCGGCATGGATTTGGACTTATCGCCAGAGTTTTATGTAAGAGGCTATTTGTCTAACAGGATTGGAAATGTAGGTGATACTTTCTCCAACTTTACGTTCAACCTTGAGAAGTTCATAAATGATACTGGATATCATGAACAGCATTTTATTGTTTTGGACCGAGTAGATCAATTGGTGGATGACCCAATTTCCCTAGTAAGCAATTTTGTAAGGTTACGTGACTGTTGCAGCATTTCGAACGTGTATATAATATTCATATCAGGCCTAGAAACACCACATGAAGTTGTCACCACGGGGATTCCACATGTATATTTCCAACCTTATAGTGAGCAAGAAATAGTGAAAATATTCCAGACTAATCAATTTTGTTTCTTTGGGACTCAATTGGATGAAACAGCACAAGGGAAACAGTTTTGGAATTCGTTTGTTCAGGTCATAGTTGAACTTTATTATGATTATTGTGGTTCAAATCTTACTGTTCTTTCAGATTTTTGTTTCACCAAATGGAAGAGCGTTTTAGGTGTAATACGAGAAGGGGATGATTTCATGAAAGTGTACCGTGAGAATAAGCAAATATTTCAAGATGATTCTACGGCCATGAATGCTGATGTTGTTGAATACGATACCAAAACAGTTGAAAAATTTGGCTCTGAACTTCGATTAAATCAAATGACCCATCTTTCGAAATTCATAATTGTAGCCGCATATATTGCTTCATTTATTGACCCGAAGAATGATTTGCACTTTTTTTCAGCTATCAAGTATTCAGATTTCAAAACCCATAGAAAATTCCAGAAAAAAGATGAGTTGATCAAAAAGGATTTTGATGCTAAATTGTTGACACCGAATTTTTTTGATTTGGAACGTTTGTTAGCCATTCTTTTGGTTATTTACCGAAGTGAATCCAAATCATTTGAAGAAGAAGAAAACTTGAGTTTGTACAATGATATTACCGAATTGGATTTGGCTGAAAGAGAGAGAGAAATTAATAAGTATTATCTAGCTGGTAATACTGATTTGAATAGTCAATTGGCAATGCTTTTAGCCCAAGGGTACTTGTTCAGACAGATTACTCGTGATATTCTTCAACCGAAAACAAGGTGGAAATGTAATGTACCCTATGAGACAGTTAAAACCATAGCTCAAGATTTGGATTTTCCATTGCACAATTATTTGGAATAGTCATTGTATAATTAGATTTAGCATAAAGTATATTTAGCATATTTACCGTTGATCAACAACCATTATAAATCTACTTTACTAATATGTTTAAAGTCTTTACCAATCCTCCTTACAAACACTTTGTTTTCAAAATAATTATCTTTCCAATACCTCATTTCATATTCTGTAAACGGTCCATTAATTTCATCCAGATCTTCCCACTTGAACTCCCATATTTTTTCTTCACTTTCTTCAATGCTTTCAGGTTCTTGGTCTTCTGCTTCTCTTTTAGTTCCCCTATGTTGATTGAAATCTTCTCCCGTTTCATTTTTATAAATTCTCATCAACTGTTCTCTAACTTTTTCATAAACGTCCAGTATACCTTTTTGAATCATTAATTGGTCACATAAATCAGTTATTTGAAGTGCTAGCCTTTTCTTTTCCATTTCTTCATCTGTAATAATTCTATTTCGTTTGTTTTTCTTCTTTTTTACGGCTACTCTTGAAAGCGCTTCCATTGGCGTTTCATCAGGCTGTAGAATATTTATAATATCTTGTAGTAATGACTCAATTGGTGTGTTCTTTCTTATCCGCTGTAGCTCTGACTCTTGCTTCTTCTGCTGTGCCAATTGAGCCTGTTTGATTTGATCGGAGTCAATTCCACTCAACCATTCTTCATCTACATCGTCATCCTTGTCCTGTCGTATAAAATTACCATCCTCATCAAAATACCCTTCTTCCTCCTCTTGTTTTAAATCAAAAGCTTCTAATTTGATATCCAGCTCTTCTTGGAGATTGATTTCTTTGATTGGATCAGTGTCCAATTCACGTTGGAATTTATCTATGTCCAACTTTTTAGGACCTTTTTTGACCTTTTCTTCTTTCGGAGAGGTTTCTTTCGATTCTTCATCTTCACTGGCAAACATATCTGAGTCGTTATCCTCATCCTTAGGGTCATTTTCCCCAGGTTTGACGTCATTAATCGACTCATTGTCTGAACTCAGATCAGACTCATATTCATCTCGTATTTCTCTACCTTTCTTCTTATTGCCAGGAATATCCTCGGTATACCCATCATCACTCATAGTTGGAGATGATCATCGCGAAATATCTATGGAGTCTATAACTGAGAGAAAGAGACAAAAGCTCGAGACCCAGAAGTTTAGTCAGGATGACTTCGACATAGAAGGGAATATGGACCAGCTACTAAATCTTGAAGAACAATTTTACAATGACGGGTTTAAAGAGGGTCAAGAAGAATCCACACGAAAACAGTATAGAGAAGGTAAAGAGTATGGGTATCAGACAGGATTCCAACGATATTTGGTGGTAGGGTACATAAAAGGGTTGTTAGATTTTTGGGAAGCAAATATAGACAAATATCAAAACAAATCTTTACATAACCATCTTTCTCAGACAAGGCAAATCATAGATAAGATCCCCATTAGTAATAGAGATGCTGAAGTTGGAGAGTATGAGACATTGATTAATAAAGCCCGAAACAAAATACGAGTGGTGTCAAGTATTTGTAAAGAACAGTACAAAGTTAACCAAATTGATGATTTATTACGAGAAATAGGTGGACAGATGCAATTGAGTGAAAACCCTGATGATATGTGGTAAATAACACCTCCGTGTATTAAAAATAAAGGTCGAAATCAAGACATTTTTCTTTACTTTCTAACCCATAGGATAATATACCTCCCAAGGGACAATCGTTTACCCCTATGATTAATTGTTCTCCATAACCATTATCCAGTTGTCTAAAATTCAACCCGGTACATTTTCCAATAAATTCAATGGATTGAACTCTATCAACTAAATGTTTTTCATTATTAAGTTTTTCAACTTCTAATATACCCACATGGTCCAAACTTTCTGCCCAACATACGAATTCTCCGTTTTTACTGAACTTAGTGTTTCTAACTGGCCCGCCCAAGGTCGGATCAACCAAACCTAAAGAACCGTTCCAGCAAAACAAAGGCTGATCTCCATTCCGTCTGTCCCAAATTCTTACGCACCCATCTTGATTACCTGATAATAACAAATTCTCATTCATGGGTGACCAGTCACAACTGAAACTAAAATCCTCCTGTCCACGATATGTAGCAGCAGACGATATACCTTCAAATGGCACTCTCTTATCCCAAATATACGAATTTAAATTATCACCAGATATAAATATTTCATCGGCGTTAAAAGGGTTTTGGGCAAGACAATTAGCAGCAAAGGAGAATTTAATTTCGTCTCTCTTATTGGTAGGTAAATCAATATGTCGTATAAAAGTATCATTTGACGATATTATTAACTCCCGGTTATTATTATTTACAAGTATGCTATTTGTTATGCCATCGAAATTGTTAGTCAAATGGAACTCTCCCAAATTCTGAGGCTCATTCCTGTTTATATTATTTAAAATATATCCCCCTTCAAAAGTTCCAGCAACCATTAGTTCATTGGAGCACGCTAAGGTGGATATTCTGCTGTGACTGTTTTCTTCTAAATTTCTAGAATCAATGACACAATCTAATTTCATGGAGTCTCTTAAAGACGACTCTGAATCCTTCTCTAAACGATTGATCTTAAAGAATGAGTGGACAGTTTCATTATTATCGACATTATTGACTATTTGGAAATTGTAATCATGATAATGACTCAGTGGGTAGAAAATAGCAGTACCATTACAACAAACCAAATTTCTTAATTGGAAATGGGTTATATGTAATTTCAACTTACTGTAAAACTTATTAAATTTGAAAATATTAGTGTTGGAATTGAAAGTGTGAATATTGAGTTTCTAACGTTAGTATTATTGTTTGTTTAGAGTTAGCTTTGTTTGAACATACCTTGTTTGCTAATTCAAAAGATCCGGGTATGTTGTGGAACCAATTATGTGACCCTATCCTTTTTCTATCAGCGTAAAATTTTTTCTTTAGGCCTAGAGGCCACCAAACACCCTGGATGTCATTTATTTGGTTCCCATTAACATCCAAAAGATCTTCTTTAGGCTGACATTTGTCTTCATCAAACGAAAACGGTAAGTTTTCTTCTCTTAGCTTTAATGAGTTTAGTATGGTTAAAATATCCGATTTAGATAGGAGGGAACTATCATCATATAACAAGTTATAAAGAAAATTTAAAGACTCGGATTGATCAAGTTCATAGTCTGTATCTTCGTGATCCCTTATAACGCTTGTGAACGGAGATTCCCTCTGAGGTTCTAGTAGGTCTACTTCTGTTAGTTCAACAGACATTATCTTTATATGTTCTGGTAGTGCTTGTTTTCTAGTTGTTTTCTTATTTTCTAAATAGTTAAGGTGAATAAATGTATGAATATACTTAAATGACTATGTGTGAATAAATTAAATGGGGGTTTCAAGTAATGAAGGTCCTTTAGGCTTAATTTCTTTAAAGTGGAACTTTTGATTAGAAGATATAGGTAGTGTCGCGCAGATCCGGGTAAATGAGTTGGGCCGGAAAGTCAGGATTCCGGTAGGGTGGGCCAGCTGTCAAGTCAAAGGTGAATCTTTTGACAGGGGTAAAGGATTAGAAGTTTTGGAGTACTGAAAAGACCTTCCGATCGTTAGAGATACAATGAATGTGATTCGGAAGAAAAGCAAGGTTTTCTGGGGTATATAGTGGAGGTATACCAGAGGGGATTTTTATCGGTGTTAAAATAAGATGTCTGTAACTAGTATCAATAATCTCTGTAATTATTATTCTGTCATATCTAGCCATATACCTATATTCTCCCATAACTTCTTCTATTGGTCCATGTTTTATTAATTTGGCTGCGAAATATCCGATCACGCCTTAAACTGGATGATAGGATGCTTCATTACCTTATAAAAAAAAAACACCTGAAAGAAACTGAAAAAACAGCAACTCAATCACAAAAAACTCCTATTTCCCAAACTCATCCTAACCATCTTTAAACATTTCTAAACCACAACTCTTTCATTGGATTTGCCATGTAGGTCGTGCGCGCCCACTTATTTGTAATCGGAACCACAATTTTCCTTGCCTTCAACTAAAACTATATCATGGGTTCCCATAAGTATCATTTTGACGTATCAATGTCCTGTTCTGGATGTTCAGGAGCTGTTGAAAGAGTGTTGAAGAAATTGGATGGAGTTGAAAATTACGATATTTCTTTGGAAAAGCAAACTGTTGATGTTGAGACCAAAGATTCTGTTGATTTCGATACTGTCTACCAAACTATTTCAAAGACTGGAAAGACAATTAACCAATCCCAAGTTGTTTATTAAGTGAATCCCAACCGGGGGGACAAGTTGTTTATTAAATGAACTACCAAGGGGAACAAAGGTTAAAGAGAGACTATGAAGATTCCCAATAAATAGTATATAGGGCTTCTGTATATTAAATAAATGTTACAATGTTCTTAACTTACAGTTCTAAACTCCACAATTTCATTAATGTAACTGTCTCTCAACTCGGATTTGACAAAGCAACGTTCTATAACCATAACTAACTCGTCAGTAGTTAGATCATAAAAGTCACCTTGGTAAAACCGCTCGATGATATCTACTAGGTGATTGTTGATCAAAAACTTAAAGTTCTCGAGTTTATTGATAGAATCGTTACTCTTCTCAGTCTCATTTACAAGCTTTAAATTCTTACTGAAGATTTTTTCAAAGTTGTTGACCAAGTTGGTTAATTTGGAAGATCTAAATTCGGTAATCTCTTCATCTGATAAGATCAAATTGATAACCCAATTACTAATCAATTCGATCATCAAAAATACAAGATCCTTGTATTTGAGGAAATTGGTATTACTCAATTGTCCAGCAGCCAATTCTTGAAATTTGGATTCAACTATGGAGAACACTTCAAAGTTGTCGCTGTTTTCTTCTAATCTTATTTGAACTAAAACTTTAACAACATCGCTGGTAATTTGACTTGATGTTTTCTTGAACAATGTATCACTGAATTTAGTTAACCTGTCACTGGCAAGGTTTTTACCTAAATATTGTAGGTCATTGTACAACACAAACGATTCGTTACTGTTTGGATATGTGATAGAACATAAGGCAAGAATAGTAGATACCAATAAGTCAATATCTTGGGTGGAATCAATTTGAAAATCGTTTATAACCTCAAGTAATTTATCTGGGAGAGGAGATATTTTAATGGTTGTATTGATGGTTTGGGGTTGGGAATGTTCTGGCTGAGAAGTAGATTGATGAGCTGGGGGTACAGTATGAGTTGGTACTTCCTGTGTTTTAGGTTTATCAGATTCATCCCAATTCCAATTATCCCATCCATCTTGACCTTCGCCTTCTCCCTCTTGGATCATATCATTAACTTGCAGTTCAGTTGTACTAGGTTGTCTTTCTTTTTTAGGACTATGAGGATGATCCCAATCTTCATCCCAATTTTCATTCCATCCATCAGGTTCTTCATCCGCGTTGGGTTGCTCCTCAACTGGATCAGACATGGCACGATCAATTTTCTTTTCCATCACACCTAGTTTCTCCTCTATGTCTCTAATTCTACTTTGATCAATCTGCCACTTAATTTCTCTGAGACTAGATAAATCAGTAGTTTTTACTTGTTGTCTGATTCTGTCAATATAATTATCAAGTAACCAATTACCATGAATTTCGTTTAATTTTTCTTTAAAATTGGTCTTGGTTAAACTGATAGATAGATTCCAATGGGTATCATTCAAAAGGTCAACAATTTCAATCAACTTATCGTTGGAAAAATTTATCAAACTGCCGATATTTTCAGAAATCAATTTGATCAACTTGTTGGACAATTTCAGTTGGTAATAAGCTTTCACGGACTGGATTTCCAAGTTATTGATGAATTTGATGAAATTGAGAATAGATTCAAACTGAAGATCAATTGAAGAATCCTCATTTGATATTTGCTTGAGTGTTACAATTGCTTGTTCACTTTGATATTCCAAAGCTCTGGTCTGAGAGATTCCCAATAATATCGTTTCCCATTGTACTCTATAAGTATCTAATAATTCGCTCAAACTTATAGCCTCACTAAATACGGAAAAGGATTCGACTATTTGTACGAACTGGGAGAATTTGATATTATTAACAGTTGAAACAAACTGTCTAGCACTAGGTAGAAATTTTTTGAACAAAACTTTCGACAATTGCCATACTTCGCCAGTTAAAAAATTGCATTTATCCATCAACTCTGATTTTACTATCAATTTAGGATCAAGGGCGTTTAATTTAGCTTGACATTTTTCGAAGTTAGCCAATAAAAACTCCAACTCATTCAAATCAACATCTTCATGTATTGCAGTCTGAATCTCCTGTAGCATTTCTTTCAAGACCCATAACCCATTCAAGTGTTGTAAACTGAGATTCATATCAGTGAGCTTCTGATTCAACTCTGACAATGAAGCCGTTGACTGCTCGTTTTGCTCACTTGAAAAATTGGGATCTTCAATTATAGCAAATGAAGACACTGCATCATAAGACTCTTCCAAGTCAAACTCTGCCTTTTGTAGATGCTTGGTATTCGCTTGGAGAAGTTGCTTGATCATGGTGAAAAATCGCGATTCGCAATGTTTAGAGAAGTACTTTTATATATACTATACCTGATCGACTATTTGTAAATAGTAGTAGTAAAACGCAATGGTTCGTAAATGGTCATCGATAGAAACCCATTCGTCTACTGAGTGCATGTTTCCTCTTTCTCCTGGTACTGAAGGTTGGTATCTATAGATATTGTCAGTCAAATCCCAATATGATTTGGTATCAGTATTACCAACAGCCAAACCAGGAGTAAAAACGTAAGTTTCATTTTTACCTGGACTAACTATATCTTCATAAAGGTATCTTAAGGAACCACCTAAAAGGTTCCATACTTCAGTGTTTCTAGGAGTCACTGGTGCTGGTTCTAAACTGGATCTCAAAGTATAGTTGAAGTATCCCGCTTTGGTAGGTTCAATAAGAACTTGATTATCCACAATTAAACCCAAATCAAACTTATCAGCAACTTGTTTGATGTTTCCAACTATCTTTTGCGATGTACTAGAAACAGTCTCCTCAAAAGCAATTCTATGGTTAACCAATACAGACACAAACTGAGGTAAACTGTTACTCTTACTGCCACCTCTGATCACGTCTACTGCTTGAGAAGTTGTGATGGTAAATTTTCTTTCTGGGTCTTCATTCATATACTTTATAACATTTCTATTGGCGTTGATATTAAGATGGGCTTTCAAAATATCACTTTTCAAAGACTTGTCAATAGGAGCATGACTAGCAATACATTGTAAATTATCCAACCCTGGATTTCCATTAGCCAAAACACTCTCGAAAGGATCACTTTCAATCAAATCCACCAATTTACTCATAATTCCAATCAGAGTATGTTCTGGTGGGATGGAAGAATGCCCTCCTGGAGTATACAAGTCAATGATGGAATCCAAATACCCTTTTTCACTAGTTTCTGGAGCAATAAACTTGACTCCATTAACTTCAAAAGTTCCCTCGCCACCTTCATCGATTAAAGCATAAAACGATTGTGGCCCATATCTATCTACTAAGACTTTCGACATTTCTTCTGCACCGGTACCTTGAGATTCTTCATCGTACCCAAATCCAAGAATTATTGTTCTTTGGGGGATGAATGTTTTCTCAGACAAAAACAATTCAATTGTTTCCAAAAGCCCGATTAAAAGCTCCTTACAATCACTGGCACCTCTTCCATAAATAATCCCATCCTTTTCGTGCCCCTCAAAAGGGGGAAACGTCCACTTGTCGATGGTTTCTTCTTCTACTGGCACAACATCTTGATGGGCAGTCAAGAAAATTGGTTTCTTCGAGGAGTCTTTTCCTTCCCAAGTATAGATTAAAGAAAATTTATTTATCTTCTCCACTTTAAGATTGGCATGAACTAAAGGAAAAGTTTTATTCAAGTATTCATGAAATTTTTCAAAGTTTTTCCAGCCAGGTTCCAATTTGTACAATTCTTCCAAACTGTCGGCAACGTTAGGATTTAACATTTCATCCGTAGAAACTGAAGGAATCTTAATGGCTCCTGAAAGCTTATCAATTGAACCTTGTCTGAATTTTTTGTCACTAAGAATTTTATCAACAGTGTCAATGCTGTCAAGGTAATCCTTGGGATCAATCTTCTTAACTAAAGGACAAATGCCATCGGGATTGTGGGGGTCTTCAGTCTTGAAGTAGTCTAAATTATTCAAAAACCAAAAGGCTCCAATGAACGCTAAAATGAAGACTTTTTTCCATGGCTTGCTTTTGTCACCTTGCTGGATATAAATGGGCAACGATTCCTTTTCAGAAAGAATCATAACGAAGGGCAATTGAGAAAGTTAAAGAAAGCGTGGGTGTAATATTTCGCACAGACTTTGACATCCTTATCGCAATTTTATCGTTTTATTCTCTGTACATATCGCACCACTACGCGGCACAGGTAATGGCACCAGCCTATTTATTACTATATTAATTCCTCGGTAATATCATCATCTACGTACTCATCATCCTTGTTCATTCTGTAAATAGTCATGAACATACTGGAAAAGTTCAATAAGTTCATGAGCCAGTCGGGAACACCTACCCCTGAAAGTTCAATGAAATTGAAGATTAGGTCTAAGAAGTTCCCGAGCAACTCCAAGAATAACATGGTTTTGTCGAATTTTAAATCTTTCAACACTTTTTCATACTTTCTGAATAATCCATTGTCGATTAAATTCTTAGAAGAGTTCTTTAAAATAGTTAATTCTGATTTCACCTTATTCTCTTTCTTCAAAAGGTTGAGTAATTGGGAAATAGTTTTCCTAATCAAAAACACTAGTAGTAAAATCCATAACTTATTGGTTTGCTTTAGAATTCCCAAAAGATTTTCAGGGAACATGGGGAGTTTGGAAAATAAGTGTAAGTTGTCTAATATATTCGCTAAGGTTTCAAGTATATTTATTAATACTCGTTCGATATTCTTGAAACTGGCAGCTCTTATGAATCTTCTAGGTTTTGTAGCAGTCTTTTTACTGGGTAACTTAAACTTATCAAACAAGGGACTATATCTGGGTATAACTTCTTTCTTTATACTCTCAACTGGGGTATTTTTAGGTATGGGATGATACTTTCCAAATTTGGTGTAGTTGTTTTTTTTACTGTTGATAATATAGTTCGATAAATTATCTAATTTTTCTTGTGTTATGGACTTGTTTCCTTGCTTTTGTTCTTTCTCAGCTAGTTTTAATAGGTTGTTAAATAGCTCCTCTTGTTTAGTGGTAGTATTCATTAGCCTGTGAAGAAACCGCGATTTTTTTTTATTCCGAGGCTAAAAAAGATGGAGAACGTGGTGTACCGGTGTGTATTATACAGAACTGTTGAGTAAAAATCTCAGTAATCTTTCTAGTTTATCTGGAGATGAATTATACTCCATGATATCGATTGTAGAAGAAGTGGATTCTATTATAAAAGAATCCTTATTCAATTTCAACTCTTTGTTGTTAATGGTTATGATAATAAAGTCATTAATCTTAATATCGAATTTCACCGTATTAAATTTATTCAATATTTTATTGATCTCATTGATCCATTTACCAACATTATCATACTGATTAGTTTCATTTGGTTGATTTAAGCTTTGTTTCAATTCAGATAACTGAACATTCAATTGGACAATCGACTGCTTTTGTTGTTTAATAAAGGCTTGCTTTTTGTTGAATTCTTGTTCAGTTATTCTATACTCATCAGTCTTATTAGTTAAAGTATCCCTTTCCCCTTCCAAATAACTATTGAAATCGCCAAATCTAGTAAAATCTATCTGTTCAACCATTTCTTTGTCCATTCCCTTAAATTCACTATCAATCAGAGACTCCATGGCTTCAATTTCTTCCAATAGCTCATTTGTTTGTTTATATTTTTCCTGATACTTGTTGTTTATACTGAGAATATCGTTTGTGACATTATCAATTTCTTGTTGTTTCGTGGTCACATGTTGTTTCAAGTCTTTGAGATTAAACTTTACTTGCTGGTTTTCCATATTAATCCTTTCCAAGTCTTCATTTGTTACTGTCATCAGATCATTATTCAATACACTTCTCAAAAATTTATCTCTGGTTTCTTGTTCCAAATACTGGAATTTCAATTTGGAAAATTTTGTTCGCTGATGGTTTATTTCATCTTCTATAAGTTTAGGATTATCAATCCCAGCTTTTAAAACGTCATCCTTCGAGGAAGCAACAGTAAGGTTTTGATCAAGTTCGTGAAGCATAGTAAACAAACAACGCGCAAAAAAAACTTGGTTGCAACGGCTGCGAAAACAAACTTCGTGATATCTATAATTACTTTCTATTTACTCTATACTTACTGTATGTATTCCTTTAATTCTTATATTTATTCTGTTCACTATTTATTAAGACCAATATCTTTAAGCTTTTCAAGCTGTTCGTTTAATCCATCTGGAACTTCAACAGATTCATGTTCCAAAATAGCCAGGCTCTTGTTTCTTCTGCTTTCCAAATCTTTCTTAGCCTTTTCTTTATCAGATGGAGTCATAACCAAATCGTTAAAGTTCAATTTAGCATCCGCATCTTCGTCATCGGCAGTTTCATTCCATTCAAGTAACTCCTTTTCGTGTTCTCTTTCAATGGCGTACTGCACAGCTTCCAAAACATTTTCACAAAGTTTCTTTGGTTTATATTTTGGTTCAGTACCATCTTGGTAAACACCAGTTTTAACCAAAATGGAGTGCCAGGAGATATCATGGGAGTTGGCGAATCTGATATCAGATTCAGGAGTGTCTCCAACAAAATACACGGTGGAAGCTGGGGGTAATTCTAAAGTAATACTTTCAGCCTTTTCACCAGCCAATTTCTTAGATTGTAAGATTTGATCATCATCTTCATCATCATCAGCGTAACTTTCTAACTTGGATTGGTTAATGATTTCTTCACCATCTTCGTTAATTAAAATATCGGCTTCTCCAGCATTTGGATCATTGACGGATAATTTCTTCAAGTGTTCATCCAAAACTCCTTTTCTCCAACTGGTTAAAACTTTGTTGGCGAATTTGAAGGTACCAACTTGGGGCTTACCGAATCTATTCACCTTTAATTCTCTTCCAGTGTGTTCTCTGTATAAAGCAGCAATGGAAACTTGAAGCGCACCCATACCGTATCTGGATAATTTATAGTTAGTAGCCCAGATGAAATCGGAGTGAGCGAAATAAATTTCAGGACCCTCGTCAAAAGTCTTGGATTGGGTACCCATGACACCATTTTTACTTAATAACAATTCAAGGATAATTTGTTGGTCAGCAGCCCAATTTCTGGAATCAGCAAATACTAAGACACCATCGATTTTGGTTTTACTGAAATCAACATCTCTGGCAAATTTCAATTCTTCCTCAGTTAAATCGTGATAAGGAGAAACAGCTGGGTTCCATTTCATCACATCTAAAGGAGTAAAAACATTTTTGAATCCGTAAGATTCAGCGACATTTCTACAAACATCACCAACACCTCCGACAACTAAAACGTTTTCGTAGACACCAACTAAATCCTTCATTGGAGTGTGTCCTTGAATAATTTGATCTGGGGTTATAGTGTAACCTAATCTCTTAGATAAATCAGTAGCTCTGACACTTTCAGGTTTACCACCACCGTTGGTGACAAAAATAGATGGGACATTAATATTGTACTTGTTGTCTCCATTAAGCAATTTCAAAGCCTCAACAGCCTCGGGTATGGTATTTGGACCTCTCAATATAACACCATCAATATCGAAACAGAAAGCATAAGAAGCCACTCTTGGATGGTCAATGACAGCTCTCTTTTTTCTTTTGATGATTGAGGAGTTTCTCAGTAATTTGGCCAAAGAATCAACTTTCTTCAAATTTTGGGATGATTTATTCAATGAAGTGGAAGACGATAATTTGGTCAATCCATTTTGCCATTGATTTAAATCAGACAATGACAAAGAGGAAACTCTATGTTTCCTCAATGCTGGTTGTAAGTCATCGATCCCATCGTTATTAAGATAAGATTGAAAAGCTGGGGATTTATCAGGGGATTTAGTGCTATCACCGGTAGTCATTACAATTGATATAAGTTAAACAAATATGAAATAAAAAACTATTAAACAAAAAACTATGAATAATAAATGAAATTATAAGTTTCCTTTAGCAACTGGTTTTGGGAGGGGACAGGAGTTGTATTTATATGGCTTTTTCGGGGGAACAGACATGCGTGGCAGAGTACAGTCTTAGGACTTTTGGCGCGGTGCACGACTGTTGCTATTTTTTCGGATTGGTGAGGACTCTTAACCTTTGCGGCTTGGGTTGGCAAAAATGGGATGATTTTTGCAAGCCCAAGAAAGTTGATGGTGGAGTTAATGTGGAGGGTTATTAACGTGCATAGTGATTGGCTGGGAAGTCTTTTATATGGTGTGTCTTTCTGTAAGACATAAAAAGAAAGTGATGCGTTAAATTTAGATTTCAGATTTGAGACAAAAGTGAGACATTAAACCCCTCCTTAAACCGGATATTTTTAGCCATTTCATCTCAGGTGGGTACGGAGTTTGTTTTGTGACACAAGCTTTTGCTACTGACATAAAGTTTGACTATTAACACGAACTCCGGCAGAGTGACGTGGTAGTTCGAGATGAGTTGCCACGAGGATCTGGTCAGTTTTGCGGCCTGATTTGTATTGATGAAAGTCAGACATTTTGATGATGTCATTAATGCGCCCCAGCCACCTGATTTTCTAGAAGGTGAAAGAATGTTGTAAGAAGATCGATTCTATGGTATATTTATGATTAATTATGGTGTTTGCTGGTAGTATATGTGGTCTACTACTAACTAGTGTTTAATTTAATCGCTTGCATTTTGTCCTCTGCGTTTTGTGGTCTGCCTTCATCTGTCCCATTAAGACAAATCTCATGTACCATGGTTACAGCAATAATTGCTACTTGATTTGAAAATTACGAAGTCACGGATTAATCAAATCAGGTAATGTTACTTAGAGTTAGAGATGAGCACAGCATTAGAATTGGACCTGTAAGCCTTTAGTATCATGTAAAGTTTCCAAACGTGTTAACCTGTAAAGTAGCCTCGTTTTTCGTAATCTGCACTTCGTAATCTGTACTTATATTTTTCAGAGTAGATACGTTGAATGATCAGGGTCAGAGTGTACTCTCCGAAACATTTGATAGCATAGAAGGATTTGAATGTATTCAGGAGAGATCGCTCGGTACGAAGATTTTATAGTTTTCCAAGATCTCTAGTTCAATTGACGGCTGCAAAATTACTCATCAACCTCATACAGTTATATCTCTAAGGGTTTATCCCAACAACGCCCCTCTATTAATTTGTAGTCTTATTTATAGATAAACAACCCTTCAAGTTTATTCTTTTCACCCATGTCAATCAAGAACACTTCCGGAAGAGCTTCAGTAGGAATTATCCACTGTGAAATATTCAAATTGGGGTACTGAAATATGAGTAACACCATGCCATTCAAAATAGTTAATGCTTACAAAAACTTATTGTTCTCCACATGCATCTGATCCATTTCTTTCAAGGTTCAATAGAACCTTGTATAGTCATTCTAGATTGATCTGCCCGTTTTAAAGACTAGGACAAAATAGAATTTTTAGTTAGGCTTACTTGGTATGGAGCAGCCGAACAACACCTACAAAATCTAGGTCCTTTCTCTCAATACCAAGAATTCACTCTTAGCGTTGAATATATAACTTTAGATCTATGGTTTCTTACATCCAAAATCTTACATAAGCTCTGACTCAGCGGCCCTCGACAAATGAGAAAAAAATTTCAATAACTTATTCATATATCATGAATTCCATTTCCTTATCAGACGAAAGCAAAGAAAGAATCTCCAAATTATTGGATTATTCCAGAACCATTTCACATTACGGATTTATTCCATTTATCCTTTACTTGGGTTGGTCATCATCCACCAACAAACCAAGTATTTTCAACTTATTAAGTCCATTCCCAAGTGCTTAGTTTATATATATTGTACATACACATTTCAGATACTACAGACTCTTTACAATTGCTCTATATCACTGACACTGTTGCCTCTACGAATTACACACCACTACTCCACTCCCATTGCCCGTCCTACCTCCACCATTTGCCCAATGACTTGGGTCTCATTGTCGCGCAGCCATCACTTAGTTAGCAAACAATGATAAAGATATGACTTTGAAGCCTCATGAAATTGAAATTGTTTCCGGGGTGAGTGCTGGCTTTGTCACTACCTTGGTAGTTCATCCTTTGGATTTGATTAAAACCAGACTTCAGCTTCTGGATCTATCTAGTAAGCAAGTTATTAGTAATATTATTGAGAAATCAAGAACTACAAATACACCATTAATAAAAGAATTTTACAAAGGGATAACCCCTAATTTAATAGGAAATATTACTGCATGGGCTGGTTACTTTACCTTATACGAAGAATTTAAGAATCTGTTAAGTTTACAAAATAATACTTTAAATTATTTTAGTGCATCATCATTAGCAGGGTTATCGACTGCTTTAATTACCAATCCCATTTGGGTTTTGAAAACAAGGCTTGTCAGTGAAAACTCAAATTACAAATCATTAAAAGATGGGATAATTCAAATCATACGAAAAGAATCTTTGAAAACTTTCTGGAAAGGTTCTATCCCTTCCATTTTCCCCGTTTTTCAAAATAGCATCCAATTTACCATTTACGATCATCTAAAGGATTTGTTTGTGACAGATCCACAATCCCAACATCCTGGTACATATTTAGTAACATCAACCACAGCCAAATTCTCTACTATGATAATAATGTATCCATTCCAAGTGTTACGATCCAATTTACAAAAATTTAATTCCGACAATATTTTCCAAGAGTTTGCAGCTCTTTATAGAAACCGGGGATTTTATAACGGGTTTGGTGTTAACCTTTTAAAAGTGTTACCTTCCACGGGGATGACATTCATTACTTATGAAAGCGTGAAAAATCTATTACGCGCATAATTTTTCAGAATCAAAACAGAGCATGAAAAGAACAAACGAAGCAGAAGAACAAGAGAACAAGAGAATTAAAGGGGAAGAAGTAGACGAGATTGAAAATGGAGGCGAATCTGAATGGCTTCCTAAAGCATTTGATTCTTTGGATGAAAGTTTTAATACATTAACTTATATATCTGATATACCAGCCCAAATACTGAAAGATGATCCTCTTATCCTTGGAATTGATGAAGCTGGAAGAGGTCCAATTCTTGGGCCTATGGTTTATTCCGTGGCGTATTGTAAAGAAGATTTTTCTCCCACTTTGAAAAAATACGGGTTCAATGATTCCAAAGTGTTGAAGCATGATTTTAGATTAGAGCTCTATAAAAAGATAGATCAACAAAATCACGAATTAAATGAAAATATCGGTTACGCTACAACCATAATGACGGCTAAAGATATTTGTAGTGGGATGTTAAGAGTCCATGGGAAAGGAGCGTACAATTTAAATGAACAAGCCCACAATACTACCATAGAATTAATACGAGCCCTCACCAAAAAAGATTTAAATATCAAACATGTATACGTTGATACTGTTGGACCTCCAGAAAAATATCAAGCCAAACTATCATCTATTTTCAATACCATTGGATTCACTGTCACCAAAAAGGCCGATAGTTTATACCCCATTGTCAGTGGAGCATCTATTGTAGCCAAAGTTTCCAGAGATTTGTACTTGGAATATTACAATACAAGAGAAAAACTACTCCAAAACACTATTATTGGATCAGGATATCCAAGTGATCCAACCACAAGTGCCTGGTTAGCTGAAAATGTCGATAAAGTATTTGGATGGCATTATGGGCTTTTACGATATTCATGGCAAACCGCTAAAGATGCTCTTATTAAGGCCAATGCCGTCCCAGTCACTAACGAAGAGGTAGATATCCCTCATCCTATTAGCATTACCAATTCATTATTTGGCTCTAAAGCGACTCTTTAGCCATAGACTTTATAGTCTTTAATGTATAGTAGATATATAAATCCTAGAACCTCCGGTGCCCGGGATCGGACATTCAACACCGAAATCTACGCGGGCGGAAGACATTGATGCGATGTGAGAAGGAATATTTTGAAAAATCAATTTCGAACTTTTAACTACAAACGATCTTGGATAAAATGTCAGCAATCCTTGGAGCTACTAGAGCTATGGCGTTCCGTGCCGTATCCAATAAAAGATTTATGATTTCATCGTACCAATTAGCTAGATTTTATTCTTCTAAGTTTCCTGACCATGTTGTCATTAACATGCCTGCGTTATCTCCAACCATGACCCAAGGAAATATTGCCTCATGGACCAAGAAAGTTGGTGATGAATTGCAACCAGGTGAATCAATTGCTGAAATTGAAACCGACAAAGCCACCATGGATTTTGAATTCCAAGAAGAAGGTTACTTGGCCAAAATCTTGATGGCTGATGGTTCTCAAGATGTTCCAGTTGGTAAACCAATTGCTGTTTACGTCGAAAGTGCTGACGATGTTAGTGCCTTTGAAAGTTTTTCAGCTGCCGATGCCGGTGAAGGTGAAGCTGCCGCCGCTCCTGCCGCTGAAGAATCTAAAGAAGAACCTAAAGAAGAAGCTCCAAAAGAAAAAGAAACTTCTGCTCCTGCTAAATCTTCAGCCCCAGCTCCTCCAACTGATAGAATCATTGCATCTCCATTAGCTAAAACCATTGCCTTAGATAAAGGTATTTCTTTGAAAGGTATCAAAGGAACTGGTCCAAACGGTAGAATTGTTGCTAAAGATCTTGAAAATGTCAAACCAGCTGTCACTGCTGATGCTCCAGTTGCCACTCCAGGTGCTTCTGCCACTTACGAAGACATTCCTCTTACTGGTATGAGAAAGACCATTGCCTCAAGATTATTGGATTCCACCAATAGCATTCCATCATACTATGTTTCTTCCACCATTTCTGTTTCCAAATTATTGAAATTGAGACAATCCTTAAATTCTAGTGCTGAAGACAGATACAGATTATCCGTCAACGATTTGTTGATCAAGGCCATTAGTGTTGCCGCATTAAAAGTTCCTCAAGTTAACTCTGCTTGGTTAGGAAGTGAAGGGGTCGTTAGACAATATAACAATGTTGATGTTTCCGTTGCTGTTGCCACTCCAACTGGATTGATAACTCCAATTGTCACCAACGCTCACATTAAAGGATTAGCCACCATTTCCAAAGAAGTTAAAGACTTAGGAAAGAGAGCTAAAGAAGGTAAATTAAAACCAGAAGAATACCAAGGTGGTACCATTTGTATCTCTAACTTAGGTATGAACCCAGCTGTTAACAACTTTACTTCCATCATCAACCCACCACAATCCTCTATTTTGGCTATTGGTACTGTTGATAAGAAGGCTGTTCCATCTGATGTTAATGAACAAGGATTTATCTTTGATGATGTTCTTACTATTACCGGTACTTTTGACCACAGAGTCAGTGATGGTGCCGTTGGTGGTGAATTCATGAAACAATTGAAGAAGGTTGTTGAAAATCCTTTAGAAATGTTAATTTAAATGAGAGTGTTTAAGTGGTGATAGTTGCTATTGAACGTGATAGTTACTAGGATTCTTAAATACTGTTTATAGAATAAAAATTCGTGCAAGCCTCAATCTCACTCTAAACAAATAACCCAAATTTCAAGCCCTACATCACACAACTCTCACTAATTATGGCCTTAAAAACCATTTACATCGCCAGACATGGTTATAGAATGAACTGGTTACCGCCACCACACCCACCAAACCCTACTGGGATTGATAGTGATCCACCATTGGCTCCACATGGTGTTGATCAAGCAAAAGAATTGGGTAAGTATATTGCCAGTTTACCAGTTTCAGAACAACCTCAATTTATTTTGAGTTCCCCCTTTTATAGATGTGTTGAAACTGCTGGACCTGTTAGTGAAGCCTTGAATATCCCTACAGTTATAGAACGGGGTGTGGGTGAATGGTACAAAGTTAATAGAGGCGTGGTTCCTGAACCTGCCAATTATGATGTTTTAGGTAAATTTTTCAACCATTTAGTACAAGAAAACGAATGGCACAGAGATAACACTATTGGAGTTATACCAAATTTAAAAGGAGAAACTGAAGAAGAGATTTTCCAAAGATGTCAAACATTTTGGGAAAACTTTATTCCCAAATTTGAAGCCAAATATCCTAACATCGAAACGGTGATGATAATTTCTCATGCTGCCACCAAAATTGCTTTAGGTATGTCTTTGTTAGGTTTGTCTAGTGTTTATGACTCTATTGATGACAACGGTGCTATTCTCAGAGCAGGTGCTTGTTCTTTAGATAAATATACTAAAGACTCCAAATGGGAACTCAAGGTAAATGGAGATTGCTCGTTCTTATCAGGCGGAGAAGAAATGAATTGGAATTTCCACTCTAAATTTGAAGCTGGATCTGATGAAGATATCAAGGCCAGAAAGAAGGAAGCCGAACAGGCCAAACTTGACCAAACTAAAAAGGAAGAAGACTTTGAAGTAAGTAGCTAGAACTTTTGACTTAATATATCGTATACTAACATTAGGATTTTTACGTAACTGTTGACTTGCCCCAATATGGAGAGAACAATGAAGTGATAAAACCATCATCCAAATTCCAATTGAGTAATATAGTGGAAGCCAATCCTTTGATTAAATTATCCAATCCTTCTTATGATAATAATGAGTTTAACAACATATCGATTGTTAATGAACAACTTTATAGGCTTAAGTGGGAAAAGTTGGTGGGCAATGATCTCATATTTGACGAACATGGAGAATTGACCAGTAAAGTGAGTGAACATTTGAATTGGGATCAAACCACAAAGTTTACGGAAAAGAAACAAGAAGAAAAGGTAAAGGCAACCAAGAGTGACAGTACCAATTTCTATAATTTGATGGCCAAACGAATTAAGGAGCGGGATACTCCGAAGGATGACCAGTAGCGTTTATGATGTATAGATAAAAAATAGATAAGGGTTCAGCCGACTAAAGACCGACCGCCGATAGACCGAATGATCAGACAGATAATTACATCATCTTATCAGGAGCATCGGTTATCAACGGTGAAGTTTACGAAATAGTAAGAGTAGTGTGAAGCTTGCTTGATCGAGCTTGCTTGGTGGAGCTTACTTGGGTAGCTCGTGTCTGCTTGTAGTAGTTTCTAGCTCGTGCCCCTGCTCGTGGTAGCTTTTATTTCTAGCTCGTGCTCTTGCTCGTGGTATTTTGTTTTTCTGCCCGTGCTCCAGCTCGTGGTCTACCTTATTGAGGAAATAAACCTCATTGATTCTAACCCGTCCTGTCCCTGTCCAATTGTCTTGTACCATTTCTAATTTCATTGACTCGTGTCAGATATTTGTGTACACACCACCCCCATTATCTCCCACCCTCTATGTTTTGCTACTACCGAGGACATGTGACTCATGACTCGTCAAGGTCATCAAACCTCGATCTCGTAAATCTTCACCAACGATCCGAATCGATAAGCGGAATTAAGCCTCAGTATCGGATATCGAAGGCTGAAGGAAAGCATAAATAGCCCAGTACTAGTCCAGTTCTACTTGCAATGTCATCAGAAAAATCTATGAAACTGGTTCCTTACGTAAGAATCTTACACTTTGGAACAAACTATGCCCCAAGAGTTCAATTAGCTGTTACTGTGGACGATATCTCCAAGATCCATACCCCTTCCAAAGAAGAAGTCGTTGCTCATTTAAAATTACTTAAATGTTTCACCGTTTTGAAGAACCATATTGTGGTTGGAGTTACAAACACAGAAAAGAAAGAAAAGCTTTGGCAAGTTTACTTGACCAATTCCGTTAGACGGTTCCTCATTTTTATCAATGCTGCAATTGCGAAATTTGAAAGTAACCACCGAGACTTTTTTGAGTTTATGGATCACAGCTTACCGCCAATTGATATCATAATGGTTTGGCATTCATTCTTATTGAATCCTGCTTCCATTTATGATAATTTCAGTAGAAATGATTTCAAGATGTTTTTGGTATACCCTTTCCCTTTGGACCGGATCCAAAGCCTGATTTCCAACAATAATTTCATGTACAATCCCCCAGATGATGCTTGGATTAAGTTTGATATGTTTATGAAAGAATACCTTGAAATCATGCCTGAAGAAAATTTCCACTACAATGCTTATCAACCTTTTGATCCATCTACTGCTGTGTGGCCCGTTTTCTGTCCCCATTGTGGAGTCCATATTTTTGATTCTGTTTTAACTGATGGTAACAGGAACACTGGTTTTGCCGATTACAACTTTGAAGCTCCCTTAGCTGAGAATTGTGAATGTGGATTCAAGTCAATTGTCAGTCATGAAGAATTAAGAAAGAGGAAGCTTTGGAGCGATGCAACCACTGGATGGTTCCCCTCCACAGAAACCACTTTATACGAGTCAGAAAAGAGAAAAAAAGGAATTCCTAACGTGGGAAAAGCTATGGAGTTTGTAAGAAACAATGCTGACATTGTTGCTAACAAACAATTGGAGAATTTTCTCCTTGAATATAAACACATATTCTCCGATAAGGCATTGCTCAAATTGAGAGATTATCTTATCATCAATCCAATTGATTGCACCATACAATCCAATAGGTTTAAACTTCATGAAGATTTGGTGGCGTGTATTTCCAGGCAAGAACGGTTCATAGCCAAAATGGAAGAACTCCAATGGTTGGTTTCATTATCGCTTGATATCACTATAAACGAAGCCATTGAAAGATACCATAATTTCTTCCAGTTATTTGGGTATGTGAACTTTCCCATTGTTCCCACTTTAGATATTGACTTGGTTTGGCACACTCACCAGTTGAGTCAAGTGCATTATTATGCCTACACTTACCATAAAACAGGTAAAATGATCAACCATGATGATAAGATTGAAGAGAATAGACTTGGTCGCGGGTTTGAGTTAACTTGCGAAAAGTATAAAGAATTTTTCAAAAAGGAATACACCATTTGTTTTTGTGCTTATTGTAGCCATCAAAGACAAGCACCCCGTTGGTCAATTAGAAGAAAGCCTAAATTTGAGCCATCTTTGGTAGCCAGCAATAGTTTAGCTTCAAGTCATATAAGTTGTCATGATGCTGTTAGAATTCCCACCCAAGCAGCCTTTAAAAGACAAACAAAGTTAAAGTATCATTATACTACGGCTTATAACAATTATGTCCCCTGGAGGGACGATGTGGGCAGGGCCCCAAAAGGATACATTGTGTCACCCTTAGAACCAATCCTTGAAGACACCAGATTGCTTCATTTGCCACTTCACTTTAATGGGATCTGTGTTTCTGTTAGTGACCCTCAAAGTGCTTGTTATGGAATTGGAGATGCTTCTTTTTCGCACCCAGTTCCTCAGCAACTGCAAAGGACCACTATCAGTAGTACTTGTGGGGGAAGTGGATGATAGTTGAAACAATTAGAAAAAATCTAAACACTTCAGAAGCCGGTCTTCTGTCTTTTTTTTACATATGATATAACGAATATATAAAAGTCAAACATACACAACATACAAGTCAAAGCAAAACTCTCAATTTTGCAACCTGATTGGTGCACGCACACCTTTGAAAATACAACACTAGCGGAATTTTTATTACGAGGCCGTATTTAAAGTGCCTTGTTTGCCAATCCTTTTGATGGGTTGTGTTTGTAAATCCATAGAGAAATGGCGTTAGTTGAATGGCGTTGTTGAAAGGGGTATTGAAAAAGCTTAGCATTTTACTGCGTAGCCTTTTTACTGGCTTCATTCTCACCTTAGATCTTACTGCAAAAATGGTGAGTACATTCTTCTATAATAACGCGGTTCATTGGTGGATAAACATTATACATAGTCACCAGTAATTTATCCGGCACTTTCCGTTCTCTGAGTTAGTTTGTGGCGATTACTAGTATTCCGCTTTAGGTTGTTGTCCATGGTGTTATTGCCTTTTTAGGATTACTGCTTACTGCTACGACAAACAAAACCTGTCAATCTTGAGCGCAAAACCTATGCCAATTCTCCGTAAAAAACTTACTCATACTTTGTCTAACCATTTACGACGTCTGTGTGCAGAATAAATGTAACAAGGCTCAAAAAATAGTTTGCGTTCTAGAATGACTATTTTAGTCAGTCTCAATATGTTTTCCACATTAATAAGCACTGGTGCTTGTGTTTACTTAAAACCAGACTGGATTCTAAAATGAGGGTTTTTTTGCACCCAAAATTTTATGCTCAATGACGGGAACAATATATACGCTACCAACCACCCAACTATTGAAGATGTGCAAAATCATATCAAGCTATTAAGAGCATTCCAAATCCTCAAAGACCTTATTACTGTTGGCATTGATGATTTTGCTAAAAAACAAAAATTGTGGAGGTGTTATTTGACCATGGCATGTAGACGGTTTTTGGTGTTTATAACCAAATTGAAGTTCAAACTCAAACAAAAGAATTTCAACATTAATCAAATTCCTTTACCTCCATTAGATATTTTGATTGTGTGGTATTCGTTTTTGTTATCACCCAAAAGAATGGCTTGTAACTTTGGTCGGATTGGTTTCTCAGAATTTCCAAAAATGCCTTTCCCCATCACCATTATAGGCCACTATATTTGTGAAATTACTTATTTGTTAAAAGTTCCAGATGTCATCAAGAATCAGTTTAGTTTATTCGCCAACTTGGTTTATGATTGTTATCAGCCGTTCAACCCTATAGTCACTTTGCCCATATTTTGTCCTATATGCACTAGCTATTTGGGTAAGGTTGATTTATTAGAGTTTGAAGATTTTAACAATATTAGGTTTGCCTTTCTTTCCCTGTGTGGATGTTTTGGAGAAATGGTCACTCCAGATTTACTACGAAGAAGACAACTACATAAAGATTGCCAGCTGTCAGATTTTCTTCCAGGAATTCTTAGCTTCTGTTCGGCCGGATTGGATTTACAGGGACAACCACTCGACTTAACCTTAACAGATAAGGATATAAAAACGTTTGGTAATCTCAAGCAACTAGAAACCTTAAGTTTGGCTGATTTTCTTACCCACATAAGAAACACATACAAGGTACTGCCCATTGCTCTGCACATTTTGAGCAAATACACTCACACGTCTATTCTTCATTTGACTGTGAACAGTCAAGTTTTAAATATAACAGATAATTTGGTTCAATTAACAGTTGAGCAGGAAGAGTTTAATAATTTGAACAATAGCTCCAGTGGATTTTTTTTCAGTTCGATACCTATTTCAGAAGGTCTAGAGCGGTACTCTAAGTTTATGAAATTATACAAAATTGATCTTGATATTCTCCCACCCTTGGATATTGAGTTAATAATTCGAACGCATAAACTTAATCCACAAAGTTATTTTAACTATTGCACCCAGGAGGTGGGCCAAGTCGTTGATTTTCAACATAAAAGGTCACAAGAGATATTTGATAAAACATGTAAATTATACTCAGAGACATATGGTGAGGAATTTACGATCTGTTTTTGTTATTTTTGCAATTCCAGTCGAAAAGGTCAGTAGAAAATAAAAAGTTTTCTTTGTAAGTTATAATAAATATATACGATAAGATAATTAATCATACCATATTTTATTATTAATAAACCCAAATCTGTTTGCATTTCATGAAATATACAAAAACACTTTCCTAGTGTTCTAAATTTGCAGCAAGGCGCGAATATCTTCCACTACAATGTCAGTTTTTCACCAATTGAAGAACTACAACATTGTGCTTGGTAGTTCATCCCCAAGAAGGCTCCAAATACTCAATGACACTTTGAAACTAACTGATATTCAAGTTATAGTGCCGGATTTTGAAGAAAATTTACCAAAAATAGAGCCCGAGAACTATGTGCTTCAAACTGCTCAAGGCAAGATAGATGCCATTTTGGAGAAAAATGAACTTATAAAACCTACAATTGTTATATGTTGTGATACTATTATCAATTGTGATGGCCATGCTTTAGAAAAACCTATAACCAAATCAAAACAAAGGGAAATGTTTGAGAAGTATAAGAAAAGTGGAAAGATAGAGGTGATTTCTTCCGTTCATGTGGCCAAGGTTGAAAACAAACTGGTTTCCAGTAAATTCAATAGCACAGTTAAAACTAATCTTATTTTTGATCTGAATATTTCACAGGAATTGGTGGATCAATACATAGAGTCCGAAGAAGGATTGAACGTAGCTGGTGGGTTTAAGTATCAAGAATTGGGAAATATTTTATTTTTAGGTATGGAAGGTGACTATTTCAATGTTGTTGGCTTGCCAGCAAGAGAAACTTTCAATTTAATTCTTCAAGTGTTGAAATCATGAATCTAAATCAAATGTCAAAATTACTAGTGCCTGCACATAACTTCCTGTGAAAAAGTGCGATGAGGTTTTTTCAGATGAGCTTTAAGAAATATTCAAGATGGTTAGTACTAGAACGAAGAAAAGCAAGCCAGTTAAAGAACCAAAGGAAGAGGTAGCTGAACATCAACTTGATAAGGTGGAAGTTGAAAGTAGTGAGGGAAGTGAAAGTGAAGGAAGCGAAAGCGAACAAGAATCAGTTGAAAGCGATGATGTAGAATTAAGTGAAGATTCTGAAGACGAGGATAATGATAATGATAACGAGGACATTAAAGGATTAGAAGACAGTACCAAGAACAAGCATATAGTTATTAAACCCGGTAAACAAGCTGCTACTGTCAGCAAAACCAATGATAAAAAGGGAGTCATATATTTAGGTAGAATACCTCATGGATTTTATGAAGATGAGATGAGAAAATATTTTGAACAGTTTGGTAATATAACGAGAATAAAGTTATCCAGAAACAAAAAAACAGGTAAATCTAAACATTATGGGTTTATTGAATTTGAAAATAAACAAGTTGCTAAAGTGGCCAGTGAAACTATGAATAATTATTTAATATTTGGCCATTTATTGAAATGTTACGTCGTGGAAGATTCAAGTAAAAATGATTTGATCTTTAGTAATTCCAAATTTAAGATCATCCCATGGAAAAGTGTAAGTAAGCATAGAAATGATAAACCTAAACCAAAAGCTCATTGGGATAAATTATCAGAAAAATTTGAACAAAATAAGATCAAAAGGGAAAAACTGTTGAAACAGAAAGGTATCAACCTCAACTATTTAGCTTAATTCTGTATTAGTTAGTTAAACCCTTTAATCTATATTGCAACCATGGTTTTTTAACTCAATCTAGTAAAACAATCCTTTTAGCGTGCCTCGCCCTATTTACCCGATGGTGGGAAAAATGTGCTGGGTAAAATGCGATTGGTACGCACACACTCGCTTATTATTTAATTCCAACTGATTGGAAGATTAATCTTCACATGGAAAGAAATTAGGATAAATTATCAACTGCCAGTTATAAAATCCGAACCTACTTTTTAAACTACCACTTTTAATAGTTTTAACATATATCTTTATTTTATCACCAAATAATTATTTGCATTTTTTATATCGCTTTAGATCATTATGAGTGAATTTGACGAACTTACCGTATACAATATTGATGAGGTGGCTAAACACAATACCGTTGATGATTTGTGGATGGTCTATAATGGATTGATTTACGACGTATCAAAATTCATTGATGAACATCCTGGTGGAGAAGAAGTTATTGTTGATGTTGCCGGAATCGATGCTACCGAAGCATTTGATGATATTGGACATTCGGACGATGCCCATGATATCATGAAAGGATTGTTGATTGGAAAATTAGAAGGTGGACAAATCAAAGAAATCAAAACTCAAATAGAATTCAGCGAACAAGGGGCCAACATTCCTTTGATAGCAGTTGGTGTTATCGGTTTAGCAGTTGGGGCTTATCTTTACTTGAATAATTAGAAGTTACGATGATATTTCAATTCTGAAACTGAGTGGTAGAACAAGAGTTAACTAGTCAAGGAGGAAGAAGTATGATAATAAATAATTGATCCTATTAGTTGAAGATGATAAGGTTGATTCTCTCGACGTCGTCGTTCCTGTCGTTTAGTCATTGGCTGATTTTCACCTGCCCAGCTGTGTAATTTTATCAAAGTTATTGGCTGATTCATTATCTTATTAAATTTTCTTCGTATGACGGGTTTTTACCGCCTACTCCCGCCCATTTCTTGTACCCGCTCGTGCTAGTACGGCTCTCATTTCCCGTCCATATGATTTAGCGTCGTCGGACTTAACAATCTCCACCTTTTTTTTATCTCCTACGTAGAAGTGCGGGACTCAGAATTAACCACCATGAAATCTGCCCAGGCTCTTACTGAACTCTTGGGTATAAAGTATCCCATATTCCAGGCCCCAATGGCTGGGATAAGTACTCCCAAACTAGCCTCAATTGTCACTAAGAAAGGGGGTCTTGGTGCTTTAGCGTTTGGACCTTTCCTTAGCAACCAAGCTAAAATTGACACAGAATTGACAGAATATAAGCAATTGGCAGGTTCTTCACCAGTGAATATCAATTTTTTTGCCCATGAAATTAACAATAACTTAACTCTCGAGCAGCTTAGCAATTGGCACAAATTATATGACCACTCAAGTACAGTTGAGAGTTTAAAAAACGGTGGTATTTCATTTCTTGAGTATGAACAGGGCCATGAGTTTGCTAGTTTTCTTACCAAAATCATCGAATTTGCACCCAAAGTAGTTAGTTTCCATTTTGGACTTCCTTCTCGTTCAGTCTTGAAGGTTTTCAAAGATAATGGAATTTTGATTTTTGCAACGGCTACCTCATTGGCCGAGGTTAAAGATCTTTTGAGTAAGGATGTGGACGGGATAGTTTTACAAGGGTATGAAGCTGGGGGTCACAGAGGAAATTATTTAGAAGACACCTTAGCTGATGAAAATTTGTCTTCCTGGGCTTTATTCTCCCAGGTTAAACAGCTCAATCCTGATTGTTTTGTCGTTGTTGCCGGTGGAGTGGTTACTAGTGAAGAGATAGCTCATTATATTGCCCAAGGATCAAGTGCATGTCAATTGGGAACAGCATTTATTAGTACAATGGAAACACTTAGTAACTCATTTATTTCCAAAAGTGAGTATCCTACCATTATGACGGATTTGATTTCAGGAAGACCTGCCAGAACTTTAAGAACGCCTTTTATTGATCTGGTTATAACTGCTAGTTTAGGAATGACCAGAAAGTCTTTGCCACCATTTGGCTGGTCATATTTCGGGTATAAACAGTGGAAACTGCAACAGTCTGAAGATAAAGGATTCTATCTTGTGGGACAGAATTATAAACAGGTTCAACATGGGAGAAGTGCTGAAGAGGTTATGGACAGTTTGACTGTGAAATTGAAGGATATGATTTAAAGCATGATATCTATGAAAACAAAATATATACACCCCTTACTCTATAAAAACTCCAAAGTTTGGGTAAAATCATTTAAATAAAAAAAGATTAAAGCTTAAGTAAAATCATTCATCTATAAAGACCCCAAAGCTTGGGTAAAATCCTCTATTAAGTCATTGATATTTTCCAAACCAACACTAACCCTTAATAACCTTGGATCAACACTACTATCACTCAAAGCTCTCCATTCTATCAAACTTTCAACACCTCCCAAAGAAGTTGCATGGTGGAAGTACTTCAATTTACTAGGTAAAATTTTAGCAGACTCTTCGTCTTTTAAATGAATGGAAAAAACAGGCGATGATCCTGTAATTTGTCCTTTAATATACTCATCTGTTTGTAAGGATCCATGAATAACTTTATCCAACTTTCCAAGCTTGGAAATATTGTCATTCAAATATTTCACCAAGTGATAAGCATTGTCACTTTGTTTCAAAATCCGTAATTCAAAAGTCTTTAAACTTCTTACTAACAAAGAACTTTCTAAGTTCCCAATGTTAGTTCCAAGATAAATCCTATCACTTAACAATTGATCTCTGACCTTGGTATCTTTAGTAACTAACACACCAGCCAATAAATCACTGTGTCCACCAAAAAATTTAGTGGCCGAATGCATGATAATATCTGCTCCTTGCTTGAAAGGGTTTTGCAAAGGAGGAGGAGCAAAAGTAGAGTCAATCAGTAAAATAGCACCTTTTTCATGAGCCAATTTAGCATAGTGTTCGATGTTGAAATTGAGTCCTTCGGGGTTTACTGGAGTTTCCAAATGCACTAAGTCACCAGCTTGTAACTTTTCAAAGTTCTCCAAGTCTTCAATGGGTAAAATTTCAAGACCATTGTTTCTCTTGAAGATTTTGGTGATCCCATGACATCCATGGTAAGCCTGACCAATGATGATCCTTTTGGGATTATAGTAAGTTAACAAGGCAAAGAAAGCACTGAGTCCAGAATTGTAGATAATAGAATACCCTCCAGTAATTTTACTTAAAGCTTGTTCTACCAATTCACCATTGGGGTGACTGAGTCTGGAATAATTGAAAAATTCCTTGTAGAAATAATCCTCTGGGCTTCGATCTTGGGCTTTTATGAGAAGATCTGGGTCTTCAGGGTAGGCATAGGTGGTGGTGATGTTAATTGGAGGGATAACATCGTTCGTTCTGGTATGAGATCCTCCGTGAATCAAATGGGTGGAGATTCCTGTCATGATGATATTTTATTGGTAATTATTTTGTGAGTCAATCTTCGCACATGTGAGATAGTGGTTAATTGGAGACTAAAGGTTACCCAATACGGAACCACATATTACAACACCGATAAATCAAATTGCACCATCGATCAGACCATTGGTCAAGCCATGATATGCAATTTCCATTGGCAAACTGTCATTGGTCACAACCCCTGAAATGACGGGCTTATACTGCACGGAAACTTTATTTTAATCTTTACAGGAGCCACAATTATATTTCGCCTGAGACTGAACCCTTAATCTTTAAATAACGTTTGAGCATCCAAGTATGTACACAACCAGTCTTGTCGAGCATTGTGGATGATGGTCGACCGTTACCATACCTATACGATGCATTCTCTGCATAGCAAGGTAAAAACAAACCATCATGCAGCAACCCCACGTAGATGACGAGATGCCGTGATTTTTTTCAGATGGGGCAAGTTAGCCATGGCAAGCTAGTGCCAAAGGCTCCCAATAGGCCCAAATTCGCACCAGCCAGGAATTCCATCTCGTCCAGGAAAATTGTTCTCAACATAAGAAAAAGTTCGGCCTTTTACGTTTTTTGGAAAATTTTTAGTCCTGACTTATCCCTCAGAAGGGCTATAATTTAGCAACTTTGACACTTTATTAATGAATTTAAGCTCTTTCTCTTCAAAAACTTTCATCTTATTGTCTTAATAAATCTATACTTCAAGATAACAGAATAAGATTTACCCCATCATCATCTTTCCCACCCGTAAACATAACCTTATTCAGGTTCCCTGGCCTTTTTCCCTTCATGCACAATTGCGCAATAAGCCTTATTTCTTTTTCTATTTTTCTTGTGCCGGCCCAAAATAGCTATCAAAGTAAATTAACCATTTTGCATTATTTAAATGGAGAAAACCCCATCTCATTAGTTTTCACAAGTCCCTAAAATTCGTCAATTATGAGTACAAGTCCAAGATTGGTTGAAAAAGAACCCAATGAATCCATTAAACTGACTTCCTCCAAGTCAAGTGGTACTGACTTACTTGACCTTGAAAGTAGTGATGAAGTTATGGCTAAAAAGATGAAATTAATCAACAATACCATTGATGAAATTGGGTTTACACCTTATCATTTAAAATTGTTTTTTTTGAATGGTATGGGGTATGCTACCGATTCTCAAATCTTAATGATTGAAAGTTCGGTCAGAACCTTTATCAATGCCCAATTTGGTTACTCTTTCCCCATCAGTAATGAAGCTTTAGTTATTGGAGGAATTGTTGGGGCTGTTTTCTGGGGGTTTGGTGCCGATATTATTGGTAGAAGAATTGCTTTTAACTTGTCGTTATTTTTGTCTGCTGTTTTCACCATCATCACTGGAGCCATGAGTAATATGGCCACTTACTGTTTGTTTGTAGCTTTATCATCTTTTGCTTTTGGTGGTAACTTGGTTTTAGATACCTGTGTGTTTTTGGAATTCTTACCTTTTAAAGAGCAATGGTTGTTGACCTTTTTCGCTTTATTCTGGGGTATTGGTCAAACCGTCGCTGTGTTGATTGCTTGGGCCTTCTTATCCAATTATTCTTGTGATGGTGATAGTCCCGATACTTGTGACTCTGCTGATAACCGTGGTTGGAGATACACATACTACGTCAACGGTGCCATTGTTTTGGTTTTGGCAGTGTTAAGAGTCACTGTGATTAGATTACAAGAAACTCCCAAATTTTTAATTTCCAACAATAGAGATGAAGAAGCTTACCGGAATTTAAGACATATTGCTGAAAAATACAACAGACCATTTTCTTTAACTTTAGAGCAATTACAAGAATGTGGGGAAATTTCCTCCAATTATGATTATAGACAATCCGAATCAATTTGGGGGGTTCTTGCCTTGGTTAAGAAACATTTGGGTGCTTTATTCCAAAACAGAACTATGATTAGATCCACCGTTTCCTTGTTTTTCAGTTGGTTATTATTGGGGATCTGTTATCCTATCTACTATGCTTTCTTGCCAGTTTACTTAGCTACTAGAGGTGAGAATATTAGTGCTGATACCACTGCTGCAGTTTACCGTGATAATGTTATTAGTAATGCCCTGTCAATTGCTGGACCAATTATTGCTGGAGGTTTACTTTATTTTTTCCCCATCCTTGGTAGAAGAGGTGTGTTGGCTATTGGAGCTTTTTCCACCATGGCTTTCTTCTTCGGTTACACAGGTATTACCAACCATGCTGAAAATGTTGGTTTAAGTTCTGCCGCTTACGTTGCCTTGTACATTTACTTTGGATGTCTTTATGCTTATTCCCCTGAAATTATGCCTTCTTCTGCTAGAGGTACTGGTAATGCTTGTTGTATCATGATTACCAGATTTGGACAAATCTTTTCCCCAATCATTGCTTATTACTCTAATACTTCTTCTTCAGCACCATTATATGTTTGTGGGGCTTTGATTGGAGTTAATGGGGTGATATCATTATTCTTCCCCTATGAACCTACCAAGAATAGACCTGGTTAAGGTGGTTGAGAGTCTTTCATTCTTTTTCGTAGCTTGAGAGCATGGACAGTAGTCTTTTTTTTTTATATTCCACCACTATATACTTTAATTATTGTATGATTGAAAATGTCAAAGGGGGTCAAAAGAAGTTATTCAGTTGGGTTTTAAACAATACATTCTAACTGGATAAAGTTCTTTTGGTAATCCTTTTTGAACATCACTGGCTATCAATTTGAAGCCTGCTTCTATAAAAAGCTCTCTGAACTTATTGTCTGTTCTAGTTACTGAAGAATCAGTTTCATCAAATACGTCTTCTTGAGGGGCAATATTTTCTTTAACGATCAAAGTTCCATTTGGCATTAAAATATTCTTACAGTTGATCCAGAATTTCACTAACTCCTCATCTGGTAATTGACCGACACACCATTGACACCAAACCAACCAATATTTACCCACTTTTTCCGGTGGGCATACCCAATCTTGCATTCCTACTGGATATATATCTCCCAACTTACCTTGAGCTTTCACTTGTACTAATTCTTGATCCATCTGTTTAACAAACGGTATTACTGGTTCTAATAAATCACATCTATCACTTATTTTCCATAAGAAATCTCTCGTGATTCTACCTATTCCAGCTCCCATATCAATCGTGAGCTTAGTTTCTCCTTCAGGAACGGGCATTCTGGTTTGTAATTTCCTTATAAACGTACCGGATCCTACAACATCTGCTTTAGGAACAGAGGTTTGATCACCATAACCCCCTAAAACACCGTCAACAGATGCGGGTACTGATGACCAGTATTCTATGGCATCATTATAGTTAATCTGGGAGTCAGCATTAAGGTCTGAAGTGCTGAAATCCTCGTCAGTCTGTATAGCTTTAGCAGGCATCCCAATCTAATTTTCTGAAATTTCAGTCTTGCGATTTTTCTGATCGCGACTCTAACGCGCTTACTATGGGTTATTATGATATAGAAGATATACTCGCTAGTAACGAGAAGATACCATGCCGGTTCACAACAGAAGTTCCCAAGCTAGGGTACCTTGATGGGAATCCAGGGAAGGCCATTGAACAAGACGCCAAAGTGGAACTACCGTTCTGGTTAGCGGAAGTACTAGCAGCTGCCCCAGCTCTTGACGATGATACATTTATTAACTTATACCCACCAGAAATGATAAATAATGCAGTGAGGAATGCTATCAAGACCGATTCGGTTAGTTTGGATTTACGGTCTATTTCTACAAACTACTACAAGATAGTGGAGAAATGGTGTAATTTGTATAATGATGAGGACTTATCAGAAACTGTACAACAGATGATACGAGAAAGGGCATATGAAATTAACAGTCATGCTAGTAACGCTAGTAAGCAGGTGAATAGTAATTTTATTTTGTCGTTGGATGAGTTTGAAAAGAAGTTGTTCAAAATGGCGTCTGAATCTAATAAGCAGTCGAGGAATTGGACTAGAGATTGAGAAATTGGACTATGAACTAAACATTTCCATATCTACTATACAATCGAGATCAAATACACACTCTTGTAAATTATAATACATATCTACACTTATTCATTAAATAAGTCATCCTCCAAACCTTCATCACTATCATCAATGGTTTCCTTGGATAATGCTTTCTTCTTCTTAGCAGGGGTTTCCTCTTCATCGTCTTCATCCACAATCTTTCTCTTTGATTTTTTAGCTTTGGCTTTTTGTGGTTTCTCTGGTTGCTCTTCAGCTTTTTCCAGTTCTTGATCTGACATTGCGTCGTCAGTGGCAGATTCTGGTGGTTGTTCATCTTCACTATCAGCAATAAAATCCTTCTTCTTTTTCTTACCCTTTTTCTTCTTTGGTTTTTCTTCACCATTTTCTTCATCAAATAATTTATCATCATCATCGACATCCTTAGCTAATCTGGCTTCTTCGGCCCATTGTTGAGCTTGTTCTTGTAAAATGACTCTTTCCTTCATTCTTTCTTCTTCCACCAATTGTTGTTCGATCTTCACGGCTTCTTCTTGTTTGAGTTTTTCGTTCATTTCGTCTTCTCTGATCTTCTTGGCTTCTTGTAACTTCATATCGAGTCTTTCGTTATAAGTTTGAGTTTCATCCAAAGCCAGGTTTAATCTGCTCAATAAAGTATTGGTACCTAAACTTGCTCTTGCTTTCAAATCTGACTTGTTGTAAGGGAAACTAATTTCCTCGTCTGAGGCAAGACCATTCAAAATCTTTATACCATCGTTCAATTGAACAATAGCTTGAGTGATATCTTCGATCTTTCTTTCACTAGTTGGAACTTTAATCATATAGTCAGCAATTTGATACTCAATATAAGAAATATTAAACTTCAAAGCTCCAGTCTTATTGGAAGTAGAATTATCCAAAGCTTGTTTACTGTAATCCAAAGCCTTGTTTAAGAAAGCCAAGTTCTTTTCAAAGTTACCTCTTAAATACCATGCTTTACCCAAAAACGTCAAGATGTTGGAATCTTTTCCATTGGTAAACCTAGATAAGGCAATTTCATAATTTTCAATAGATTTTGTGAACTGTTTCAATTCCAACAAAACATGTCCTAAATTCAAATAAACGGAAATATCATTCAAACTATCTCTAATCTTTCTCAAGATATCCACACCTTTGTTGAACTCTTTGTTTTCAATGTATACCACAGCCAAACCTTGAGCAGCGTATACATTTTTGGAATCAATTGATAACACCTTAGAAAACAACTCCATAGCTCTGATATAATACTTCTTTTTCTTTTCATCAGAACTGGAACTGTTTGATTTGATTTCTCTGGCCATAATACAATAGATATTAGCTAAAGAAATCAAAGCATAGCAATCGTGAGAATTGTGTTTCACCAAAGTTTCCTTTTGATGGTTAGTGTCAGCATCAGGTTTGAGACTAAGACTTTTACCGAAAGTCTTAACAAACCAACCGTAAAATGATCTTACTTCAAGATTTGATACGTTGGAAGCTAAAAGATCTTCAATCTCTTGCTTGATGTCTAACTTGGTGGAGGAATTGGTGGAAACCGCATCCAAAAATAAAAGTCTCAATTTGGCTGAAAAATAGTTGGGGGAATTTTCCAAAACTTCAGTGTAAGTTTTAATAGCTTCGGCTTCCTTGGAAATTTCAATTGATCTGGCTAAATTATAATTAATGGTGATGGAAAGATCAGACTTCAAATCCATATTTGAATTACCTTCTTCATCTTTGAATTCTACCTTGCTGTCTAACTCAGTTAAAGCTTTCTGGAAAAATTCTTCAGCTAACTCATAATTATTCTTGTTAAAGTTGAACACTCCAATATTATTATAAATTTCTATAGGAACATCCTTATTGATTTGAGCTCTTGAATCCACAGCTTTATTTAAGTAATTCAAAGACTGGGACATATCCTTAGACTCGTATAATTTACTCAATATCAAATACGCGTTTAAATTGATAGGCTCCTTATTCAATAAGGCCATATCTTCCGTACTAGCACTTAAACCACGGTTATTCGATAAGTTGATGTATCTTTCCAAAATGGTGATAGCCATCTCGTTTCTTCTTCTGGATTTCAGTTGGGAGTATAACAACCCTAAACAGTAGTTAGCTTCCAATCCTTTAGGATTGGCTTTTACTAGCTGTTCAAAAGTAATCATGGCTTCTTGGTTCAAGCCTCTTAAAATCTGGGCTTGTCCTAACCCTAATTTGGCAAGTAAATTATCTTCATCAAATCTGACGGCTTCGTGGAAGTATCTTTGACTCTGACTGAAATCTTCTTTAATAAATGCACATCTTCCCAACCAAAAGGAGCATTGTGATAAAGTATTCAATTGGAATTTGGATAAAGATTTGGATGTGACGTTGGTGGAAGATGTTTGACTGATAATCTTATTACAAATGGTTTCTACCAACTCGAACTTTTGTTTGGAAAAATAATATGAGGCTAAGGTTAATAAAATAACAGGATCATTAGGAGTTATTTCATAGTTTTCTTTTAAAATGTTCAAACATTGTGTGTAGTTTTGTAAGAATTCTTCATCACTCAAAGAATTCACAAGTGTGTTGTTGAAGTTTGATAAATTCAACAAAATCTTTGCCTTCAAATTATTAGGATTTATCTGTAAAGCTCTTTCCCAACTTTTCACGGCCATTTGATAATCCTTCAAAAACCAAAAACACAAACCAACCCCGATTCTTGGGTCTGGGTTCATCAAAGGATTCAAAAGCAAAACTTGTTGGAATATCTTTAATGCTGATTTATAGTTCTTACTTCTTTTCAAGATTATTTGTGCCTTACCTAATAAGGCGAAACAATTGGTTTCATTAATCCTCAATAATTGTTCGAAGACTCTTAAACTTTCTTCATCTTTATTTATAAAATAATTGTAAGTTGCTTTCAATGAAAGTTGATGAATGTCAGAGGTGGTTATGTCAATTTGGTTAACAGTGTCTTGTAATTTGGTCAAGTATTGAGACTTGTCTTTACCGGTGGTGATATACTTTAAATATAACCAAGCTTGAAATTGTTCAACAAGTTTATTGTCCTTAAACCCTCTAGCAAGAGCTTTCTCTATAACAACAGAAGAATCTTTTAAACTTCTTGTGGTGGCATAGGCTTGAGCTACTGATATCCAGTATTTACTTGGACAATTTTCAGTTTCTAAAAACCCAATCAATTCATTTGGATCTTCAGGAAGTTCGTCAACAAGGTTGATGGAGACAATCTCACCATTACTCAAGGGAATATCAAGGTTTCCTATTTCTTGTTTGCCTAAATAATAGGATGAATCAACCGGGAGGTCCATGGTTGAAATATGCCAGCATCGAGAACGAGAAAGTGAAAAATATCAACGGTCGTGTGAAGGACAAGTGCGTAATGTCGGGCGACATTATGGGAATCATAAATTGGTGCTGGTGTATTGAAAGAATATTAGAGTTGGGAACTAGGAGTACAAACTACAAATATTGTGTTTAGGGAGATGATTAACACAAGAACTCAATGTCTATTGTCTTGGAATTGGAGTCGCTTTAAACGGGTGATGCTACAGATCTTTATGATCTTAATAAAAGCTACAACACTGATTAGTTACAGAGAAACTAAAACATACCATTGATAAAGTTTATTAAAATCTTGTTGCTAAACCTTTAGAGAGTTGTGGCTAAACTTTCAAAGAGTTTGTGAAAGACAGAAACACCCAAAGGGTAAAAGTAATGGTTGCAAAATCTGGTATCTACACTATGGTGCGGCTACTATACACTATCTATACACTTATCTACACAATTCAACATCTTGGATCCTTAATTCTTTCCTGTTAATCAAATCTTTTAACATTTCTGAAGTTATCTCGCCTACTTCTCGTATAATCTCTCCTTTGGCTTTAAATTTGTAATCCTCCTTTAACAAGTCAGTTAATGGAATACTAATATTAATGTTTAACTTCCCCAATTCAACTGAAAAGTATCTTACAGTGAACTCAAATTCTTTTGAACTGTGTATAATCGGATACTTGACTGATAATTTATAAATTTCAGTATCAATCTTTTTCATTTTATCAATAATCATTTTCAAATTCTTACATTGTTCTATCAAATTCTTCCCTTCCGATAATTCAAACATTTGAACAACATACTCAGCTACCCATTCGTTATGGAAACTATTCTCCAAAACACTTACTTTGAATTTTTCAGTATCCTCATAATCAATTTGAATCTTGAACCCTTCGAATTTGAAAAAGATACTGGAGTCAGATTTTTCAAGGTAAAAAATGGACGTTAAGTTTTGCAATAATTTAAATCTAAGATTCAACAGTTTGATTTCATTAATTTCATAAGTTTTATTCTCCTCAAGAGCTTTCTGCTCTTTAACAGTTGACTCTTTTAATTGATCTATTGTGTCACTATTATAAGCAATTTCCTTGTTCAATATATTTATTTGGCCTTGTTTTTCAACCACTTCTTGTTGTAAACGTATAACCTCCTCCTTAATGGTATTAAGTTCTAGTTTAATGGTGGATATTTCGTCATGAGACAATTCATTATATACTGACTTGAAAAATGTTAATTTATCCTGTTTAACCTTTAAATCTTTAAACTGATTCCACTTTTCGGATAAGGTGGTTTCTAATGAAATTAAACCATTGTTTAACTTCTCTTTGTCACCGTTTAAATTATCCAAAGTTTCGTTCAATTGAAGAATCAAGTTTTCTGTTAATTGAATTCTCCAATTGTACCATACTTTTTTCGCTTGATGTCTACTATAGTCCTTTATCAATAAGAACTCTGACTTCAACAATAACTTTTCTCCATCATTGGAAAGGTAAAATTCTTTGAATAACCGAGGGTTGTTCAGAGCAATTGACTCATTTAATTGGTTGTAAAGCTTTTTACCTTCAAGAATATTGTTGGACATCTCTTTGTTACTAAAATCAAAAAGTGAAAAAAGATGTAACTTTGAACTAGCCCTAACATAATCATCAAAATGATAATCATCATGAATTGTTGTTGACATACTGAATCTTTCAAGATTATTGATTTCCAAATCATCATAGAATTTGATTCCAAGATCTTCAAGGAAAGTGGATAAGGAAACTGGATCATAATCAGGCACATCATCAATTGAATCGATTGACAAATCTGCTAATGGTATAGTTGTTGAATTTTGGGAAAGAGGAGCATTAAGTTGTGGGGGTTTATGTTCTTCGGAAAGTTCTTTTGGTTCGGGATCAAAAAGTCTCATTGGTTCCACTCTTATTTTCTTCGAAGGTTCCTCGTCAAAATCGCTAAGACGTTTCAAATCATTTGGAATTGGAACTTGAGCATCAGGGAATTGGGGAGTCACTTCTCTTGAAATCAACGGTATTTCCTCAGACCGAAGTTCGTGTTCTAATTCTTGTTCTAGTTCTTGAAGTTCTTGGTCTAATTCTTCTGATTTTTCATCAATTTTAGGTAATTGGAAGTTGGTTGAATATTGGGTGGATTCTATTTCATCTGTATGGTTCGTGATGGTGGATATAGGTTGGGTGAATTCCATATCTTCGGATGTTTCTATGGAAGTCTTTATGCTTGAAATTGGTTGGGTTAACTCCATGTCTTGGTTTTCTTTGATACTTGAAACTGGCTGGGTTAATTCCATTTCCTGACTTTCTTTAATGCTAGAAATTGGCTGAGTGAACTGCATTTCTTGGTTATCTTTAATGCTGGAAACAGGTTGGGTGAACTCCATCTCTGTTTCCGCGTCGTTAATTTTTGATATTGGTTCTGTGAATTCCATTTCTTGATTCATAATACTTGAAATCGGCTCAGTGAATTCCATTTCTTGTTCTATCTTCTCCAGCTCTCTTATCTTAGAAAACTGTTGCGTAAATTCCATCTCCTCCTCCTCAATACTGGCAATTGTAATTCTTGGTAATGCTTGAGATTGTGTTTCTTCCACTTGAGTACTTACCTTGAACTTTGAAGGGGAAACAGATTTTTCAAACTCTGGATCTATTTGATTAATATGCACTTTTGTAAATGATTCAGTCAATTCCATTTCATTTACATCTTCTTCATCGCTTGAATCTCCTTGGGCCTGGAAATCACCAATTTGGGATTGTTCTAAATCTGACAGAGAGGAAGAGGACAACTCTGTTTGTACTTCTCCACTAGGTCCATGGCCAATGGTTTCTCGACGATGAGGCACAAAATCAATCTTGTGTAAAGTTACTTCTGGTGCAAAAGAAACTCTTCTTCTCAATCTGGTAGGTTCTTTAGCAGGAAGAATGGGCATGGTTCGATTCTCATTAACCAACCGATCTTCAACGAGCTCATTATTCTTCAAAATTCCCGTCAATTCAGGATCAACATTTTCCTTATTAACATTCATCTTACTGTCGCTGCAAAAAATGGTTTGTTTTGATTTTGAAATCGCGGTCGTGTGGCCACAGATTGGCAGCAAAATCCAAAGTGACACAAAACCCCCGTAAACCTCGGGTATAAGGTTTCTACCCCAAGTTATAAAAATAATATAAAAGCCAATAGATTGCCGTGATTTTTTTTTGAAAACTATAATTGGCGATTTTAAATTTTTGGAATTATCTTTTTAGAGTTAGTTTAGGAACAGATTCGATATTATTGTTTTGTACAATCAGAAATCAGTCTTAACTTTATAGATCATAGAAAAATTATCACAAGATGGTTGCAGATGCTATATTTTACCACCCAACTTATGCTAAACTTTTAAGATTTTTGGATACCACTCCAAAGAAGGAAAAGAGTTTTAGATTGGTTGCCTATTTATCAAGATTTTTATCTTACTATGCTTATAGATCTGGATACCCCAAAGAAGTGGTCAATCTTTTCAAAGAATTAAAGGCTCAAGTTACATTCTTAAGAAAAGGTATGAGATTTTTAAAACCTTTGAATCATTTAGAAACTGCTTCTAAAACTTTTGATAACAAATTGATGGATCCAATTTTACAGCAAACCACCGTGATAAGAAATTTGGGTTACGCTGGATATTTAACCATAGATGGGTTTATTTTCTTCAAGATGTTAGGTTTAGTTGATAAAAAGACTTGGAGTAATGCATCCACTTGGGCTTCAAGATTCTGGTTGCTTGGTCTTATAGCTGGTGTTATAAATTCTTTAAGATCATACAAAATCAATCTCACCAAATTAAAATCCGCTGGTGCATCTGATGAAAAGATTGATACTGAAGAAGTTAAGGGTAAGATTTACAAAGCTAAGAGAAAATTAGTTTGGGATTTATTGGATATGTTTATTGCATTAAATTCATTAAACTTCTTACACTTCACCGAAGGTGATGTTGGTTTAGCTGGTACTATCACCTCGGTTATGGGATTAACTGATTTATGGAAGAGTACTTGATAGTTTTATCGTGAAATATTAAACGTTTCATTCAATATGTTTAACTCTTGGTCATATTTGCGTCTCTATTTGCCAAAACCTTTGTAGTAACCATTCCAAAACCATTCCATAACTAAATCTTTCAACTCTTGTTGAAGCTCCTCTCTGTTTTCTTGAGATTCTATTAATTCTTTTAACGTCATTGGCAAGTTGATAGGTATCTGTGGCTCTTGGGTGTCTTGGTCTTTATTGTTGAACTCTTCCCTTCCTTTCAACCACTTACTGTTTATTTTGCTGTCAATTTCCATTCTTTCATGTGTAAAAATAGCGTTGATCCTTCTATCCTTAGATGGTCGTGGGGAAGCGAATTTAGCCTCATCTGATAAGATCCTATGAAGGAAGGCCACATGTTAGGCTGGTGTAACGTTTATAGTTAGTTGAATGTTAATAGTTTACTCTACAGTTTTATTCAATGCACAGAGCCAATTTGAATGTTGGTTTGCTGCACTTTCAGTTTCAGCCTGTTACCAATCATTTAGTAGTTGCAAAATTCGCAATTCCATCAGGCTTTCTGTTTTACTAGTAAATTTGGTTCCAGTGATATTTTGTCTTTTATCACCAACTCTTCTTCAAGTAAACATTTTATAACCCTCTCCACCAAACCACCAAAACCACTCCCAACCATTAAACCAGACAATTCTTCATTTTCAACTTCTTTATTTTCATCTCCACCTACCTCATCTCAGAAGTCGCAAAAAATTGAATTTCTTCAATATGGAGAAGACGTCAGAAGTACGAATTCACATAGGAAACATTTCCACCGAGTTGGCAAAGAACTCAGATAATTTTACCAAGAGACTCACAAAATTTGGAACCATAATAAAGCCTTTAGAGCTTCATACCAAACCCACCAATACTCATCATTTTGGATTTATTACCCTCGATATAAGTGACAAAGACTTTGAAAGCCTTAAAAAAAGCTTCAACAATGTTTTATTCATGGGATTAAAGTTGTCAATCAACAGAGCCAAAGGAGATTTTAAATCCCAATGGGAAAAGGACGCCAATAGAATTGTAAATATTAAAGAGACCAAAAGGGTTCAAAGTGAGAGAAATAGAAGAATCCTAGAAGCTGAATCAAAAGTCCATATAAATCCAACTACCAAAGAAGCTACATCGTTACAATTCAACGGGTATAATAAAACACCCCACACGTTTCAAGGAATGTCAGGAAACATCAAAAGTTCAGCACCTACTCAAACCCTTGTTGGATCAAAATCGTACGGTGCTTTAACGGTCCCATCTAAATACTACGACCAAGCATATGCAAACACTTCAGGTGGTGGAGAGATTATCCGTGGACGTATACGTAAAGCTCCTAGATCTAAGGAAAAGTTAAAGAACCCAACATTGAGAATTTTGGTGAATGGAACTTTGAAGCAGTTCAAATCTTACAAATCCAAGTTATGGGGAGTGGAAAAAGGTAAAACTGTTAATGATTTGGCTTGGGAGTATACTAATGGGGTATGGAAAAGTGGTGATAACCATGTTTTGGAAAGAGTGATAGTAAGAAAGAAGGATATGTGCGGAATAACTGGAGCTCAAGCTGATCAGTATGGAAGTGACATGCAAGAGACTGGTCCAGAAGAAGGTGAAGTTGGAAGCGACGAGAAGCAGAAAACTTTAAGTGTTTTATCGGCTATGTTTCAAAATAACGATTTTGAAAAACCAGCGGAAGTTGACGACGAAGATGATGATGAAGTTACTGTAGATAGCAAGGGGAGAAAGAAAGTTATCAGGTTCGATTATGAAGCAGAAGCAAACAGAGATAATGATTCAAGTGTATCTAATGTTTATGATGATACGGTTATTCATAAGTATACAGATGATATGGAGAGGCCCCCAGAAGAGGTGTATTATGATGAAAGTGATGAAGGTAATGAGTTGGATTTCACCGATTTGAAGCAGTATAGTACAGAGGCTATAGATAGGGAGTATCTCGAAGGGCATGGATTGGAGGTGCAGGAGGGAAAAGTGGATGAGCCAGTGGATGAGCCAGTGGCTGACCAAATGGAAGAGGATCAAGTGGAAGACCCAGAAGAAGTAGAAGATGAAGAAGAAGAAATCGAGTCAGATGAATCCGAGTTTATACCAACTTTTGGTAACACTGAACAATCAGAAGATTCAGAATTCATACTGGGTAAAACCGAACAACCTTCAAATACAGAAGCCTTGAGAAGTTTATTTAACCCCCAAGCATCCTCTGGTTTCACTTTGCAAGATGATGATATCGATGACACAAAGCCAGAGATAGAACAAGAAGAAGTATTGAAACAAATCAAAGCCCAGCAAGTTGAAGAAGAGATTGATTTACCTGAATTACCAGTTAAAAAGAATGTAGGACTTTTTTGGTTCCATAAAAATTCTCCGTTTTTACAAACCCAAACCCAACTTTCCAAATTTGGGTATGAAGGTGAACGGATCAAATTGCCAGGAGAAGAAGATGAACTTCAAATTCAAGCTGAGGATGAAGAAACTCCATATGAACAATGGTTTTGGAAAATGAGAGGGGAAGTTACTAGAGAGTGCAAGAGACGTAGAAGAGAAGTGTTGAGAATTTTGAAGAAGAAGAAGAATGTCAGTGTATAGATAGCATATAATATCATTATTTTTTCTATTGTTTTGTATGATCATCAATAACTTATCTATAACTTTTATCTATGATTTTTCATAATTTTCATCAATCGCGACTAAATATGAGTGAATCAAAGGAACAGGAATTACCTCCTTTCACTTTGAAGAATGTCTTACTAGATGTCAAAGATGGAGTGGAGGCATTACTATTTAATCCTTTCTATAAGAGGCTTGTAGGTCCAGTTGTTTTGTTTTTAGCATCCATCGGTACCAAGTTCGTTATTGCAAAGATTCCATATACTGAAATAGATTTTAAAACTTATATCCAACAAATCCACTTAGTGAACGAAGGAGAATTAGATTATACTCAAATATTTGGTGATACCGGTCCAATTGTATATCCTGCAGGGTTTGTTCAGGTATATCAATTCATTAATTATATCACTAAAGATGGATCTGATATTCTTAGTGCTCAGACTTTGTTCAGTTATTTATTCAGTTTAACTACGTTAATGTCCATGTTGACATATACAGATGTGGCCCCTTGGACGATAATGTTATTGGTGGCAAGTAAGAGGTTAGTTTCCATCTATGTACTTCGTCTTTTCAACGATTGTTTTACCACTGTTGCCATGGTAGGTGTCACTTTACTTTTACAACAGACTGCTTACTGGTACGAAGAATTGGGCAGTACTTTAACATTCATTGCAACCTGTGTAGCAGCAGATTTGTTTAGTATGGCCATTTCTGTTAAAATGAATGCTTTACTTTATCTTCCAGGGTTTATAATTGTGATATATTTCTTAAACCAAGAAAACTTATTTAAATCCTTTATTACTATTCTGATTATTCCCATAGTACAAGTTTTAATTGGATGGCGGTTTTTGGTCCCCTTGTATACCGATGCTACTGCTCGATACTTAAGATGGAGCTATATCTCCAATGCCTTCAAGTTTGATAGGAAGTTCTTATACGAATGGACGGTGAATTGGAGATTTGTTCCAGAAGAGACATTTTCTTCGGATTCTTTCAGTAACGGGTTATTGGTAGGTCAATTATCCTTGTTAGCTGTGTTTCTATTCACCAGATATTTATCACCTGAAGTTACCGGTAAAGATATTAAAGCAGTCCTAACCGATGCAATTTTCAAACCCTTCAAGTCAACAATCTCTAAAAATAACCTTTTGCTTAAAAAACAAACTGGACCAAGGTTGGTGATGTTAATTCTTGCTACATCCAATTTAATCGGTATCTTATACGCTAGATCTTTGCACTACCAATTTCTTTCGTGGTACTGTTGGCAATTACCATTCTTATTGGGTATGACAGGTTGGCCATTTTTGGTGAATGTAGCAGTGTGGTTGGGGCATGAATGGTGTTGGAACACTTTTCCATCTACTGAAATAAGTTCAGCTACATTAGTAATCATATTGGCATCAGTATTAGTAGGAGTATGGAGTAACACCAAACAGTGGAAGTAAAACTATACCAGTCATAAAACAGTGGAAGTAAATATATTCCAGTCATAAAACCAAACAGTGGCTCATAAATCTATACCAGTTAATGTACATTTATCGTCTTCGACTATATAATTCATAATATTACAAAAAATGGATATTTTGCCTCAGGAATCACTTCCCTCAATGGCATCAACACCTCCCCAATTAAAATTATTTATACCATCGTTCACATTTCCATCAAGAAACAGATTGAAATCAAAGTCTATATCATCCATTCCCCCATGGGAATTATTACCGCTAAACATTTGATTTTCGTTACTTGAATTCTCCAACACTTCCATAGAGAACATTTGATCGTTCTGACTAATGTTCTCGTGGAAATTAGAAGAAATAGCCGAGGGAGGAGCCATAGCATTGAGAGAATCGTCTTCCTTCTTTTCTTCCTTTTCTTCCTTGATGGTGTCTGGTTCTTTCTTGACACCAGCTTTAGTATTAGCTTGTTTCTTGGGAGAATCTCCCGAAGCATTACTACCTTTCCGTTTCTTCTTACTACCATCATTAGGAGTCTCTGAGGTTGGTGTCAAAGGCGTAGAAATTTCCTTCTTAAGGTGTGATGGAGTAGCCACGGTGTTGGAAGGCGTAGTACCAGAATTGTTATTGGTAACACTTGGTTTCCTACCTCTTTTGGCGGGTGGTCCATCTTTCTTTTTCTTAGTACCACCGGGGGACGCCTTATTACCCATTTCAGGTGATGGACCAGCACCTATTACGGGTGATGGCTTTGTTTGCAGAGAAACCAGACCTCTATTCAGAGGAGTTTGGCCTGGTTGTTGCTGAGGTGGGGCTCGCTGTGGTTGTGGAATTTGAGGTTGCTGCTGAGGTGGTAACATACCAGAAGTAAAAGATGCCAAAGAATTAGCATCAGCAGAGCCACTATTTCTAGCAATATCCAACCTCTTTTTATTTTGTTTCTCAAGTAACATTAATTGCATTTGATAATCTTGAAGAGCATTAATGTTTTTGTTCGATTGGGCACCGCCATTGGCAGGGTTACCATTCATACCATTAGCAGGAACACCCATATTGTTCATCTCTCGGCCCTTAGCAGTACCGTTTACACTATTCATTCTCATCATTGGCTGTCCAGGCGGATAAGGAGCACCAACAGGTCCACCGTTGGCTGCACCATTGGCGCCATAGGGGGCACCATTTCCGGGAGGTTGTGGGTGCTGTCCCTGAGGAGTCATTTGACTACGAGGACCGCCAGGTCCAGGAGTTTGACCCGGTTGAGGAGACCCGGCATCACCACTACCTTGTTGACGTTGTTGAAGAGCAGCTTGCTGACGTAAGTTGTTCATTTGACTTTGAGCATGTTGTTGAATCCGGTTCTGTTGATTTTGACCGTTTTGCATCATATACATTTGTTGTAAATTATTTCCCATCATTTGCTGTTGCAGAGGATCCATCTGATTAAACCCCTGAGGTTGCTGGAAATGAGGTTGCTGTTGGTCTTGTTTCATCATTAATTGCATCATAAGTCTTTGCTGCTGTTGCTGGTCAAGCGGTTGTTGAGGATGAGGTTGGGAACCCATTTGCGGGAAGTTATTTTGAAGTTGACCTACAAGATTAGGTTGACCACCACCGTTCACACCTTGAAAATCTTGTTGTTGTCTTTGTTTCATCATTTGTAGCTGATGGTATTGTAAAGCGAGTTGAGAACCACCTTTATTACTTTTAGCTTGGAAAACATCCCAAAACACCTGCCACCATTCAAACAAAAACCCCTGAGGGGCATTCATGGCCACTTTAACAAACGGTAAATTATTATCTCTATGGAATTGTTGTTGACCAGGGCTAGTGGGGGATACATGGGGGTTATTCCCAATCTGAGGAGAGTTTTTATTGGAAGACGAATCTTGAACCGTGGGGACTTCAGCTTCGTTAACAAAAGTCCGGGCGGTTTGGGATAGTCTACTTTTGACTAAAAAATCATAGACGTAAGCGTTTAGTAATTGCTTAGCGTTGACCGCTTGGGCATCCGTCACGCTTGAACTTGAGTCCAATTTATCTGGTTTAGTATGCAAATGGGGCGTACTATGATGGCTCATGATCAAATGTTTGTTTAATGAAAAATCCTCTTGAGGATGATTACAAAGTTCCTAGTGAATAAACAAATTCAATGATACCAGATATTATCTTTGGTTCCTTAGACCAATTGTATGATTAAAGCAAATCAAATTACTCGTAACGATGTATCTAGGATAAAATGGATTCACAGTCAATTGACAATTAAACTTTTCTCACTTTTTATCAATCCAGCAAAGAAAGACCCCCAAAAAAAGAAAGAAAAGTTTTTTTTTTTGATTTGGGAGATTTAGAAAAACTGGAAAAAGCTCGAAAGGTAAGATTTCAATAGGAATGATTGAACTGCTATAAGTTGAAAATATGTTATAAACTTCCAGGGAAAAGGTGGAGGAGGTATAATTTCCTTGACAAATTTGTGTAAGTTTTAGTCCCGAACCGATATCGCTTGAGTCAACTTCCTAATTGGGTAAATAGGGACATTTAGAGGAGTAGGTGGACCCGCTCCGAGTGAATAATTTATGGAGGAGGAGTAGTAGAGGATGAGTATAGATGGGCATCCAGGAAGAAATACTATGGAGAACAGAAGAATATCAGATCACCTTTGGTGAAGAGAACAGAAAAGTATCGCAAAACCTTTGGTCAGAGAACAGACGAGAGAACTCTGTTTATGAAAATACACAAGCCCCACTACTAGTACACTTTTATTAGCTAAATCCCTAAACTTTTCCATACTCTAACTCTACCCATACCATAGCTCTACTAATACAAAGGACCCCTGTCCCAGCATCACCTTCTAAAATACAATACTTTTAAATGAATGGTTAAAAAACTTAAATAAATGGTTAACACCTTGGCCAAAACAAACTTAAATGAATGGTTGAACAAATAAAAACTCAACTTAAAACGTCAAAATGAATAAATATCTAAGCCCAAACTCCCGTGTCACCAAATCTCTGTCCAATATTACTATTATCCCAAATGCTTTGCTGCTTGTAATTGCTTAAGGTTTGATTGGACGACTCTGCAAAAGGATCAAACTTGTTGGCCGAAGTGGATAGAAAGCTGGTGGAAGATGCTGAAGACGATCCAGACACCGGTAAGGAAACTGTTGGTCCGACTTGACCCCCTACTTGAGTCTGCCCCATGGGTTGAACATTCATTTGCATGGGTACCAGATATCCATTGTACCCATCATTGGAAACAGTCACATCTCCATAAACATTTGGAGGATTGAGACCGATGCTACTGCCCATATTGTTATTATAAACAGAAACATTTTGCCCATAACTATTACCTCCCATATTGTTTTGGTACTTGTTACGAGGATATTGTTTCCGTTTATTAACAGTATAGATACTGGACGGTTGATTTTGGACTTCGACCAAAGTTTTTCCAATAATATCCATTTGATCAACAAACGGTTCACAGATGATCTCACGTCTCGGGTAAGTCATCGTTTGGTCTTTGGGTTCTATAAACTGCTTGAAAAAGCTTGAATGTCTGATTTTGATTGATGAGATTATCGCTGGATTTTTTTTCACAGATTTCGGGAAGATTCCGGCATGAAAAAGTTCCGGTGAGATTTGAGTTTGCTTAGTGGATGTTTACTATGTGTTTGTTTACTGCTAATTGTTTACTATATATTCTTACTACCTATTAACGCCTTCTCTTCTGCTTAATCTCATTATCATTGGTTGGATGTAACTTTATCTGGGTTGGGAAGTCAGATTTATTTCCTTGATGTCCTTGAGCCCAATCATAACTTAAAGCATAAGCAAAAATGGTACCAGATTTGTTGAAACATGTGGTGGTGATTGAATAATTTAACTCAGGGAAACTCTTCAATCTTTGTCTAGCATCTTTATCCCAGAAACAAAATGTTCCATCACTTCCTGCCGTACTAAAAGTACCGTACACTGGATGGAAAGATATAGAATTAACGGCATAAATGTGAGATTCGGTAGTAGATCTTAAAGCCGAAGTGGAAGTATTACTGTTTGGAGTTTTACGGTGACATCTGAATGAAAATCCTGACTTACTCTGTTCAGCTTCATCGATATATTGGAATGCACATCTTCCTTCAATAGATCCAATTGCGAATCCATTTCCTTGAGGATAACATGCCACGGTTCTGGTTTGCCATTTTAAGGGTGACATAGAAGTTTTGAAAATCTGCTGTGGGTTATTCAAATCAATCACACAAATATGTCTGTCAGCACATCCTACCACCAATAATTTCTGAGAAGAATCCATACAATATGCTCTCTCTGGTAAGTTAATAGTCGATATTGGTTGAGGAGATCTGGTATCCCAATACTTTAAAGTTTTATCCCATGAAGCTGAGACAACAGCTTGTGTATTTGTAGGTCCACACTCTACATGTCTTACAGTACGTACAGGAGCATCATGTGCACCTATTTGTTGGGCTTGTTGTGACGCTATATCAAAAAGCTTGACTTGTTTATCAGCCCCACCAGAAATAACTTGTTGACCATTGATGGAAAATCTGGCGGAAAAAACGGGTCCTTCGTGTTCATATAGTGCTCTACCCTGATTGTTACCAGAATTTGGATCTATTTCATAAATTCTGACTTTTTTATCCCAACTGGCAGCTGCTAAAAGATCCTGCTGGGTGGAAAAAGACAAGTCTGAAATGGAATCTTCTGGAGGATTATTGATGGAAATATCATTTATTAAGTCCTTACTATTGGCTCCCGTGGCCGAATTGGTGGTGGCAGTTGTACTTCTACCTAAAAATGACATCTTTACGGTGTTCTGTTTATTTCCAAGTTTTCACTGAAAATTTTCGGTATAGACACCTGAAAAACCGCACATAGATCTGGAGATTTTGAAGATTCTACAGGGTTTTAGGTAGAGTCAATTGATGTCTTACTTCAAGAATTCGGCCAAAATAGAGGTCAATGACGAGGCCGTGCCTATTCTTCAGTACGAGGACGGTGATTTTAAGGAAATTGAACTTCAACCAAAAGAATACGAAAACAACACATTCATAGATTGGTATAATGAGACTTCCAATATACCGACCAGTTCATTTTTCAACAGTCGAAAGTGGCTTACAATTATCATAACGGCGGTGATATCTGGTTATATTGCAATTGTTATTGATTTGACATCAGTTTGGTTGAATGATTTGAGAAAAGGGATCTGTTTCAGTGCGATGGATAAATGGTCATTATCAAATCCATATATGACATGTCCTGTTGATGACTGGTACGATTGGTCCCAGATCTTATTTGATTCAAGTAGTTGGGTATCTGGCACGTTTGTGAACTTCCCATTGTACGTGATATTTGGAAGTTTATTGGCTATAGCTGCGGTATACATTTCGCAGAAAGACCCATCTATTCAACAATCAGGGATTCCAGAGGTCAAGGCCATTGTCCAGGGGTTTAATTACAACTTGAATGGTTACTTGGGGATACGCACATTACTATTGAAGATCATAGGGTTGACATTTGTGGTCAGCAGTGGATTTTGGTTAGGAAAAGAAGGTCCTTTAGTTCATGTTGCGTGCTGTATAATGAACGTACTGTACGACTTCATGATAAGTAGATTCAATTCAAATGAAGCTGTACGAAGAGAACTTTTGAGTGCTGCTACAGCTACAGGTATTTCATTGGCTTTTAATTCTCCCATTGGTGGAGTTCTTTTTGTCCTAGAGTGTATTCCCAGTTATTTCGTGCCTACGAAAATTATGTGGAATTCTTTCATTAGTGCTACTGTTAGTTTGACTATACTTGTTGGGTTTAAGCTTTTCACCGAGGGGGCTAATTTTAATGAGCAGGATTTGTTTCTGGTGGAATTTGGGAATGTTAGTTGGTTAATAATGGAAGTAGTTCCATTTGTTAGTCTTGGTATAATGGGGGCTTTTTATGGACACTATTTCATTAATCTTTATTCCCGGTTTCAAACGGATGGGTTTCGTAAGAGTATTCAACTAAAATTGTGTAGCTTGTTGAACCTTAACCCTGACAAGGGTAACTATGTTGAAATTTTGGCTATCTTTTTTGTGACGGCTTTGTTAAATTTCCCCATAACTATGACCAGGTTACCTTTAAATTCATTTTTGAAGGTTTTATTTACTGATTGTCCCGGAACTAACGAGGAGACTGAAAATAACAGTATAGGATTAATGTGTGGATCTTCAGAAATCATTACTTTAATCAAGTTGTTTTACATATCCTTCCAAGCATTCTTTTTAAGTGCTTATACGTTTGGAACTATTTTACCAGGAGGAGTGTTAATGCCTTCCTTAGTGATTGGTGCCACTTGTGGAAGATTCATAGGGATTCTTGCTAGTTTCCTACAAGAACATTTATTTGGATCCTTAGAAACATGTACGCTGAATTCTTGTCTTGTTTCGCCTCCTTCGTACGCTGTGATAGGAGCAGGTGCGTTTATGACCGGTATTACCAAGTTGACAATGTCGGTGGTGGTGATTCTATTTGAATTGACAGGTGCAGTTTCATATGTTTTACCAATTATGATTTCAGTTATGGTGCTGAAATTTGTCAATGACTATTTATGTAATGAGAATATCTATGACGCTTGGTTGAAGTATAATTTCAACAATGGCGAGGACCAAGACTTAAAATCAGATTATAACGTTGGTAAAGGAAACGGCTTATGTAATTATTCGTCTTCCACTTCAAATGTCAGAAATAAATTACCAGACATTCCAGTATCTAAAGTGATGGTACCTGTGGAAAAAACGAAATGTCTTTTCATAACCCCACCTGAAGGTCCTTACACCAGAAGTGCGTTGTATTCCATTTTAAGTAACGATAACCACGAAGGGTATCCATTAATAGCCAGTGCCAGTTATCCTATATTTTTAGGGTATGTGCACAAACCTAAGATATATCACGGTTTGAATTCAATTGAAAGCAATGCAAACGATCCTATCATTAGTTTCCAGGTATCCAACAGTCCTAGTGATGTTTTATCACTGCAATTACGGTTTGAGCAGGATATATCTCCAGAATTACTAGTTAGGCTAGATCTAGTACCGGAGAAGCCGTTCATAGTGATGAACGACCAAACTTCCTTTCGACTTTTATTGGACGTTTTTGAAAAGATGTATCTTAATTATTTGGTGATTAACAGTTCCAAAAGCCAGAGCTCTGATATGATGGCTGGGTTCATTGATAGATTTATGATTGCAAAATTAATAGATGTGGGATTTGATAGTTTGGAAGCGGATTTTGATCATGGGTATATGGAAGAATTTGATGTCGAAGAAGAGAACAATTTGTTAGGTGTTGAAAGGGAGAGACATAGTATAGAGTTGATTAGTTAGGTGTATGAATAATGTATACTTTTTGAATTCGCACTTGGTACTTATGAATAAACCTCCAGAGACAACGGTGATATTCAGAAACACCCCGACCAATGGCTTGCTAGGAATTGACACCAAGTTCTTTCTGGCCAACCAGGTGTTCCAAGGGCTTAAACTTATTCCCAATGGTATACATTTTTTCCACTATTCGATACCTACTGGTGAAGAAGCTGAGTCCAGTATAAGGTATGGGCGATGGCTTGAATGTGAAAATGAAGTGATTGTGTTTGCATGGAATGAAAAAGAGACTACGTTTGACATTTATACCGAATCGGATGAAGAAGAAGCATTGAACTATTCCAAATTGACCAGTGATCTAGGTGATATTTATCCGTATACTGTTTCGTACCCTGAGAATAAAACCACATGGAACGCTTTAGTACGGTTTTTAGATATGGATTTCATTCAGGAATTCATTCTTTTCAAAGCTAACGAATATTCTGATGAAATCAACACCGTGACACCTTCAAAGGAAGAAAACATGATCTTGTTGGAGAAACTACAACAGAAAGATCCTCAGTATAAAGACGGCCAAATAGATCCAAGTGAAATTGGGTTTACCATATTGCAATTCAAGAAAAATAAACCTGATGCTGGTATAGAGGAAATTAGTAGGGGCCATTTGGACAAATCATGGTATTTGGATGAATTATTTGGTGATGATTTGGATATGTTCTTGGGAGAGTTACAGTTAAGTTTTGTGGTTTTTATAATTTTGGGGAATTTCTGTTGTGGGTTACAATGGATGAATTTACTTAAGTTAGTACTGGCATCTAAAACCCTAATGCTAGCCAACAAAACATTTAGTATGAAATTTATCAGTGTATTGGTTTTACAGTTGGAAACAATACCCGAAGAATATATAGGGGAAACAGTATCATTAAACAGTGCTATAGATTTAAAAACGTTTTTGATGATCATGGAGAATTTTGCAAAAGATATATTTTCCCAGGAAACATGGAAAGATGATTGTTGTGGGAAAATGAAGATGAATGGCATGATAATTGAAAAATGGAATCATTTGAAGATGATTATGAAAAATAAATTCAACATTGATTTAGATCAACTTGAGAACCCAAAAAGAGATGAAAATGGAATTGAAGTTTTTGATTTGAATGATTATGATGAAAATGACGAAGATATGCCAACAATAGTTTAACAGAATAGTTTAATAGAGTGTACATAGTGTAATACTAATATTTATTATGTACATATTTACAAGATGCTCATCTTATGAGCTCACCTGATACATTAACTTCTTAATCTTCGTTCCCATGGGTACAACTTTACCTCTCTTGTATGCTAACCCCTTTTTCATATGTTCTATATAATCTTGTCTAACTTCTTCTTTCTGTTCAGGACTCATAGTCTTCCACATTTCGGAAAGTTTCTTCTTTATTTCTTTGGCATTAAGCTCTGAATCAGTGGGAAAGTTTTTAGCGGCAAAATGATTCCAAGCACTTGTCAATTTAACGCTGGAAAAATCATAATCATCAGGAATCTTACCATGTTCCAAAATATACTTATAGTTGGAGATTCTTTCTTCCTGTAATTTTTGTCTTTTCTCGAGCACCATTTGTTTCTGGTGTTCTTTCTTCTCCGCCTTCTCTTTTTTGGCCTTTTCCTTCTTGAAAGGTTTGACCTGTTGCTTGTATAAATTCAAATCTTCTCGTATAAGCCTATCAGCTCTGGATATTTTGGTAGGTTTGGGTTTAGTAGATAAGGGCACAGAGTCTGTCCAGTCGTCAATTACTTTTTGAACATCTTGAAAATTTTTTGGTTTACTCTTTATATCGGGATAAACTTCTAATATCCTCTTGTTTATGGCAGGTAGCGTCCACCCATCGGCATAGTACTTCTTCTTTATTGCGAACCAGCCAAAATCTGTCAAAAGCCCATAGTATTCATTTGGTTCCACTACAGCTTCATTTTTTCCCGTCTGTGCCAGACTACTACTATACCTGACACCATAGTGTCCATATACCACCCTAGTAACACCTACCAGTAGCCGTATACCCTGAAAAACCCTTCCATTGGTCCCGAGGAATAGCGCCATATTTTCCATGGATCCGATGGATCTGAAAAAATGTGCCTCACAGATTGCGCGGCTTTGATAAAGGAGATTTCACATTCAAATTGATTGAAGTTTTGAACATCAGTATTTATTAAGGAGAAGTGGTTACCGAAACAGTGGTCATAGATACAGTGACCAATACAAAATGGACTTACCCAACTCCCCCTTATTTACTGCCCAGCAGTTAGCGCCTGTTGGATCTACTGGGGATGGTCCCTCATTTGTCCCTCAATTACCAGAGAAACCGATAGCATTTTCCAACTCCATGCAATTGTATATCATTCCCACAGAGAAGAATCTTTTTTTCCAGGGATTTGAACAAAGTGAATATGCTGACAGACAACCAGTTTTACTAAGAGGATGCTTGTACCTAAGGGTATTAAAACCTAGTAAGGTGAAATCGATTTCCTTGACTTTCCGAGGCCAACAGCATACGGATTGGCCCGAAGGTATCCCACCCAAACGAAATTTATTTGCTGAGGATAAAGATATTATATCACACACATGGCCGTTTTATTCTATGTCCAATCCTTTAAATACTTTAAACGGAGGTGCTGATTTATATAGTGAGTTACCCAAGACCCTTGATCGAGATGTCTCACATTTGAACTTGAACGACTCATTGGGCACCCAAACATCTTCCATAGGCGCCACTTTGGATGTCAGCAGTATTGCTAATACCGGAACTACTGGAAATTTCATCTTCAAAGGTATAACAGGGAGAAGTATGTCTCCTCTGTTAAACCCTGTGGATTCATTCCCTGATTTACAAACTATAAATACGGCTGAAAGTGACATAGGGAAACCAGGATTGTTTCCTCCAGGAGACTATATATATAATTTTGAACATCCGTTACGGCCTTCATTGCCCGAATCAGTGGCAGTTACGTTTGGAGAAGTGAGTTACTTTTTAGAAGCTTCCATTATCCGTGCTGGTGCCTTTAAGCTGAATATGACTGGTAAACTTCCTATCACTTTAGTGAGGACTCCAGCAGAACTTAACATGGAAGAAAATGAACCCATTGTTATAACCAGAGACTGGGAAGATCAACTTCGATACGATATTGTTATAGGGGGTAAATCGATTGTTCTAGATTCATATTTACCGCTAGCATTCAGATTTGTCCCTCTTTGGGGTAAAGTCGCTTTGCACAGAATCAGAGTGTACTTATCGGAAAATCTAGAGTATTATTGTAACAATAAAAAGGTTCATAGAACTGAACCCACCAAGAAATATTTATTACTAGAGCACAAGGCTAAGAAGGGAAAGAGTTTGTTAGCAAAGAAAACTGAAGCTGGCGAAGATGGTGATGAAAATGAAGAGCTTTTACCTCGAGAACTAGAGTTCCAACTTTATGTACCCCAGAATTTGAATGGGAAGATAAACCATGTACTTCATCCAAATACATCTTTTGATGATATTCAAGCTCACCATTGGATAAAAATCTGTTTGAGGATTTCCCGGTCAGATCCAAATAATCCTGGGAAGAGAAAACATTATGAAATTCTGATAGATTCTCCGGTACATATTTTATCCCCCTTGGCTGCGCACGGTAATACTTTACTTCCAGCCTACGATGACCATTACCACGAAGAACAAACTCTTCCTGAGTACACACCAAGTTCACCACCATTATCACCTGGTGTGACACCCGTGGATAACACCCAGTCGTTTGGGAAGATTTTCTCAGCCCTTTCTAGAAGTAATAGTATATCATCCCGGAGAAGTAACCAGACCAAAGAAGAAGAGTTGGCTCAAGTTTTAAGCAACGAACGGTTCTATCATATCAACAACGTGACTAACAACGATGAGCCAATTGATAGAGACCCAGATATGCATTTAGAGGCCAATATTTATAGACCAGAGATTAATGAGTCCAGAACGCAAATGACATCACCACAAGCTAGACCTCACCCAGAGACATTTTCGCCTGTAACTTCACCAGCATTACGACCCATACATATGTTACGGAAACCTTCATTTAACCCTCCACCATTTGATGCCGATGTTCAGCCTCCCACAATAGATATCCCTCCACCAGCGTACGAGGAAGATAATGATGGTAATTCGTTGTCACCTTTGAGAATTAGTGAATCTTCCAGTAGTGTTAGTACCAAGAGCACCAGAGGGAGGTCTCGTACGAGTTCGAATCCAACTGCTACTGCTGCGTCTGATTTGTCCATTCGAGATTTGTTGACAAATAGTTTTAGTAACAATCATAGGAATTCGACTGCTTCAAAGAGAAGTCAGAATTCCAATGAGGCCGAAAGGCAGAAATCAGGATTGGGTGCGAATGAAGATGATGCAAATGAAATGAATGACTTAAACACTAATGGAATAACCACAAATGAATCAAATTCCCACGAATCAAGTTCCAATGGAATAAATATCACAAACGCAAACAGTACAAGTGAAACCATAACCACAATTGAAACCAATGAAGCTCACAAAGTCAACCTGGACAATTTAGGCAGTCTTCCCCTTGAAAGTGAAGAAGATATAGTAAACTTAGCCGATAACATACCAGAGGCAGTCAGTCCTAGAAGAGGTCTTAGCCCTATTGCGAGTCCGAGAAAAGGTCTTAGTCCTTTGAATAGTCCTAGAAATGGTCCTTCAAGTCCCAGAAATGGCTTTAGCCCAGTTGGCAGCCCTACAAGAGAACTTAGCCCTATTGGATTAGACCGTGCTAGTCCCCCAAAACTTAACACTGGTGATGCAGGGTACCAGTCAAGCGTGGAAAGTTCTTCTCGTAGAACCTCCGCCATATCGTTAGGTTCTTACGATATGCCCATGGGCCAAAAAATCCCATTGTTGAATCTGTCCACGCAGTCTCTTTTGGCTACCAATCAGCCAGCTACACGAGCAGCATCGGTTTCCTCGGTGCTTATGGAACCACACCGAAGACTAAGTTCCAACGTGCGACCTAGTATTGTAGATTTTGTAGACGGAGGAGACTTGGGTGGTGATAATTTGAGAGGCTCTTCAAGATTATTACTGTTGAAATCACCAAAAAAAAGAATCCACGAAGACAGAGATTTAAGTGAAGAAAGAGAACTCACCGCCGAAAATAACGATTTTGACGTCAATGAAGAAGAAGAACACTTTGTACCTCAAGAATTCCCTAGCAGTCAAGACCGTATAGATAAGGCTAGACAACAAAGTATAGGGGTATTAAATTTAGACCATTCTAGTACCGAGGGAAGTGATTTGACAGTACACGAACCCAAACTGCCGGAACCCAATTCCGATAACGTACCCGGATTCAAGTACGATTTCATGATAGATTAGAAAACTACGGAATTATACGGAATATATAGATTTTAGTTAACTAACAATGGCTAGTTGAATATTTTCAATTTTTTTCCTTTAGGTGATTGATTTACTTTCTCTCAGCTAACAACTTGGCACCTTCAGCTTCATCTATTTCTCCCAACCATTTGTACAAGACAGCCAAATCTTTGTTAGCGATTTCTTCATTTTCACAGGCCTTATCGTACCAGAATTTTCCAATATCTCCTAAATACAAAAATCTGTTGTTGACTTTGGCACTTTCAGCAGCTAAAACCAAATCTTTTCTGGTCAACTTGGTAACGAAACCTCCATTGTAATCTTGATCAGATGGAAGGTTGTCTTCAGGGTAGACACCAGGAATAGGACAGTTATCAACAGAAGCCCAAGCTTTACCGGTGGAAACAGCCACTAATTTAGCGTAGTGGTTCAAGTTAAGACCAAAGGATTTAGCCAATTGGAAAGAATCAGCGACGGCCAAATTGGTGACGGCTAAAAGATAGTTGTTGGATAATTTTGCAGCTAACCCGGTACCGTGGTTTTCACCACAAGGGAAGATGTTTTTACCCATTTTGTCCAACAAATTTCTTAAAGTAGGTGTGATAGATTCATGGTCAGGTCTGGACAACATGAAAGATAAAGTTCCCTTACGGGCGCCGGCAACACCACCACTGACAGGAGCATCAATGAAGTCAAAAGTTGGAATTTCAGATTTGACGTATTTGTGGACTTCAATTGAAGTAGGAATATCAATTGTGGATGAATCCACAAATGTAGTAGTATGTTCAAAACTGGTTTTCTTGTAGTTTTCCACTAATTCTTCAACAACACCTTTGACGTGTTTCCCTTCAGGCACCATAGTGACAATATAGTCCAATTGCGAATCCACCTTGTTAACAAAATCAGGTATGGTGGTTAATTTCTGAACCAAAGATTTGTTGGCAGCATTTTCAGCGGTGATACCACTGATGAAAGTATCAGTGACTTGTGGTGATATGTCGTAGACGTATAACTGGTCTTTTTGATCCAATTTGTTGTAGATGTGTTTAGCCATGTACTGACCCATTTGACCGAGACCAATGAACCCATAGTTGACGTTTCTGGAAGAGGTAACACTGAAGTTACGAATGGAAAGTTTCAACATGGTGAAATAAAAACGAATATTTTTTTTGCTGAAGGAATTTCAGTAGGTTTTATACTGTGATATATTTTGTTCCGTGGATAATCTGGGGATCAATTACGTCGGTACACCTACAGCGAGTCGAACTACCCCACCATTCGCTGGTGGGAGCGCCAGGAAGCTGGCACCGGGTTGCGGACCCCGGGAAATTATCCCGACCTACGTGCCCACTAAGATTTTCCAACCGGTCGATTTTCCAAACCGGTCGCTTTTCCCAAACCAGTCGCCTTTTCAAGACCGGTCGCTTAGTTCCAAATTGGGAAGATCAAAAAGCGCATTTTTGAAAATTAGATTCTAAAATTTAGGTTGAAAAATAGATCAAAACTAGATTGAGTTAGAAAATGGGAGAACCAACAGCTGAATCGTCGCAAAGAGCTGAGAAGACAACATACGGTTTAAGAAAACCATTCCCAGCTTATTATCCTCACCCGGGATCTCCGTTGTATGCTGATAAAGCTCTCTATGAGAAGATTGCAAATTGCGCAAAGACTAAGGTTGAAGAACATCTTTGTCAACCAAGATCTGGAATTGCCTTTAAGGTACCAGCCAAGTCCGTGTTCCGTTTAACCACTCCAGAAGGACCACAAGTTTGTGATTTGAACATTTGGAATCTCCATAATCCCAGGGAACGGTTTTGGGCTGCTAGAACCAGACAATTACATTCAGCTCATGTTTCCACTTTTGACAGACTTTGGTCTAACTTGCCGTACTTAAGGCCATTGGTCACCATTACTGGCGATACTCTCAACGCTAGACATGATGAATGGGGTGGAAGAGCCCATGATACTTTAGGAACAAGATGTGATCCCTATGTGGATAAATTAATTAGTGGTGAAGATAATGACTTGCATTGTCATTCCAACTTAACTAGAGCTGTGATGCCATACGGATTGACTGAATTTGATGTCCATGATGTTTTGAATGTATTTCAAATCACCGGATTGACCGAACAAGATCAATACTTTATGGAAGCTTGCCCGGCCACTAAAGATGATTATTTTGAAGTGTTTGCTGAACAAGATTTATTGGTAGCTATTAGTGCTTGTCCTGGAGGAGATCTTTCTCAATGGGGATGGGGAGAAGACAAAGAAGCTTTGGATGATTCCAAAATGGTGGATTGTTGTAGACCTTTGGGAGTTGAGATTTATAAAATTGATGACGAGGATGAAGTTTTGAAGGATTGGAAAGCACCAGAAGTGGTTAATTATAAGGGGAACCATGGACTTAAAGGACCTGTAAATAATTAGGTCATGGATAGAATTGAGTGTAGAACTGGTAGAAATATAGAATTATACATACTAGAATACATGCTAGAATAAGTGGTAGAATAAATGAAGAATAAATGCTAAATTTATTGTATGGTGCTAAATTGACCTAACTACTCCCATCAATAGTCTCTCCTACCCAATCACTAATCTCATCATGGGTAATGAACCCAGCTATATCACTCCCTTTATACTTCAATCTATCTCCAATATCTTTACCTTCACCTTCTTTTATGATTTGTCTAAGAAACTCAAAACTTTCTTCTACTTCTTTGGACCCCTCCAACTCAAAATCTTCCACTACAGCATGCTTTCCAACATGGAACTTTACAGATACCCCTAAATTCTTGTTTAAAAGTTCATGGGTAAATCTAGGAGTAGCACCAAACTTCCAGTCCCATTTCCGCAACTCATCTGCTTGTACTCTAATATCCTCATTCAACTCCATGTCCTCAGCTATGACAAATGTATTAGCGGATTTTAAGTTGGCCTCTACAAAATCTCCAATGCCGAACATATCATTATGTTCTTTCTCTTCCTCGGTTTGTTCTACTGTAGTACCATAATTCTGCTTGAAAGCGTCGCTTACAGTTTGTATAAAATCTTCACTTTTCATTTCAATGTTCTTTACTTTGGATTTAACCGAGCTAACAGATGCTTTAGCATCCACATATCCGTTCTTCTCGACGGATGTAGATAACAACTGACCTAAAATGTCCAATTTCAGGTTAAGAAGCATGGTACCGTGGTGGTAGGATTTACCTCGGGATAACTTGTACGCTGACCCACTGACCTTGTAATTTGTTCCATCTGCTTGTTTGGTGGTAGTAATATCTCCTCTCTCATTCACTTCTATATTGTGCTTACTTAATCCAGTTTGGTTAATGGCTTTGCAAATGTCTTCCACAAAACTAAACCGATCAAACTTATTTTTAGTGGTCATGAATGAAAAGTTCACGTTCCCGTTATCGTGTACTACTGTCCCTCCACCAGATTTCCGTCTAATCAAGGGTATATGGAGGGAATTGAGTAGGGGAATATTGGCTTCCTTCCAGGGGTTTTGATTTTTACCTATCACCACACATGGAGTATTTATATAAAACATTAAACGGTTGTAATTGTCGTCTTCTGGCTGTGGTAACGGCATCTTATCATAGATATAGTTCTCGAGGGCTAGATTTAAATATGGGTCTGAGAATTTTGAAACAAACACCATGGGTTCCTTGGCTTGTACAACTTGCTCAAAGTCGTTTTTTACACCATGGCTTTCCTCTTCATTACTTTCTTGAAACTTCTGTCTCTGTTCTATTACTGATGGTGATTCTTTATAGTGCTGAAAGTCCTGTAACCCCAAAAGTTCGTCGTCAGCACTGGTAAGATCATCCTGAAAAGGGGAGTTAATTGAGTAAGGTCGTATAAGCAGTTTGAAACTGCCACCTAGGAGTAACTTTTTCGGTTGGCTCAAACGAAGCCATTGGACCATTGCAGCCATAAGAGTCTCAGAATTCGCGATGAGCCAGGAATCTCATGAACCGTAAGAACGAGTTAGAGAGGCACTTATTGTCTCGATCTTTCGAGGATGTCGAGAAGATTAATGAGTTGATAGAGACCAGGTATTCCGGAAGTGGTAATCAGGATCCCCTGTTGGTTTTGTTACCCACTGGAACGAAGGAAAATGAGAAACTGAAGTCATTATTACATCATGATCTGGAAATCAACGATGAATTGTACAAGAAAAGAAAGGTAAATACTCGGGTTGAAGTACGAAACTATCTTAAAACTGTACAAAAAAACCAAAAAGCTTTAGTTAGAAAGATACAGGCATATAATCGAATCAAAGCAAAGGACCCTAGTAAGAAATCTTTTCCACTAATGAAATTAATGAACCATTATAAATTACCAATGTATGAAGAATTTGTACCTTTAAATGAGCTTTGGATGCAATATATTCAAAATTTGATTTTTCCTAGTACGAAAACTTTGGCAACTTCTTTACCTTCCAAACAACTGATCCTTGGTAAGCTTGCGACTGCTGATTATAATGGATGTTTACTCAAGGTACTTCAATCCAGGAACGTTCATGACATTGGCATTGAGGGAATAGTTGTATACGATACTCAATATTCGTTTGTGATTTGTATACCTCGAGAGGGAGAAACTCCTGCTAAACAAATCGGAGGGTTCAGATTTATTCCTAAAAAGTATTCATTATTTTCTTTTGATGTTAAAATACCTGATGACGAGAAGCAAGATTATTTAAGTTTTACATTAGTGGGATCACGGATAGAATTTAGAGCCGTAGATAGGTCGACGAAGAAGTTCAAGAATCATAATGTGGAGAGTATTTTTTGAAGTATTTATATAGAGCATTTATATTTTAATTTATTTTAATGAACCAATGCTTTCAATTCCATGATGAGCAATTCATCCTTTACACTGTCTAGTTTATCTATAATCTCATTAACTTTTGAAACATCCCCTTTACCCAGCAATAGCGCACTAACCTCCTTAGCTATTTCTGGCTTTGTATCAGGCAATTTCAATCCCTCTTCTTTGGCTACAATCCCCTTTACACTCGAAACAGATTCTTCATCTCCTCCATTCTGCAAATCAGCTATAACTTTGGGAAATTCTTGATCGTACAATTGTGCTTTATTATCCATGAACTGTTTCAATTCATTCAATGACTTGAGAATATAAGCTTGATCAACCAATTCTGGTTGAGTTTGAGAGTCGTTTAGCCCCGTGGAAACTCCAGAATTCTCAGATGCAGTAGGTGATGATAAGTTTTGTAACGTTTGATTCAATTTGATGAGTTCGTAATAATTATCGTAAATGATGGACTTTTTTTCCAGATCGTGGGAATTCAACGTGTTTGTTACAGAGTTCCGAAGTTTCAAAATATCTTGGATTGGTGTGGTTTTGATATAATTGTCAAACAGTTGGGGATCTTCAAAATTGAGACCAGATATGGTTATTCTCCTTGGTTTGGGTTCGGGGTTTTCAGTTTCGTGTGTGTTGCTTTGATTGTTTGCTTCATTTTTGTGAGCTTCATTTGTGGTTTTATCAATTACGTCTTCATCTCCCTCTTTTCCATTCTCTTTACTTTTACTCTCCTCTTGTCGTTGTTGTTGGATGTGATAAAATTCCTGAAGAGCTTTTCTTCTTGAAGAAATCTTCCTTGTTCCATTAGGATTAGGAGACGGGGGAATCGGCTCAGCCGTCTCCAATCCCTTTGAATTGGGCCGTTTATACGATAGTACGGGCGTACTGTTTCCAGAAGTACTCATTTAAATATATTTACTGTGCGCATTAATTTTTCACTACTCCATCCATTCCCCAGAAAACTCATGTTTGAACCCAAGCATCAAAATGGATCAAATCTTGTTCTTCTTCATCTATAACATTATCACTCTTATTGTTGAATATCGAGAAATTTTGTGAATCCAATAAATCTTTTATTTCATCTGTTTGGTGCTCTTTCTGTTCATAAGCTCTTCCAAACCCAGCATCCAAAATACTTTGCCATGTAGCTTTGTATTGATCTATAGTATTGTTCACAAGCTCCAATTTGTCATCAAACACTAACACTTCACACAATGATGATATGTCGTTGACAGTAAGATCCACGTTGGTGATTTTACTGGACGCTATGAATTCGGTGATATTATTCAAGTCTACAAATCCGGGATAATTATGGGGGTGGGATGCTTGTAATACATTTACCTCACTTGAAGGAAGTTGGAATACCGTAGGGAAAGTCTTGGACGCTACATATCTCCAGACAACAGTTAATAAACTGTCTATAAATTCACTGTCTAGTTCAGAATCAGTAAACCATGGCCCTCCTGTGACATCAATGGAAGGCTGAAGGTTATATAACATATAGATCTTTCTTGTGGGATGCTTTACAGACTTAATGGACTTGACATACCTTTGATTTTCTAAGGATTTCAAGCACCTAGCCACTATATGTTGATGCAAATTGGTCTTAGCCTTGATGGTTTTAGTCCATATACCTTCTCTACCGGAAGCTTCAATGTAAGAATAAATCATAGCTTCTTCATCGGACATCAGGACTATCTTGTTGGCTTCAGAAACTGATATGGCTTGAAATTTTAACTCATCACCTTGTTTCATTAATTTCACAAGCTTGTTGTCAACAAGTTCTTGAGCGATGGCTAACAAATCGTTGAGACTGGAAACTTTCATAATCTTCATTAGATCTGCTTGACCGTAAAGAGTAGATGGAGACAGGGCCATGACGGAGTGGAGCTCCTTGGCTGTTTCTGACATACTCATGATAATTTTTGATTTCGCGATGAGTGAATAGAAAAGTGATGAAGGTGGAATGAGTGGGAGATTGATGGTGAGAACAAAGTCGTGACACAAAAGTATTGTACAAAAATAGAAGCAAAGGTCAATGACATATTTGAAGGTAATTCAAAAATGTTTACAAAGGGTTACAAAATCACATATGCGTAACTCATTTATTCTACTCTATACAACATCAAAGCAAAAGTAGATCGATATCTAACTTTTTAGACGCCTCTATCCAATCCTCACCTGTCTCCCAACATCTTCTCATGATCTGTAAACTCTTAAGAGCACTCCCATTGCCCATCTCACCCAATTTTTCAAATCTGGTTGCAAAAAACAATCTCATATCAGGATCCAAAGTTTCACAACCAGCACAGAAAAGACAAAAGATGGAACATATTTCAGCCGAAGACTTGGATTCAATGTACTCTTCCAAAGTGCTACCAATTCCATTGGCTAGTTCTTGAACCACCGGTGATTCTCGTGGTACACGAAGTACTCTTCGGTATAAATTTAAAAGACCCATATCACTAAAGAACTTGTTAGTAGCTCGCAAAACAGTATCTTGTCGTATAAGGTTCTTCACCTTCTTAATCTTGGACAAGGAAACACTGGTCAAATTGTACCCGTGGAATTTGTCGAGACGGGCTTGTCTTCTGGCTTCACCTTCTTCAAATGCTCTTGAGATTTGAGCTTTAATCTCAAGAGCTTTGGAAACTATTTCTATGGGTAAACAATTGGAGTCAGTGTCTGGATCATTTAGGTAGTTATCGACCTTCCTCATCAAAATGACAATATCTGTAAGATAGGGAAATATTTTGACATCAAAGCCGAGGATATAGTCGATGTCTCTTTTAGGATCTTGAGAATCGATTTCCAGAAAAGTCCGGATGTTTTCACCAGGAATATATTCTTGCGTGCTATCTTGTTGACTGAGGTACATTTGGGCTCCCTTGGTTGCAGAAAGAGCCCCTATAACATCAACATAGCAGAACCATCTCATTAAAAAGTATGCAATATCTCCTTCTGTCCCCGCGGTGCTTGAAGTTTCACTCTTGGTGGGGGAAACAGACTCAATGGGAGGAGAATGTTTAAAATCTTCATTTTCTTTTTCATGCTTGTGATCAATAGGTTTGTTATCAATAGGTTTGTGATCAATAGGTTTGTGGTTTGGACTTTCCTTTGGCGTTCCGCCTAAACTACCCAGCCCCAAAAGTGCAGAAAGATTACTTGCTGGAGACCCTGAACTGAGTCTACCTCGGGCCATGATAATTTGACGAGCTCCTACAGTATGAGCTCTATGTCTTTCAAAGTTTTTCCCCAAGATCAGCTCGTAACATGATAGTAATAACACAGTTGCCAAAGTCCCATCAGATGTAGACTCTTTTTTATCCTTCAACATTTTGACCAACATGTTACACGACCTAGTAATAAGCTGATCAACAATCTCTGTAGGAGGTTCTTTGCCCAAAATTGACGCCATGGATGACGCGGCGTAGGCTAAAATGGTGGAAAGAATCGCAGGGTATTCCATCGCCATCAGTGGTAAAATCACTCGGAATGGATTTTCCTTGTAAATATGGGCAGGGGCTGGTACTAAATTTGCAGCAGCTACGTTGACCCAAAAATGCATAAGTTGACGGTAGTATGGAACTTGGTTTAAAAGTTCAGGGAGCGGCATCAACAGTGGAGGGATGGAAAATTCCACATTGTACGGGTCGAGCGATGGTGAAACAAACGTGCCTCCTGTTTCTTCATCCAAGGGAATGGAATCTTCATCATCATCATCAATTTCTTTAATTTTGTAGTTTCGTATTCTCGTGGACATGGGTGAAAACAGATCGGGAATAAGTTGAGATCGCACCGTGGGAAGGTATGCTTCGATTTTGGCCAAGTCGGTGGAGTAGTTAGTGAGGAAATCGTCTTCAAAAGGAGATGCTGATACTTGGGGGGATAAATTGGGACTCTTACCTTCTAAAAACCGGTTCAAAAGATCAGAGCTTTGGACTCCAAAATGGTTCCCCTTATCGCCCAATCTTTCCAAAGCGTTTGACAATGATTCCATCCCGGTATTAAGTTCAGGGAGAACATCTTTATCTATGTCTAGGTTCTTGGGTTTGTGACCTGGCTCTTTGTGATCAAGATGTAAATCTTTCGGTTCCTCAAATGGGCTGAGAATAGAAACACCTTGTGGAGTGACAAAAGTTGGAGGGGAATCTAAGAAATCAGGTACAAAAGAATCGGATTTAAAATTGAAGAGGTTTTCGTTATATCTGGAGCCGCTAACGGGTCCGGAATATCCTGGACTGTTTTCGGGAATTGTGTTGGTATGGGGAAGGTTGTGATCTGGAAGATTCTGGTCAGGAATATTTTGGTCCGGAAGTGTGGAGTTTATACTTGAATGAAAAGTTCCAGATGCAGAAAGAAAACTCCCAGTAGTTTGCATGTTCGTGGTTTTCATTTCTGTGGTTCTGGGACCAATATTTTTCGTCTGTGGATGATTGTTTGTCTTTAAATAGTCGTCACCCTCTTCAAGATTTACAGTTTTATCGAGCTTTGACCGTTTAGGTTTGGATTCATTACTGTATGTGCTAGTAGTACTCTCGATGGAAAACTCTTTTATCATGCCGGAACTCATCTCCAGGTCCAGGGGAGTTGGCTGGTCCACAAATTGGAACGATTTTTGTCGTTTTTTGGGGTTTCCATCGAACCCATATGGATCTTTTCGTTTGGTGCTATCTTTATAAGGACGACCACCCCAGGTTAATTTTATGGAGTAGTCACATGCAGTGGCTGTTTTGATACAATAAGAGCACAGGGGTTTCTGCTCGTCACATTTTATCTTCAACCTTTTGCAATTGTGACATCCTTTTCTTGATCTCTTTATCGCCATATCGTTTAGCGATGGGTTGGAGAGTGCGAAATGAGACCGATGGGGTTAGTCAGAGGGCAGGGGCTTTGTGGTGGAACATGGTCAAATATATGAAGAGGTGAAATATAATTACGAAAGGTTTTGATTAAATCCTCTTTTGTTCAATTTTATCGCTGTCAATTTTATCACTCTCCATCACTGTTCGTTCTAACCCCAGGCTTGACCTAATTAGGAAGGTGTCTAGTCTCACAAATTTTGACATATCGAAGCTAGATATAAAGAGGCCATGTTTTACTTCAACTATGAGCCACGACAAGTGACAAGTGCACCAAGACATTAGTGAGTCTCTCAAGACTTTAAAGTATAAATCCTTCATCATAACTTGACTTTTTTTTCATCAGATATTTTGATGGAAGCATTCCTCGGACAGTAGTAAGGGGAAAACATTCTAAGAGAAAAACAGAAAGGCGGCGTACCCTGTAGGTTTTAATACTCTAAAGATCTTAACCGCTCTCATTCCTAATCTTATATTTTATTCCTACTAAATGCTCTTGTTTTCTCTCTCCAATAACCCCTTGGCTTTTTCTGTATCTCTTTGAGCATACTTTCTACCAAACAAAACCTTCAATACCTTCTCGTAGAGCCTGAAAAAATAGTTTCCTAAAATCATTAACCCTCCTACAATAGTAGCAAGTCTAGACACGAATTGAATAAATGGAATTCTTTTATCTTTGATAACCAACTTAATAGGCTCAAATTCGTATTTGAAAAAAATCCCCGGGACTTGATTGGGACCACCCTTAGATTTGGTACCATAAACAGAATGTTGTTCCGTCAAAGAGTATTGATTTGTATCAACCACAATTCCAAGTTTTTCATAAAGCGTGGGCACAATTTTGGTAAAATATTTGTACGCTTGTAAATTCTCGTGAGTAACTTTTCCAGTCCGATCCAAAGGATTATCAATTAATGGGTAAAACTCTCCAAAGGAAAGTTCATTGATCACATGAGAAAAGTTCAAAGATTCCACTGGTACAAACAGTCTGTCACGGTATCCAATACCTTTTGCAGTGATATGGAAGTCACCACTGACTTGGTTTACCGGGATGGACCCGAAGATATGACAAGCAGGGGCACCACCATTAAATCTACCTCCTTCTACTCTAAACTCTGCTCTTAAATTTTCTTGCAACACATGATCAAGATTAGGAGTCTCGTGTTCATTAATATCATTATTAATTTGAAAATGGTGAGGGACGTAGAAATTAGACCCTTCATAGTTGAGCATTTCTCCCGCTAAAAACCTATCGTCGGTAATATCCACCACATTTGTATGAATGAATTCACAAGGCATGGCTACCATTAAATCCAAGTTGATGAATAAATCCGTTCGTATTTGATCGTCCACGATGAATTGATGGTCCACGTAACCATCTAAAAATCCACCAATTTCTATCCAGATAATGACGAGGGAAAAAAATATTGTTAGGACTGTTGAAAGAGCACCTCTAGCAGATCTGACAGTATGCTCAGAATCAACTTTGGGGAAGGCATCAAAGGTTTTAACCTTTGTAGTGAAAGAGTCCATTGGTCGCGGATTAGATTTTTCAGATTAAAATGAGGTTTTGAGGTTTTGAGATTTGAAGAATAGGAAGATGAAGATTTTGCTTTGAGGATTTTCCTTCTTTACTTTTCCTTCTCAACTACTCTTTAAATGTCTACTCATATATTCATTTACAAAGGCCTTCTAGGCTCCCTACCATACCTATAACATTCTCTATAAAGTCTTCTTCTTCTGAACACATAGTCCAGATCAGGAATCTTACTGGTATTATCATAAATCCATTCATCTTGTTTCAATACAAATAATGTAGGATCCAAAAGTCCTCGTTCTGTAAGAAACTTTTCCGGTTCTCTTTCTGTGTACCATTTGTTTGCAAAACTCATTTCAAATTTCCAGTCTTTTGGTGGATGAACTTTTGAAATATAATCCACACCCACCGGTTTTTTGCCACTTAATCTTTCATGGTCTTTAACATGGAACAATTTAGTGGAGTAATTATAAAAGTCGTAATGGTCTTTGCTGGGGGATTTGTATTGTAGTTCAAATATCTCCACAATCCTAACTTCTGGAGGATCATCCACAATGATATCTGAACGGTCAAGAGTAGATGGTTCTTTTGGTTTTTCCTTTTCTTTTTCAACTTTGTCTTTGCTGTCCTCTTTACCATGTGAAGGTGGACGTGGCGGTAACTTTGGAGCCTTTTTAGGCTTCAACTGTAAAATGTATTTTTTACTGTTTGGATGGCATAGTAACACTATGGACCATCCTGATTGAATGAATATCAATCTCCAAGGTATGAATTGTCCTAAGAAGATTATAATAGAAGTTACTAACATTAATCCATAGAATATCAACGTAGACAACTTTTCATCTTTGAATCCGGCAGTGTTGTACCAAAACTCTTCACCTTTATCCATAGCCTTTAAAACGTCTGTGGTTAAATTTTGCAAATCTCTCATATTCATCAAAAGATTCATTTGGGATTTGACTTTTTTGCTGTTGGCCTTCTTCTCCTGATAGGCTTCAACTTCTTCTGGTGTGTTGAGAGAAGCCGACATCAGAGGCATCCCCAGAGCCAGGGACACTGCCAGAGCCAGACCACTTTTGTTTCCAGGAAATGCTTGAAGTATGGAAGATGATTCCGAAGTGGTAGAACTTACTGGTCTTAACATGTTATCCTTTTCTTCCAACCTTTGAAGGTAATCATCACTTATGATATCGTCAATTATGCTACTGCTGGAAGAATCAGTAAAAAAATCCCAAATCGATTGGCCTCGCTTTTTAGTCTTTATAAGCTCAGGTCTTTGAATTGGATGACAATAAGCGTACCCAGGAATAAGTACCCCAAATAACACAAAGATCAAAGGATATGCTAACACAAGATGGGGCCACAAACAAATGGAAGTGTACAAGAACAACGTACACAAGGTCTTGGTAGGTTTTTTCCAGGTGATAACGTGGATCACTCCGTACTGAAGAGCGAAAAACCCTGTCATTTTGGAACTTAATGCTTTGAAGTTGGAACTTAGAATCCTTATAGATAAACTTGGTTTTTTGGTTCTTTCGGTATCACTGATTCTCTGTTCAAGTATGGCTGTGTCAGCATCACCTCCATTCATAGTATGCTTGACCATTTTTTCAAGAAACCTATCCATGAAATGAGACTTACTACTGGAACCCTTAGCATCCTCAGCAGCTGATCCAGCCATTTCCTTAATGGCATCAATCTCTGCGTCGGTATACTCTGGACTTCCATTGCTTCCATTGACTCGATCGATCCCCATACTTAAGAAAGCGGCCGCAGTTCCAGCTGCTAGGCCTCGGTTTCCTGTCTGTTCTTTGGCAATGGAATTGGCAGTGGCGTATGCCTTGTTTAGCAATTGTGCTGTCCTATCCCTATAACGATCAGACATGGTAGGATAGTGTAGGATTTGAAGGGCGATGAAAAGGCTTGACCGTTGTGGGGTCGCATATGAAAGTGTGAGGTCGTGTGCGGTGATTTTTCAGGCTGTCTGGCCAGGCCCACGGAGCCATAGGTGTTAAAGGAGATGTTTCAGTGATATCAATGTCATTGTTGAAAATTAGTTTAATTGGGTTTATTTGACTTTCCGGTTTATCGGAGAATATCGAAACAATTGAAAAAAATTATCCTCTTGATTACCTCTCTCCTTATATTCCTTATCTCAAATCTTTTTATATCCGCGGATTTAGCTCAGTTGGGAGAGCGTCAGACTGAAGTCAACTTCAGTCCAGTTAATCTGAAGGTCCTGTGTTCGATCCACAGAATTCGCATTTTTTTTGAATTTCTTACACCATATCCTTTTAAATATCCCTCTATGATCTTTATTAAATCTTATGTATTCTATTATGCTACAAACTCATCGTCTATCAATTCCACTGCCTCCGCTCTTTCTGCTGGATCCCATTTAAATATTCTTTCCAAAAACCTCAAAAACTCTCTTTCCTCGTTTAACCTCAACCGTACCTCCAATCCTCTTCCCGATAACTTGTACGTCTTTCTTGTACCCGTAGCTTGTACTCTCATGTTCAAAAACTGCATGTTGATCTTACCTTCCATATCGAAAAGGGTATAGAGTAAGGTTTTTCGCATCGTTTTTTCGGTAAGCCCTTGACTACCTCCAAACTCTGTACCAACGGTAAACTCTGTACCAATATCTGAACGACCCATAAGTCCAGGTGCCACTGTAGGTTTAGGCCGTTTTACTGACCTAGCTAACTGAGCTCTCTGTCCCAAAATCAAGTCGCTGGAAGGAGCTCCAAACATTTCTAAAATGAATCCTATTTGTTCCAATTCATTTTTACCTGGTAACAAAGGAGCACCAGTAAATAATTCGGTTACAATACATCCAAGGGACCAAATATCAATCTTCCTATCATACTTAGCACCAAGGATTATTTCTGGGGCTCTGTAGAATCTCGATTGGATGTAAGAATATGATATTTCATTCAGAAAACATGAGGATCCAAAATCAACAATCTTTATCACGAGTGATTCAGGTCCACTATGTTCATCAAAATGTGGCGGTACTTTGATCATGATATTTTCCGGCTTTATATCACAGTGAATGACGTTTTTGGAATGGATAAATGCTAATCCGTGTAAAATCTTACTCACAAACACTTTTAGAACAGGGATAGAAAGACCCTGAAAGTTTGTTACTTCTAAAAGTGAGTAAAGATTAAGTGAAAGGGGTTCTGTAACTATACACATATGGCCCCTAAAATGGAAATGGTTGTAGTAAACTAAACAACCGTTATTTAGGGCTTCTTGTGATGGATTATATTCTGCTGGTTCTGCTTGCCCTTCAGATTGACCAATATGTTTTAACATTTTTATTTCGTATACGGCTTGTAAACTCCAGTTCAAATCATTCTTGATGATTTTTATGGCTACCGTTTTATTTCTTCCTTCAGCCTGGTACTTCTTGTCAGCACACTTCACTACGTTCCCAAACGATCCATTCCCTAACACAGACAATATCTGGTACCGGTAGTTTATGTGGTCGCCCATAATGACGTTGTAATTTCCCTGGGTATCGTCAAAACCATAGTTGTTACTGTGGTTTCGGATATTGATGCTTCTAGCTGCTCTTGGAACAATATAAATATCTTTCCTCCGAAGAATTTCTCCTCTTTCGTAAATATCCAACAGGTTTAGGTCAAGCTGATCCAGGATTTTGGGCGATACCGGCGTGGGACCTGAAACTTCTGGTTCAAACAAACCAGGATCTTCGTTGTAGATGATTTGATAAAGTTGAGGGAGACTAGTAATTCCATTCTGGTGTTTAGGTCTAAGATTTTTTGTGTCGGCTCTTAGGTGGGTGGTAGGCTTTCTGGCGGTTTGTCTCGTTTCAGGTTTTGCAGCTGCGTACAAACGGGTATACACATCCGGCTGGTCTGATCTGAAAGGTCGGGGTTCATGTTTCATAGTTTCCCCAGAGGTCTGAAACTCCTGAGATTGAAATTCCTGCGGTTTCTGTTTCCCTGGCAGCGATACGATCCTTCTCTCTTGGCTTCTATATAGATTGGTGATGTCACTGGGCCGAGACACTACCCGCCTAGGGCCCGTTCCGGGGTAAACTGGGGTTTTAGGGGTTGTGAATGGACTTGCAATTTTCCTGCTGGACGAAGAAGTGTCTTTCATGTAGGCAGGTCGCCTGGGGGTTTTGGTGATGTGAATTGGAGACGTTTGCGCATGAGTGCCAATAGCCGGAGGCCGAGTAATTTCCGGTAAAGGTTTTGATTTTGGGTTTGAGGATAATGGATTTGTGGTGGTTGATGGTTTTGTGGTGATATTATTTTGAGGTACAGTACTAAAATTCATGGTACTGGTGCTTTTGTTTATTGTTTTACCGGCTGCCATAGTAGATAAAGATTGACTGGAAAACGAGCGAGATATTCGATTTTGGGCTCGTCTAGATGTGGACAAATTGGGGTATTTCCCCACAGTGGTACTGGCCTGTTGATGGGTCAGTACACCTCCTGGAGTCTGCTTTAGATGGAACTTAGCAAACCTATCTTCTATAGGAGATTTATCCAGAGGCATGTTTAGTCCATAAATCGCGATATTTCAGATCTCGGTAAATAAATGAAATTAGTGGAGTACGGGAACGCGGTAAAGTTACTGCCAGCCGTTGTAAAGTTACTTCCAGTCGCGGTAATAAATTTTTTTCACGCGTATATCATGAAACTTAAACTTCGTAGTGATAATATCACTCCCCTTAGGTCGACTTTGGCTCTTGTAGGGAGAAAGTTTATTGTCCTACGATTTTCTCCTACCCAACTTACCATAATTTCAACCAATGGCGATGAACCCCAGATCTGGTGCAAGTTAAAGATGACTTATATATTCGATATGATAGAGATCGAGAGTCTACGAGACGACACCGTACAATTGGAACTTAATCTGGAACTTTTAATTCAAGCTTTAAGGCATTATGAGCGGTCCACGTCCGATGGAATAAATTTTCGGCTTCAAAAACGTGAAAATGATTCAGGTTCTGGTGGTAGAACAGCTTCATTGGCCCTTTATTATTCCCATAATGGTACCAGCACTGTCAACCACACATTTAAAATACCGGTAAAGCTACTGCGAGACGAAGAGTTGCGAGAACCAGCGGTTCTGGCCGTGGATTTAATGGTTAATCTCCCCAGTCTGATTGTATCAATGTATAAAAGGCTCGATAAATTTAAAAGAAACGCCAATGATGTAGTGACAATTAAAGCCAGTAAAAATTTTCTTGGATTTACCGTTGAAGAAGAAGGTAGTTTTAAAGTTACCATTAGTTGGAATGAACCTTTGGACGTACGAAAAGGTATAGAAGATCTGGAAGCTCTGACGTATTATCTGGAAGACCTGTTACAACGAGCGCTGGAAGCGTTTAGCAGGAGAGGAGAAGATGTTCAAGATATTCATGAGGTTGCTTTAAGGTTAAAAGACTGGAAAATGGCGTCAAGAATCGTAGGAGCTTGTAAGACTATTGTATTATTAATGGCTCGAGGAGTATGTGTTTTGCACTGTTTGTTGGAGGAAAGTGATGAAATTGAGGTCGTTTTATACGCCAAACAAGTTTCTGTAGAATAGGAAAGCATCTTGGTATAAAAAAAGAACTCTTTATAGAATACCAATAGATCTTTTAATTAACGAAATTCACGTGACGCGCGCTATTTCAAAATCATCGCCAGAATCTTCAGTCCACCATGACTCACACCCGTGAACAACCCCATTACTTCGGTGCTGGCCCAGCATTGCTTCCGCAAGATGTTCTTCAACAAGTAGCACAAGATCTCATTACTTACCAAGGTCAAAGTTTAGGAATTGGAGAAATTTCCCACCGTTCGAAACCTGCCATTGATATTATTGATCAAACTAAATCAAATTTAACCAAGCTTTTGGATATTCCTGATACCCACGAAGTGTTTTTTCTTCAAGGTGGAGGTACTGGAGGATTTTCATCTATCCCTTACAATTTATTTGCTCACTACGCTACCAAAAATGGTGGTAAAAAAGGTAGAGCTGCGTATGCCGTGACTGGAACTTGGTCTAAAAAATCTTATGAAGAAGCTGTTAGACTTGGATTTGATGTTGATCTTGTTTTAAATACTAAGGATATTGACTATAGTGCTATTCCAGCTTATAAAGATTGGAAACCCATTGCTCCTGATACTTCATACTTATATTTAGCTGATAATGAGACTGTCAATGGGAATGAATTCCAAGATATTCCAGGTCCCGATTATCTTCCTGAAGGAGTTGAATTAGTGGCCGACATGTCTTCTAACATTTTATCGAAAAAAGTTGATGTTTCTCGCTATGGACTTATTATGGCTGGTGCTCAAAAAAATGTAGGACTTGCTGGACTTACAATTTTCATAATAAAAAAGACTTTACTTGAACAAGCTTCCGACAAGGAATTGAACCAATGGGGAATTCCATTACCACCAATTGCGTTCCATTACCCTACTGTGGTCAAGAACAATTCTGCGTATAATACCATTCCCATTTTCACCACTCAAGTTTTGAACTTGGTTACAGCTAAACTTTTACAGGACGGAGGTATTGATACTATTGAAAAGATAAATCAAGAAAAAGCTGATCTTTTATACACCACTCTTGAGAAATATCCATCATTTTACAATTTGGCTATAAAGTCAGGTTACAGATCTAGAATGAATGTGGTGTTTACTTTGAACAGTGAAGAGTTGGAAAAGAAGTTTATTGAAGAAGCTAGTGCACAGGGGTTGAGTGGTTTGAAAGGTCATAGATCTGTTGGAGGTATGAGAGCTTCGATTTATAATGCTGTAGGATTAGAGAGCGTAAAGAAGTTGGCAGATTTTGTAAAGGAGTTTGCTGAGAGGAATTAAAAATGCTGGGAGTATCTAGGAGCCTGCCGAATCCAGTAGTCTGCTAGAACAGTTTATAAAGTACATAAAATTCATAATAAAAAAAACCGTCAAAAACCGTTGATTCATCCATTGATTTCATCACCAAATCTGTGCGCATCGCATTATGTTTCGAATACCTTTTTGGGCACCCAAAGTCACAAATTTAGCCCAAAGTGTCCGTAGGTTTACCACTACCATTCCTATACTCACCACAGCACCCAATGATACCGATTTGAATGAAAGAATAGCAAAAATCCCCATTGAAAACTACCGAAATTTCAGTATTGTAGCTCATGTGGACCATGGAAAATCTACTCTTTCCGATAGATTATTAGAATTAACAGGAGTAATTGAGCCAGGAAGTAACAAACAAGTTTTAGATAGGTTAGACGTAGAAAGAGAAAGAGGTATCACCGTAAAAGCCCAAACTTGTTCCATGTTCTATCATCATCCTGGTACCAAACAAGACTACCTTTTGCATTTAGTGGATACACCCGGGCATGTTGATTTCAGAGCCGAAGTTTCACGGTCATACGCTTCTTGTGGAGGTGCTTTACTTGTGGTTGATGCTACACAAGGAGTACAAGCTCAAACGGTGGCTAATTTTTACCTTGCTTACAGTATGGGTTTGAAACTTATACCGGTGATCAACAAAATAGACTTGTTTTCTGCCGATATTGAACGAGCCCGGGAGCAGGTGGAGATGACTTTTGAACTTCCTGGCGAAGATTGTATTCCTGTAAGTGCCAAAACGGGGTTGAACGTGGAAAATATACTTCCTCTGATAGTAGAGAACATACCAGCTCCCACGGGGAAAATAGACCAGCCAGTAAGAGCTCTTTTAGTTGATTCATGGCATGACCCGTACGTAGGAGCTGTTATGTTAGTTCATGTAGTAGATGGGGTGTTAACTAAAGGTATGAAGCTTTTATCGGCCCATACTTCTAAACGGTACGATGTAAAAGATTTGGGTATAATGTATCCTGACAAAGTTTCTATGCCCACACTTCGAGCTGGACAAGTGGGTTTTGTTATTCCAGGTATGAGAAATCCTAGAGATGCTAAAATCGGTGATACATTTTTTCAAGTGGGAAAGCATGAAGGGTTAGAACCTTTGCCGGGGTTTGAAGAATTGAAACCTATGGTATTTATGGGAGCATTCCCAGCTGATGGTACGGAATTTAAAGTGATGAACGATCATATTGAAAATTTGGTATTAAATGATAGGTCGGTAACGTTGGAAAAAGAAACCAGTGGGGCATTAGGGTTAGGTTGGAGGTTGGGATTTTTAGGATCTTTGCATTCCAGTGTTTTTCAAGAACGGTTGGAGACTGAATATGGGGCTAAGATTATTCTTACTGCTCCTACGGTGCCATATAGAGTTAACCATAGAAATGGAAACCAAGAGATTATTACCAATCCTGACCAATTTCCATCCCAAACACAAGATGTGATTTCTTACGAAGAGCCATACGTAGAAGCTATTATAACCGTACCCCAGGAATATGTTGGGGTAGTAATGTCACTCTGTGAGAACAACCGAGGAGAACAAACAGTGGTAGATTATCTTAACTCGGGCCAAGTACTTCTTAAATACGAGATTCCTTTGGCTCAGCTTGTTGAGGATTTTTTCGGTAAACTTAAAGGGTGTACAAAAGGATATGCTACTTTAGATTATGAAGATATTGGATACAAAAAATCTGATATAGTTAAACTTGAACTTTGTGTAAATGGAGATCCACAAGATGCTTTAACTCAAGTTATGCACCGGTCTCAAATTGTTACTAAAGGACGGGCTAATGTCGATAAGTTCAAGAAGTTTCTTCGGTCACAGTTGTTTGAAGTTGCAATCCAAGCTAAGGTGAATAATAAGGTTATAGCTAGGGAGACAATCAAAGCTAGACGGAAAGATGTTACTCAACGGTTACATGCGGCAGATATTTCTAGAAGAAAGAAGTTGTTGGAGAGACAAAAGGAGGGAAAGAAACAAATGAAACTGACTGGGCGGATAAGTGTAGATAATCGGACGTTCCAGGAGTTCTTAAGGACGTGAGGGACTTGTATATATTTAAAACTGAGCTTTAAGAGCTTTATATCTAGCAGCCTATTAACTCAAAAACTTCTTGTACACAACATTGTTCGTTTCATCCACAAACCTATACCCAAGAGATTTCAAAAACTCTTCAAATACTTCTTCACTTGTATCTTCAGGAACCACAAATGCACAAAGAACTTTTCCAACATCATGACCATGGTTTCTATAGTTGAATAACGTTATATCCCAATCGGGTTTTAATGCCCTTAAGAAATTTGTCAAAGCTCCAGGTCTTTCTGGGAATTCAAACTGATATGCTCTTTCTTTTACAATCTTGGTTGGTTTCAGATGATTGAAGTTTCCTCCTACTAAATATCTACCATGAGTTTTGGCTAATTCGTTGGTAGAAATATCTTCAACATCATACCCTTCTTGTCTCATAGCTTCTATAACTTTGGGTAGTTCTTGTTCTTTGTTGGCTATGTTGAAACTGACCAAAATATTGGCTTTATCGGTACTGTTAAACCGGTAGCAAAACTCAGTTATGGCTCTAGGTTGGATGAGAGCTTCAAGTTTAGCAAACTCACCGGGTCTTTCTGGTATGGATACCACCAATGAAGCTTCTTTACCTTCTCCAAGAACGGCTCTTTCACTGACAAACCGAAGTCTATCAAAATTCATGTTGGCCCCGGAAAGAATAGGCACGTAGGATTTTTGACGATGGTCAATATCTTTGTTTGCTTTGATGTACTTTTTTAACCCGGCCACTGAAAGTGCTCCAGAAGGTTCGACAATCAGTCTACTGTCTTCAAAAATATCTTTAATGGCAGCACATAGTTCATCTGTCAGAACCAAAACAACTTCATCTACTACTTCCTGACAAACTCTCCAGGTTTCGTCGCCTAGGACTTTAACGGCAGTTCCATCTGCAAAAACACCCACTGAGTTTAGCGTTTCTTGGTTTTGTTTCTGTTTGGACACATAAAGAGCATTAGCATCATAAGTTTCTACCCCAATGACTTTTACGTGGGGGGCTATTTTCTTCAAGTACGCTCCGATACCGGCAATCAACCCTCCACCACCAACAGGGACAAATACAGCGTCAAGTTTATCAAGACTAAGTTGTCTGGTGATTTCAAGAGCAATAGTACCTTGACCAGCAATGACATAAGGATGATTGAAAGGAGGAATATTCGTCATGTTGTTTAATTCAGCTAATCTGTCACATTCTTGTTTGGCCAGGTCAAAATCTTCTCCGTAAAGAACCACTTGGGATCCAAGTCTGGCAACGTTTTTGTACTTAATGGATGGTGTGGCGGTAGGCATGACAATGACTGAAGGGATTTTAAGCTTATTGGCGGAAAATGCTACTCCCTGGGCGTGATTTCCAGCAGAACAAGCAATGACTCCGTCCAAATGGACCTTGGGGTTGGCGTGCAAATTGGCAATCATGTTATAAGCACCACGAAGTTTGAAGGAAAATACCGGTAACAAGTCTTCTCTTTTCATATAGACATTTGTATCGAGTCTCTGGGAAAGATTCACGGCATGGGTCAATGGGGTTCCACCGTTATCTACTACATCGTATACTCTGGAGGTTAAGATAAGCTTGACATAATCAGGCTGGCCATCGGGACCTATATCAGACTTTGAAAGTTCGGGATAATTGCTATTGTAACGCACTGAGTGCCACAAAGGCACTCGTGATGTTTTCAGTAAATATTTATACGCTTGTGGGTGTACAAAACGTACTAATCGATTCATGGAGTATGAGGTTTTGAAATTTTTCAGTTGACTCATTCGCGGTTTGAGATTTGAAGTGGCCGGATGGGAATAGTGGTTGACGGGTGTGAACCGAAGGGGGTAGGAGAATGTGGTAATTTTAAGATTGGGAATGGTATAGAACTGGTGGATGATGGGCCTAGTTAGGTTGCTGGGAGCATTGTGTGGGTTAGGTAGTAAATGTGTTTGTAAGTGTGTGTATAGATTATTTTGCTTTTGGTTTATTTCTATTGATTTTTTAATTATAGCCCAATTTTTTTGAAACTTAGAAAAGTAGTGGTTGATATTTTTTGATTATAAAGACCATCCTACTTTTAAAACTCATTTATAAACCCCAAAACCTCCACCAATCCTCCCAAACTATTTCCAAATAATGGGTGCGAAAACTCAGATCTTTGGTATATTTTTTCTTACTCCTTCCATCATTACTCTACTAATATCATGCACCATCTAAATTTGACGCTTTTTACAAGCTATCCTCTGGTTTCTCCAACCCAGGAAACTGCAACATCCATCAGTCATTTCGGATTATTATGCTCCAAGGTGCGGCGCACCAATTTCCTATTTCAGCAGCAATTGGCTGCAAATTTTCGGACTTCATGCTGATACCCATGAACATATATAAAGCGGAAAAACCATAATAAGCCGGTCTCTTATATTGTAGAGTATATTGATTATGAGAAGGAGCAGTTTTGATTTTGAACTTAATCATTTTGTGGATGGTTCACAAAATCAAGAATTTCTGGATACTTTATTTCTGGCGAGACCAAGTACTTCCACACAAGACTCTACTGATACCAAAGTTGCTATGTTTTCCAATTTGCACGATTTTTTACAAGTCCCATTTCAGACCTATGATGATATTTCCCGGTTCCCTCATGATGAAGTAAATGGAATGGAAGGAGACAATGGGTTTGTACCAACAACTATTTTACCTAATCCTTTAGGGCATTCTTTAAATATTTTAGATCATTCAAATCCTTTAGACAATGTGAATCATTTGGACAATATAAATCCTTTAGATCATGTGTATCCTTTAGATAATTCCAACATGTTAGGTCATTCTTCCAGCATCCACGCCCCATATCCCACCCCACCACTTTCTCACTCTTCTCAAAGCTATGAAGAAGCTGAAGTTCACCTAAATAACCATCCCCATATGCCTAAACCTAGAAGAAAAACAGTGGCACCAAAAAGTTTAATTAGAGGTAGACATGCTGTTTTGGTTTCACCCAATATGAAAAACACTGACTCCAGTACTATTGGAACTATTTTCACTTTTAACGATGATTTTGAAGAAGTCCCAATTGGGAAATTACATTTTACAAATAGAAACTTCAAATACCCTTATCTAATCCACAAAAGTGTTTGTGAAACAGTGAAGAAGGAATGGGCTCGAAGTGGCACTTATAAGATCAAAATCAGGCAGAGAAGAAACCCTAAGAATTTGGAATGGGTGCCGTTATCTATTCTCAGTGCTTATACGAATTTGAGAAAATCTGATGATGAAATGGAAGATGTTCCGTATAGTTCGTGTTTTGGAAAAATTAATATGAGAGGCAAGCGGGCATGGATACGAGGACCTAATAAGAAAAGACAGGATGAATTGTTTATGGAGTTCCCGGATTATTTTTAGATAGTTAATGTATGAACTGGGAAATTTGCAGCCAATATGTGAAATTTGCATTTTGGGTATAAAACTGTTTTGTTTTAAACTTTAAAAATTAGGTTTATTTGTAAGTGAATGGTAAAATATGTAAGAAAATGTTTTGTGAGTGAAAAGATGAATAATTCTGGCAAAAGCAATATCTTTAATATGATGATTATATTCCACAACAGCAAAATACTCTCAATATCAGGGCGTGTGGCGTAGTTGGTAGCGCGTTCCCTTAGCATGGGAAAGGTCTCCGGTTCGACTCCGGACTCGTCCATTTATTTTTTCATGTTCGATAACTTGTTTTTCTTTTTTTTCTAACCCATAAACACTCTTTGTATCCCTTTGGTTGATTCTCTTTGGTTGTTACCCTTCTTTTCACTTTTACTGATTTCCATTTCCATCAATCTCCACCTTTCCCTCACTATCACCATTTTCGCACTAAATTTTTCACCGACAACATGGACTCTCCCCTTGGTTTAACCGTAGGTGCCCGTATGGGAGCTTACTTAAACACGTCAGATGATTACCACAAGTACCGTAAGCGGTTGAACAAGACATTGTTAAGACTTCGTCATGAATTGGATCTCATCACCAAAGATACCAAAAACTACCAGGAAAAGGAAAAGATCTCCAAAATCACCGCCAGTGATTACGCCCAAAACAACAAATACGGTCTTGTGTTACTTGTAACAGCGGAAAGAGACTTGTTATATTCTCTCGAGATCAAAAGCTTGTTGGAAATTTCCAGTGAAAGTGGAAGCTCGTACAAAAACCTTATGGTGAGTAAATTGAAAAGATCTGTTGATGGAAGTAAGAAGCTTTTACAGCTCGTGAAAGATAATTCCGACGATTTTAAAATGATAGAACTTTACATCTACACCGGGCTTAACCATGGATCATTAGCCGTTAACAAAAGAAAGTGGCAACAGGCATTAAACATCTTTTCTATTGTTCGGTGTGGATTGGAATTTCTTATTGCCCATGCTGAAGATACCGAGGATTTAAATAAAACCATTTTAAATGATATCATTAGTACTGTGGTCGACCCATCTTTAAACTTGGCCATTTCCCAATTAGATTTAGGTACCACCAAAGTTCTGGACTTAAAGAGTACGGCCAGAAAACACTGTCATGATACTACGGTGCCTTATTTACAAGGATTGGTAGAATATATTTCCAAACACGATAAAACGTTTGTTCTGGAGATTTCATCTTCTGTGGCCTTGATTACTTCTATCACTTGGAGAGATCACGAAGCCAGTTTATACAATGATGAGATTGCGTTTAAAATTATGAAATTGACGGAAGAATTGACTTCACCCTCCGTGGAAGATTTTGATAGTCTTATTTCTGGATGGACGCAAGTGTTAGAGTTACACCAAAACGATTTAGATAAAAATCAAGACGAAGATGATGAAGAAAAGATCCAAAACCGAGCTATTCTTTTAACGTTTATAAATTACAATTTACTTTTCACCAAGGTAAAGAGAGATTTAACGTTGATAAACCAATTAAACAGTCAAGCGGATGTCTCTAAGACTAACCAGTTGATAAACTATAAGGATACTTCCAGAATTTACCAAGCTATTGTAGGTACAATTGGAGATATTAAAGAATTACCTGGGGTTTACAATGACGAAAACTTACTGGACTCTTTAGATAACATGATTAAATTCTATGAAGCTAAGAAATTGGTTAACTTGTCCAATGCATTTAGAATCAATGAAAACTATGGAGCAAGTTTGAAGGTTTTAAGTAAACTTTTACTGTTTATTGAAGAACCGGAAATTTATTCCGTTAAAGAATTTCCGTATTCCGTCACCAGTAACGCGGAATTTGGGGAATTTAAAGATTTGGTGCAACAATTGATCGTCAAGTTACAAATCTTGACTCAATTTAAAAAGGAAATTAATAATGACGGGTTTGTGCTTGAAAAAATGAATAAATTTCCAAGTAATTTGAACGTGTTTAACTTACAAAAAATTGAACCAATTTTATCCAAGCCGGTTTTATTTGATGTTGGATATAATTATATTAATTATACGGGAACAGGAACCCCAGAACCAGTTGAGGGAGAACCAGAAGAAAAGAAGAAGGGATTTTTTGGAATGTTTAGAGGTTAGGAAGAGTAAATTTTACTTTCATCAAGTTTTTTTTTGCTCTTGTTGCTCTTTTTATAAAGGTTTTTTTTTTGTAAACTTATTCTTTTTGTAAACTTTGTCTTTCTGTACTTCTTCTCTTTGTACTTCTTTTCTTTGTAAACTTTTTGAACCTTTTCTCTGTTTACATTTTTTTCGCAATTTGCACCCGATTCGATTTCATGGTTTCTTTCAACCTAATATTCTACGTCCTAGGGCTTTATGCCTCGTTCATAACGTGGTCTATCCTTCAAGAAAAGATCAACACCACACCATACGGCTCCGGTAACTTTTTCAAAGCTCCCTTGGTCGTCAATATCATCCAATCATTATTCGCTGTCATTATTTCATTCATTTATAGTCAAATTTCCACCCAGAAAAACCCCTTTAATATCTTCACCAAAAACGAAAAACCCATTTCCCGAATGTTTTTCACTAGATTTTTACTTATTTCATTAACTTCAAGTTTATCCGCTCCAATTGGATACAAATCTTTAAAGCATGTGGACTACTTATTATATTTGTTATCCAAATCTTGTAAATTAATTCCCGTAATGTTAGTGCATTTTGTGTTTTATAGAACACAATTCCCCTGGTACAAATACGTGGTAGCTTTAACTGTCACAGGGGGGGTGGTAGTTTTCACATTGGCAGGAGTGAATCAGAAAAAACTGGCTATAAACGATGGTCAAACATTTCTTGGAATTTCTCAACTTGTAGGTTCTATGTTATTAGATGGGTTAACGAATTCTACTCAAGATGAACTTTTTAAAACACAAAAACAATTAAGTTCCACAAATAAGATCCACAAACTTGATGGTATTGGGTTAATGTGTATTTTAAATTCATTTATGGCGTTTTTAACAATTTTGTATGTATTGGTAGTTAAACAAGGGGATGAATTTAGTTACACCATTGAGTTTGTTAAGGAAAATCCAGAGGTTTTAAGAGATATTTTAACCTTTGCTATCTTTGGAGCCGGGGGTCAAATATTTATATTTATGATATTAGAGAAATTTGATTCAATTGTTTTGACCACGGCGACAGTGACGAGGAAAATGTTAAGTATGGTGGTGAGTGTAGTGTTGTTTGGTCATCAATTGAATTGGTTACAGTTGGCAGGAGTGGGGTTAGTTTTTGCAGGCATAGGATTTGAAGCTAGCATGAAGAGTGAGAAAGTGAGTAAAGATAAGAAAAATCAATAGATGGATTTGTGGACATGTTTTGGGGTGTTTGTGAACTTTTCATATAACATTTCAGTGTTTGTAAACAATTTTTGCAAAAAAAAAAAAAAATTAGAGAAATTTTATTTGTACCCATTCTCTATTTGTAAACATCTTAAATCTAAATCGCGACTTTAATGCTTATAAGTCATCCAAGTGTAATGCTAATAAATATTCAATGGCTACAATTAATTGAAAACGGTTGTTGCTTTTTAGCTAATTTATTTCCCAAAGTACTATGTGCTTTTTTATTAACATGGTCTTTGTATGCATTGCTTGTTGAAGGTTGTTACCATCAGATCAATCAGGGCTTAGAATTACCAGCATTAAGTGGGATTGTGGCAACTATTGGAATAATCTTATATATACTAAGTATTTATTCTTATTTTATGGTGGTATTTGAAGGAGGTGGTTCACCAGATTTGTTTGAAGAGTTGAAAATCCGGAATTTGGAATCTTTAAGTAAGAATTCTGTGACAGAAAGACAGAAGGGTATGAATGGAAATACAACTAGTGACACAAATACAAATACAACTACTGACACAAGCATAGACATTAACACAAACCCAACTAACCCAAACATCAATTCCCATGACCAGGATACAAATGAACCTCCCGATGTACCACCTACTGATTTTGTAAGTTTCCACTTAACCAGACCAGGAGTACTGGCATTCCGGTATTGTACAAAATGTAAAGTTTGGAAACCCGATAGATGTCATCATTGTTCTTCCTGTAATCGTTGTATATTAAGAATGGATCATCACTGTCCTTGGTTTGCCACTTGTATTGGACATTATAATCAGAAATTCTTTGTCCAAAATTTAATTTATGTTACTGTTTATAGTGGGTATGTGTTTGTGATATCATCATTATTACTATTTCGATTTTTCAATGGGCAAGAGTACACAAAACTGTATTTATCCTTAAATTTGGTATTTTTATTTATTTTAGGGTTAGCATTTTTTGTATCAGTAGGGATATTTACAGGATTTCTGATTTGGTTACTTTTGCGGAATACAACCACAATTGAATTTTATGAATTAAGAGGTAATTATTATGAGAGTAGTAAATTTCAATATGAATTTGATTCCAATGGGAAACAACGGAAAATTGACAACATTTTTGATTTAGGAATGTTTAAAAATTGGCAAAGTGTTATGGGGTCTAATTGGTTTTATTGGGTATTACCTATTAGATTTACCAATAAGAATATTCGATCAGGATTGAATGGATTGAATTATGAAATTAATGAAGAAACGTATGGTCAATGGGTGTATAATATTAGATTACAAGAACAATTGAACCGACAATTGCAAGAGTATCGGGATTCTAGGTAAGATAATGTATGAGTTGGTATGAGTGTTGATATGAAGTTTTTGTAAACTTGGTTCTGTAAACTTGGGGTTCTTTTGTAAACTTGGCTCTGTAAACCTAGCCTTTTTGTAAACTTGGCTCTCTGTAACCCTAGCTTTTTTGTAAACCTGGTTTCGCACCTTTTTCAGTTTTTTTCCACTCTTTTTGTAAACCTTTTCAAAACACAAAAACCGGGTAACTTTCATCTATGCTCAATTTCTCATTCTGACATTTTATCCTCTATCATGACTTACGTTCAGCTTCCGTTCGATGAATTGAAAGTCGATACCACCAAGAAGAGAAGGGTGGCCTATTTCTATGATGCCGACGTCGGTAACTACGCCTATGGTGCTGGTCATCCAATGAAACCTCATAGAATTAGAATGGCCCATTCTTTAATTATGAACTACGGGTTGTACAAAAAAATGGAAATTTACAGAGCCAAACCCGCCACAAAACAAGAAATGTGTCAGTTTCATACCGATGAATACATTGATTTTTTAAGCAGAGTTACTCCCGACAATTTAGATCTTTTCACCAAAGAACAAATAAAATTCAACGTGGGAGATGATTGTCCAGTTTTCGATGGTTTATTTGAATACTGTGGTATCAGTGGTGGTGGGTCCATGGAAGGAGCCGCCAGATTGAATCGTGGTAAGTGTGATATTGCCATCAACTACGCCGGAGGTTTACACCATGCGAAAAAATCTGAAGCCTCGGGTTTCTGTTACTTAAACGATATTGTTTTGGGGATTATAGAGTTATTAAGGTACCATCCAAGAGTGCTTTATATCGACATAGATGTCCACCACGGAGATGGGGTGGAAGAAGCTTTTTATACTAGTGATAGAGTCATGACATGCTCGTTCCATAAATACGGAGAATTTTTCCCTGGTACTGGTGAACTTCGAGATATTGGGGTTGGTAAGGGGAAATATCATTCACTTAATATCCCATTAAGAGATGGGATAGATGATGGAACTTTCAAATCGATTTTTGAGCCTATTATTGGTAAAGTTATGGAATGGTATCAACCTTCCGCTATAGTTTTACAATGTGGTGGTGATAGTTTAAGTGGTGATAGGTTAGGATGTTTCAATTTATCGATGTCCGGACATGCCAATTGTATAAACTACGTAAAATCGTTCAATATTCCGTTGATGGTCTTAGGGGGTGGAGGTTATACTATGAGAAATGTTGCGCGGACATGGGCATTTGAAGCAGGGTTATTAAATGAAGTTAAATTACCTGCTGAATTGCCTTACAATGAATATTATGAATATTATGGACCTGATTATAAGTTGGATGTTCGACCATCTAACATGTATAATGCAAATTCACCCGAATTTTTGAATAAAATTTTAACGAATATTTTAAGCAATTTGGAGAATACTAAGTTTGCTCCATCAGTACAAATGAATGATGTTCCAAAAGATGCAGAAGATTTGGGAGATGTTGAAGAAGATTCCAAAGAAGCTATGGACACAAAGGGAGGATCACAAATGGCTAGAGATGAAGTTGTTGAACCTGAAAATGAATTTTTTGAAGATAATGAAGGTAAGAAAAATATTGAAGATAATAAGTTAACTGATGATGAGATGAAGGAGATTGAAGAATTGAATAAAGAATAGTGTAAGAATATATGAAAAGGATTGGAGGATGTTGTAAGTTTTTTGATTGAGCGTTTGTCAGATTTTGTAAACTTTTTTGGGAACTTTTTGTCTTTTTGTAAACATTTATCTCTTTGTAAAACCTTCTATTTGTAAATAGTTTGTCTTTTTGTAAACTTTTTGTCTCTTTGTGAACGTCATCTTAATGTCTTTTTGTAAACATTCATCTTTTTGTAAACATTTATCTCTCTTAAATATTTTCTCCATCTTTTTTATCTCCAAAACCTCACTTTTCCTCACATGTTCAAACGGCTTTACTCCATAAAAGTAAAACCTTCCACTTCCCTTACAAACAGAGTCACCCCTTCATACACCCCCAGTCCCCCCAGTAAACTTCACCAATTACAATGGACAACACCGCCTCAAAATATATTCATTGTAAAACGTCCGTGGACCATCACTGTTAAAAATGCCACCATTGAACTCATCACCTTTTTAAACGATAATTATAAGAACTTCAACATAATTCTAACAGAAGATGTCATAGACGAATTAATCCACGAACAAGACCTGGGTAACAAAGTTTTGAAAAACCTGGATTTAACAGTTTTTTCAGGAGATTATGAAACCATTCGAGCTAAAACCGACTTAATGGTTACTCTTGGAGGTGATGGAACCATTTTGAGAGCAGTATCAAATTTTCTGAACTATAACGTACCGCCAATACTAAGTTTTTCCATGGGGACTTTAGGTTTTTTACTTCCATTTAATTTCAGTCATTACCGCCAGGTATTCCAAACCATAATAGAGGGAGACGCTCGGGTGATGAAAAGAAGGCGATTAGAATGTCAAATGAAGCGGAAATCCAAAGATATCACCAGAATACATGCCATGAATGAAATTACTTTACATCGTGGTAGTGAAGAGAATTTAATTTCTCTTGATATTTTTGTGGATCAAGAATTTTTAACTACTACAACCGCGGATGGAATGATTATAAGTACGCCTACGGGGTCTACCGCGTATTCTTTAAGTAGTGGAGGGCCAATTGTTCATCCATTATTGAATGGAGTGGTATTAACACCAATTTGTCCTCGGTCGTTATCGTTTAGACCGTTAATTTTACCTGCCAACTCAGATATTATGATCAGATTATCACCAAAGAATAGAAATATTGCTATTAAATTGAGTGTTGATGGAATTCAACAGGAAGATATAAAAACAGGGGATGAGATTTTGGTGAATAAGAAATCAGATGTGGATAATAATATATGGTGTATATCGAGAGGGGAGAATGATTGGACGAGAGATATAAATGAATTGTTGGGATTTAATAAGGAGTTTAAAGAAGGAAAGAGGTTACCGTAGATAATAGATATTTTTAGGTGTTTGAGTTTTGTAGGTGTGTGGATTTTGTAGGTGTGTGAATTTTGGGGGTTTTGAACTTGTAAGTTTTTGTAAACTTTGTGAGTCTTTGTAAACTTCATGTTTTAAACTTCATATCTTTGTAAACTTACTCCTTTGTAAACTTCATATCTTTGTAAACTTTATGTCTATGTCTTTGCAAACTTCATGTTTGTGTAAACTAATTGGTTTTTGTAAACTTCATGTCTTTGTAAACTAATTGGTTTTTGTAAACTAGTTGTCTTTGTAAACTTCATATCTTTGTAAACTTACTCCTTTGTGTACTTACTCACTTTTACAAACTCATACTCTAACATCACGCCATAAACCTTACCCACTTTCTCTTTCCTTCTATTTATAACCGTCCACTTCTCTATTTGTACACTTTATACTTCTACTTTATCTCGCGTCCGTGCACCACAACCGTCCGCCGCACCATCATTCTACACCCCCTGTCCTGTATAGTTGCCAATCAACGATTAGGGGTGTAATCTAGCCTAAATGACAACACATATATTTTCCCATCCCATCATTACCAACTAATTTTACCTCTAGTAATAACTCAGTCGCTTACATGTATAACTTCACCCAAACATCCCAACCTTAACAACCCCTTCTTCTACACTATTAATTCCCAAAATCAAAATTCCAAAAACCAGCAAAAATAAAAAAAACGCACTTGCGTCTGTAAACTCTTTTTTTTTTTTTTTCTTTCTCGTTTGTGTTTGTGCACCTGCACCCCCTCCACCTATTTAACCCGCGAATTCCCAAAAATTTTCATCATGTCCATTCCCGTAATGATGCCAAAACTTATGGATCACGGCTCTTCCGCTGCCCTGGTCCTAGCAGAAACTACTGCCACCACCTGGTTGGCCATTGGATCCCTTGCCGAATCCCTCGGCGACCTCGAAAAAGCCCTCGCTTCCTACGACGCTGCCCTCCGCCACGCTCCAAACTCCCCTGACGCCCTCATCAAGCTCGCCAACATTTACCGGTCCAAAGATGTTTTCTTTAAGGCGGCCGAGTTGTACGAACAAGCGCTTAACTTTTCCCCCGAAAATGGTGAAACTTGGGGTCTTTTAGGTCACTGTTACCTTATGCTCGATGATCTCCAACGGGCCTACGCTGCGTACCAGCGGGCGTTGTACTACCTCGACAATCCCAACGTACCAAAACTCTGGCACGGGATCGGGATTTTGTACGACCGGTACGGGTCCCTCGAATACGCCGAAGAGGCGTTCGTGCGGGTGCTCGAATTGGACCCAAATTTCGACAAGTCGAACGAAATTTACTTCCGGCTCGGTATAATTTACAAGCACCAGGGTAAATTACAGAACGCGTTAGAATGTTTCCAATATATTTTGGCCAATCCCCCCCACCCATTGACCCAGCCAGACGTGTGGTTCCAGATTGGGTCAGTGTTGGAGGGCCAGAAGGATTGGGTTGGTGCTAAGGAAGCGTATGAACGGGTATTGCAGGTTAATCCTCAGCACGCTAAGGTGTTGCAGCAGTTGGGGTGCTTGTACAGTCAAGAAACCACTGGCGGCTCCACCGCGGGTGGGGGCAACAATGCCAATGGATCTAGTGGGGGTGCTAATGGCGGCGCTAATGGTGGAACCCCCACTCCGGGCGCGTTCCAAGATCTCGGTGTCGCTCTTAAATACCTTACCCAGTCTCTTGAAATCGACCTGTCTGATGCCCACTCGTGGTACTACCTAGGCCGGGTTCATATGATCCGGGGCGATTTCAATGCTGCCTATGAAGCGTTCCAACAAGCTGTTAATAGGGACAGTAGAAACCCCACTTTCTGGTGTTCCATCGGGGTTTTGTACTACCAGATTAGTCAGTATCGTGATGCTTTAGACGCCTACACGCGGGCTATCCGCTTGAATCCTTATATTAGTGAAGTTTGGTACGATTTAGGAACGTTATACGAGACGTGTAATAACCAGATTTCTGATGCTCTTGATGCTTACCGCCAGGCAGAACGGTTGGACCCGGGAAATCCGCACATCAAGGCCCGTTTGGACCAATTGATTCAGTATCAACAAGAAGGGAATACCCACCCACCACAACCGCCACCAGTTAGTCAACAACCTAGATTACCTCAAGGTATGGTTTTGGAAAGTACTGAACATCAAGGCGGTCCAGGAGGTGCACCACCAGGAGCTCCTGCTGGTGGGGTTCCACCAGGTCCACCAGGTCCTCCGCAACTTATGGCTCAAGGCTCGGGACAACCGCCACTCCCACCTTCATTACTGCAACCCCCACCTATCGGTAATCTTCCACAACCGGGCCAACAACCAGGCCAACAACCAGGCCCAGGAGGAGCCCCCCACCATCAGGCCCCCCACCAGGCCCCCCACCAACCAGAAGGACTTCTTCAGCCACCTCCACTTGGCCAGCACCAAATCCCCGTGGCGCCACTTAAATCTCTGCCTTCGGGTCAAATAGCTAAGCTCAACGGTAGACCCAAGCACGAATTAGATGAAAAGCGGGACGGTAAAGCCGCCAAAAAGAAGAAGAAGGGATCCAATAGTACTACCCCTATTGCGTCCAAACCGCAATTGAACTCCAACAATTCTTTGGATACGTTGATGAACGCAGCGGCCCAAGCCGCTCCTGCGGCACCTGTTCCGCCAGTACAAAACCCTCCACCAGTGCAAAATCTTCCTCCTGTAGCGGTTCCTCCACCAGTGGCCGCTGAGCCTAAGGAATCGGTAACTCCCGCTTCCGCCCCCGCTCAAACATCTCCGCCACCAGTGGTTCAACCTCCAGCACCATCGGCCCCTAATTCAGTGGAACCTAGTGAAACTGCCCTGGCTCCAGCGGCCGTACCTGATTCTGCCCCAGCGGAAAAGGTGGAGCCACCTGTTGAACCTCAGCCAGAATCTAAACCGGAAGAGGAAGAAGAAGAGGAAGAGGAAAAAAAAGATGAACCTGTTGAACCTCCAATGAGGAAGATTGAAGAGGATGAGAATTATGATGATGATTAGTGGGGTTTTTGTGAAGCAGTTTTTGTGAACCACTTGGTGTTTGTGTGAACCACTTTGTGTTTGTGAAAATTTTGTGTTTGTGAACCTTTTACGTTTGTGAACCTTTTACGTTTGTGAACCTTTTATGTTTGTGAACCTTTTATGTTTGTGAACCTTTTATGTTTGTGAACCTTTTATGTTTGTAACCTTCTAATCTTTATAAATTCCCATATAAATTACCACGTACCGATACTCCTTCTTTATATTAAATAAATGTTTATACTGTTGGTAATGCCCCCGGCATCGAACCCGATTCTAAATTAAATGGTCTAATGACTTCCATACTCTTTAGTTGTTTAGACTTTCTATAACATAAATATAAGTTAACTAAATCTTTACCCAAAACAACACATACCAATCCAATAATATTACTACCAAATATGATTTTATCTGAATTACCATCAATTGAATGTCTAATGGTTGATGAAATAAGTGCTCCAATTTTACTAGCGGCAAATGGCCATAAAACGGTAGTTAAACATCTAATTGTAAATGAACCATGTAATAAAGTTTGAGAATAATCATGTTGAATAGACGCTTTTAATCTTAACCGATACAAAAGGAATTTTAGTCTAAGATATTTGAAAACAAGATTGTTTTTAAATATTTTTGAAAATTGCAATAATTTGGTTTTGTAATCTTGAGGTTTGTAATTTTCGTGTTTGTACTCTTTATTTTTGTACTCTTCCGTTTTGTACTCTTTATGTTCAAATAAACATTTTTCAACCATTATTAATTCTTCACTAAGTTGTTCTAATTGTTCCAATTCTCTTTCCCCTACAGAATTTGCAATTTCTCGAGGTCTAATAGATTTAGTAATTTCAAAATGGGCTTGATTTATAGTAAGTCGATAAAATATATCATATGCCATCCTTAAAGGAATCATCATCGATACCATATTATTGGTTTTCCAAAAATCTATACCTTTAAATAAATTCAAATATTTATGGAAATGAATTGGATCTTTAATCATTCCTGTAATTGATGCCAAAGTATTAAAATAAACTTTACTAACTAATTCATGGTTCCCTAATGAACTTATATATCCATTGATAACAAATTCCGATATCCAATGTGATACTTTATCCGAGGATTTTGTGGCATCAACATTGTCCCCAATTGTATTTGTGGTAGTATTATTGACATTTGTGTAATTAAAACACAAAAAAATCGACGATTGTCTCATACGATATAAAATGATCGGTAATAACGGAATTCGAGAAAATTTAAATGGATCAATTAATCCTCTTGATAAGGCCGTTTCCAAATTATCTATGGTATAATTTCTTAGTACATTAGCTAACCCAGGAATTTTTGCTTGATTAGATTGTAAAAAACTTACTAATAATGGAGATGGCATTATAGCATCCATCATTTTAAGTCCACAACTAGCTAATCCAATATACCCCATAGATACAACTCCTGTAATGGCAGATGTTAATCCTAAAAATAACCCACCGTATTGTAATCCTCGACTTACCACTAATTTAATACCAGTGGCAAAGCTTAGGAATGGTGATCGTTTTAAACTGAAAATTATTTCTTCTTTACATTGAGGACAAGAAGCTAAAAGTAACACTACATGAGAACTACCTGTAGATGTATCACTTACTCTTCTTAATCCATTTAACCAATCGCCCACTTGTTGGGTAGATATATTTATGGTGAATGTCTGCTCTCCATTTTGGGGTGTTCCTATTTCTATATCACTAGCATTTATTCGAGTTCTATTTGTACTCGTTTCGTGCAAACTCGAAGGATCCACAATATTGAGCTTATCAGATGGTAAAGAATTAAACCAGTCTAGTAAACATTTTCTATGGGTAACAATTGAACATGTACTACAGGGGCTTATCAAATCTTCAGCATCAGCTATAGTACCAAATGGAGGGATATCGGTTGAACTTCCTAAACAAAAACTACAAATTGACATGGGGTGGTTTTGTACTTTTTTTAAAAAAACACAAATGCGATTTTGTTTTATTTACCCCAAAAATGTCACTCGCTTGGGGTGAGTGTGCACAAAAGGGAACGAAAAAAAAAAGTTGGGGATCACAAGACATTTATACATTCATAGAAAGACCTAAAGCATAATGATATAACCTAGCATCTACTACACATCCTTCTTCTTTTACCAACTTTTGTAAAGTGTCCAATAACCCCAGGACAGGAGCAGTTATAACATCAATAAATTCACCTTCTTCTAATTCACTCTGGGGGTTTTGATTCTCTGGTTTAGACATATCAACATCAATGACGGCTAATGCCATATTGGCATTGGTTAACCCAGGATCACTAAACAAATCAATTTCTGATACCAGACGAATATCTCCGTGATATCCCGTTTCTTCGATTAATTCTCTAACGGCGGTAGATTCAACTGATTCATTAGGATCTATCAAACCAGCTGGTAATTCAATTACCACTTTTTCAGTTGGGGGTCTGAACTGTTTGGTTAAAACAATCTCTTTTGGTTTATCTTTGTGGTTTAATAACGCGAGAATTGATACCGCATCTATGTTTGTGGTTGCTGTTCTTGTGGTTCTTATAGCCATTTCCCAAACTCTTGCATTCCCCTTGGGATCTTGATAATTGATTTTTTTGGTTTGAATCCATTTCCCTTGGGTTAAGGATTCGGTGGAAACCACTTTGGCACTATAGGGAGATCCTTTGTAAGACATTGAGTAACGTTTTAGAAATAAAGTGCAATTTGGAAATCGCATAAATGAGTAACCACAAATGAGTAACCACAAATGAGTAACCACAAAAACCAGGAGCTAAAGAATTTTTTACAAAAAACAAAAGAGTCAATAATGAAATTTTATAGAATGAAAAATTCTAGATGAAAAACAGTCTATTCTTCATCCAATTAGATAATGTAAATCAGACAAAGAATTCTTAGTTTCTTATGGGTGATGTTGCAACCAGGCAAAGAATGCGATTTTTGATTTTTCTCTGATTGTGAAATCGTTCTTTTTGTACACCCTCTTTTATTTTTGTACTTTTGAATATTCTTCCTTTTCTTCATTGACCATAAAATGAGTCAAGAGCAGGAACTAGAAGAGATCAAATCTAAAATTCAAGATCATTTGATTACATCGGGGAACTATGATAAAATAAATAAGCAGTTAAAACTACAATTATATGAATCAGGATGGTACGATAAAATATCAAGCATAGCATTAAGGGAATTACAGTCGAATGCTGAAAATGGAGAGAATTTAAATTTTGATCAATTAATGGCGTTTGTAAAACCAAAAGCTGAAGAAATAGTGCCTGATAAAGTACGAGAAGATGTATTAGAAAAGATAAAAGATTATTTAGATGATGTGATTCAGTGAGGTGAAGAAAGAGGAATGAGCTATTTTCAATAAAGTTTAAAAATCAAGAAGTTTACAATTAAAAGTTTACAAATCAAGAAGTTTACAAATCAAGAAGTTTACAAATAAAAAGTTTACAAATAGAAAGTTTACAAATAAAGAATTCACAAAAACAAAGTTTTGAGTGTTGAATTGAAGATTCTAAACTTACTCATTTCCATAAGTCAATTCTGCAAGCCCATAATAATATACGCATAACTTAAATCATGTTTCTTATCAGATCTAAATCTCTATGCTCTTTTTTTCCTGTTTGTGCAAGTTTTCAATTTTTTTTTTCTTTTCTTTTGTGTGGTCGTCCACAAACCGAAAATTCTCACACCCAATCATCGCTTTCATTTTTATGCTGATGTCTCAAAGTTTTATCCACCAACTAAATATTCATCATGTTTTCTTTAGTTAAACGGTCTGGATTAAATGTTATAAAGATGCCTGTAGCTCCCGCCACCAGTGTTATTGCCACCAGAACCCTTGCCAAAATAGGGCAACCTAATAAAAACCTTGTACCAAAACAAATGCCTACAGATTTCCCATTAATGTCAGAAAAAGTTGCTAGTGCTCCCCTTGATTATGCTTTAACTTCCCTTGATACCATAGCTAATTGGGCCAGAAAATCATCTTTCTGGCCAGTTACTTTCGGTTTGGCCTGTTGTGCCGTCGAAATGATGCATGTTTCTACCCCAAGATACGATCAAGATAGATTAGGGATTATTTTCAGAGCATCCCCAAGACAATCAGATATTATGATTGTAGCTGGTACTGTCACAAATAAAATGGCTCCAGCTTTAAGACAAGTTTACGATCAAATGCCCGACCCTAAATGGGTTATTTCTATGGGTTCATGTGCAAATGGAGGAGGTTATTATCATTATTCATATTCAGTAGTAAGAGGATGTGATCGAGTAATTCCGGTGGATATTTATGTTCCAGGATGTCCACCAACGGCAGAAGCATTAATGTATGGAGTATTTCAATTACAAAAGAAGATGATGAAGACGAGAATTACTAGATTATGGTATAGAAGTTAAGAGGTCAATGCATAGATATTCAGAAGTGAGGTAAATTTTGAGATCTCTGGACTACGATTTCTGTTTGTACAATATTTTGTTTGTACGATATTTTGTTTTTGTAAACTTTGTTTTTGTAAACTTTGTTTTTGTAAACTCTTTTGTGTTTTTAAACTGCCTTATATCTTTTCCCATTTATCTAACTCAATTTTGTACTCATCCACACTTTTCTATTTTCTACCTCCCGGTACACGCCTGCCGTGCACATGCGTACATCAGCCTCATGCCTCAACATGATTGGCTAATTTTCTCATTTTCTCATTGCCACTTTTCCTCAAATTATCGTCATCCCTTGCGCGGCCTTTTTTATCCCTTTTTTACTTCTACCTTTTATCTTATCATGGCTAGAACTAAACAAACTGCTAGAAAGTCTACCGGGGGTAAAGCTCCAAGAAAACAGTTAGCTTCTAAAGCTGCTAGAAAGTCTGCCCCAGTTTCTGGAGGTGTTAAAAAACCTCACAGATATAAGCCAGGTACCGTTGCTTTAAGAGAAATTAGAAGATTCCAAAAATCTACTGAATTGTTGATTAGAAAGTTACCATTCCAAAGATTGGTTAGAGAAATTGCTCAAGATTTCAAATCTGATTTAAGATTTCAATCATCTGCTATTGGTGCTTTACAAGAAGCTGTCGAAGCTTATTTAGTTTCATTATTTGAAGATACTAACTTGTGTGCCATTCATGCTAAGAGAGTTACTATTCAAAAGAAGGACATTCAATTAGCTAGAAGATTAAGAGGTGAAAGATCTTAGAAAGATTACGTTAATTATGTTTAATATATGGATTGGTTTGAATTTACATCTATAGTATATTTGCGGATGGTAGTGGTACTCTCACTTTAATTCATGGTCTACTTGTACTCGTGGTCTATTTGTACTCATGGTCTATTTGTACTCGTGGTCTATTTGTACTCGTGGTCTATTTGTACTTTTATTCTATTTGTACTTTTGTTCCATTTGTACTCTTTTCCATTTGTACTCTTTTCCATTTATACTCTTTTCCATTTATACTCTTTTCCGTTTATAATCATGTTCCCCATTTGTACTCATTCCCTTTCCTTCCCCAATTCTTCCTTCTCCTCCTTCTCTATCTTCAACTCTCCCATAGCTTCCGTCAACTCATCCTGTTCTACAGGAGAATATTCTGGTCCCGGCATTCCTGGAACCCTCATAGGCATACCCATCCCCATTCCAGGAGGCATACCTTGGGGCATACCTTGAGGGATACCTTGAGGGATACCCTGAGGTATTCCTTGCATGGCTTGAGGCAGAAGTTGAGGGATTTGCATAGGATATCCCCCAGCGGCCGCCATAGCACTAGCAGGATCAAGCCCCATTGACATGGCAGCCGCCGCTTGGATTTGGGCTACTTGTGCCACTTGCTGTTGCTGGTGGTGAAACTTTTTATTATTCATAGAAACCCGGCCCCAACTTAATCTAACCCGATTACCGCCAATAATAAATCCTTGCATAGCAGCAATCGATTCTTCCGCTTCTTCTCTTGTGGAATATTTCACAAACCCACAATTTTTGCCCGGTGGAATTTTAATCTGTTGAATAATTCCAAACGGTTTGAAAAGGGTGAACAAAGTTTGCTCAGAAACATCACCAGAAAGTCCCCCCACGAAAACAGTAGTATTGTTAGGATCATTGAATTGTACTGATTGACTGGGCATCATAGGCATAAGTCCAGGCCCTCCGGGTCCACCATGGCCTGGGATTCCAGAACCAGGAGGACCAGGAGCAAAAGACCCTGGTGGAGGTCCCGGTGGAGGTCCTGGCGGAGGTCCACCTCCTGCCGTTCCTTCATCCTCCGGTTTAAACCCTTCGCCTTCCATCCACCCTTCTGGGTCCATTACTCCCGGTATGGGGCTCTGGTTGGGCATAGGCATACCATAAAATCCAAACGGTGATGGCATGTAAAGCATTTCCTGTTTCATTTGATCCCCATAGAACCGTTTGTTATTATTTCTAGGGGTAGCTAAAGCCACTCTCAACGGTCTACCACCAAACCACACCCCATTCATCTCCACCAACGCTCTTTGCCGTTCCAGCTCTTCAGTAAACCGAACAAATCCAAAACATCGCGATTTACCACTGACGGGATCTGTCATGACCCGAACGGTTTTCACCGACGTGGGGAACGATTTCTGGAAAAAAGCAAGTAAATGAGCTTCTGTGGTTGATGCGGACAAATCCCCTACAAATAAAGAATATTCCGGTGTTTGTACAATGGGTGCAGAAAGAGTAGCTCCACTAGCCCAATTCAACCGGAAATATTTCTTTTGGTTATCGGGGTTATTGGGGAATTGTTGTTGGGATGGCATGGCAACATCCGGTAATAACTTCCCGTTCAAACTAAGAGCATCTTTGGCGTCTTCAAAAGTTTCAAATTCCACAAAACAGTACCCCGAATGAGCTAACCCGTTCAAATTATTATCGGGTTTGGATATTTTGGGCCGAATTACCTTGACAATAACTTTTTTCTGAAGTAATTGGTACCAGAGAGATTCAATGGCGGTCTCATCAAGCCAAGGATCTAAATCTCCCATCCATAAAGTACGTGGTTCGACTCCAGCATTCAATGGAGGAGCAGGCGTTTGAGAATCGGGATTTTCATTTTCGTCAATATATTGACCGGATTGTTGGGTGGATACAGGAGGATTGGGAACGGCAAAACTGGAAAGAATTTCCTGTTCCTGTTGATGTTGATGACTGGCAGTACTACTTGTATTCATTTTAAAAAATCAAAATATTCAAGTGTTGAAAATTCAAGGGTATAAAAATTCAAATGTATAAAAATTCAAATGTACAAAATTCAAATGTACAAACTCCAAATGTACAAACTCCAAATACACAAACTCAAACACTAAACCTTAGCTAAATTGCACAAATCTATGCTGGAAATCAATGAACAAAACAAAAATCAATCCCCGAAGGTAATAGTCCAAAGGTTAAAGGACTGATGTGATTAATGCAATTCAACACAAAAACAAAACAATTGAAACGTTTATGATTCTAAGAACTTGTATGTAAACAATTGAGGTACAAACAAGTTTGGATTCCTCGTTATGTTGTACTAGTGGATGAATAAGATAAAAATTGCTTATGATCGCGAGGGTGAGGTACAGGAGTGTGAGAACAATGGGAAAGTGTCAGCCCGAGCTGGTACCATCTGGTGGTAAAGTCTCGTGTTAGCGCTCGTACCAGTGGACGTAGAAAATGAAATACACATAATTAGACATGAATAGACAGAACAGCTTAAACTTTTACAAGACTTCATAAACGGTCAATTATCTCAACAACTCTAAAGATCTTATCACCAACATTTCTTCAATTCTTAAAATTTCACTTTCCTTAAAGCCTATTTTGTTTACCTCTTCTTTCTTTCACCTATTCTTTCCTTATTGCAAATTTCACATGTTATGAGTACTTCATCCAAATCACCAGGCAAAAATCTAGACTAAAGTAGTGAAGTCACTTCTGACAATCAGGCAATAAACAATCAAACAATAAAAAATCATCACAATTAACCCAATCTATACTATCATCACTACCTGCCCCATCCCCAGATTTGCCCTCCAAAACGATCACATGACCGCGCACGTGATGGCTGCAAACCGCGCACAAATCAAAAGATAAACAAACCTCAGCGCTTAACCTACAACAACCTTCAATCCCACCCAGCTAGAATGGACGGAAGAACAACCCTGGACGGACGAACGGCCCTGGACTCAGAGCATATTAGAAGATTCATTAGAGAAACTGATATTTCTGACAATGGTCTTAATACCATCAACGAAGAGTCTAAAATTCAGGAATCAACCAATATCCACTCTATTGATTTAGATATTCCTGTAAAAAAAGGAGATCTGGGGGAAAACCTGGCGGAAGAACTGGAGGGTGCCAGGCGGTACCACAAGAACATGAAATACTTTGCCAATGAAGATTTCCAAATGAATGATGAGTCTGCCATGTCTCCTGGTTATAGTGTACCTAATACGTTTAAGTATAAAAGTCATCCTAATGCTAGGACGAAAGATTTAGGGGGTCTGCCCCTGGAGGTGAAAGAGGTTCTTTCTAAAGGAGAATTCAGTCCTACAGCTTTTGAAAGAGCTCATATTTATAAGGGTGTAAAAGGGAAAGATTTAGGTAGTTTACAAGGAAAGGATTTACAAAGTCCAAGTTTACAAGGGAGGGACTCAAGCAGTTTGAAAAGTACCAGTTTACAAAGTACATCAAACTCAAATTCAAACCCAAATTCAAACCCTTCCAATGAATTCCCAGACTTAAATCAAACCCTTCCCCCCCTAGCCCAAGATATCTATAGTCCTAAACGTGAAAAACCTGAAATAAGTCACGAAAATCAAACCCCACCTTGGATGCCAGCAGAACTTGATGAAAAGTGGGATGATTTCCGATCCTCCGTTAGAATCCACAAACAACCTTCAATTCAAATTCCTTCTAATTCCAATTCAATTGTTCATAACTCCAAAATCATCCAAACTCCAGCTTGGAAGAAAGTTAAACAATCCTATGATTTAAACAAACAGCATCAGCCTCATTTACAACAAATCTTCAACACTAGTGATAAATCCAATTCTATGTCTTCCACTTTATCTACTCCATACAATACTATGAAAAACCCTTTAACTAAAGAGCAAGTAACCGAACTAGAGAATTTATTACAAGATAAACCAGATGATTTTTTAATTGATGTTTCACCTTTGAAACTATTTGGAAATAATTATAATACCTTTACCAAAGGTAAACTAAATGAGATTATTGGCAATTTAAAAGGAGAGCCAATTAGAATGCCTTCCTTTAATATCAAAAAAGATGAAACCGTTAAATTTGAAGACGAATTCGAAGAGCTTGAATCTGTTTTGAAAACTAATGATCATAATATAGAAGAAAAGTTTCGTAAGAAAGCTAATAATATTTTTGATAATATTCAAAAGCGAGGGTATTTGGATAGAAAGGTGGAAGAGTTTCCTGATATTGCTGGATCAAGTGCTACAGCTACTTCCACTCCAAAGGCTGATAAAGTTAAAGTTGAAAGAGATGTTAGTGATTATTCATCCTTTACTAGTGGATTTGATCAAGACACCGAAGTTCAGAGTCAAGACATGAACCGAGATAATCAAGGGAGTCAAAATCAAGACAGTTTTACTTTTAGTGACGGACTGGATTTGAGTGAGAACTTACTGGAAAGTGAAAAATCAAGTGAAAAGTCAAGTGAAGATTTTGAAGATTTAGAGGAAGATTTCAAGCAAGATTTAAAAAACTCAAAAGACTTAAATGAAAGTTTCAGGAATAACTTGAACTCACCCATCAACGAACAGCTTCTAAACAAAATTCAACTACTTGAGCAAAAACTATCCTCATTATCAATCTACCAAACTAACATGCAAGCATTGATCGATGAAAACAATAACCTTCGAATGGAATTAAATCGAGAAATCCCTATAGATAACTACGAATTCACCGAAGATGAAATTGATTTCAAAATGAAACGAATAAGTCAGTTGAGAATGAAATCAGAAAAAACTCCGTCCCCCGGAAAAGTACCTAGACCTTCAGTTACTCCCAAAGGAACTTTAAAACCTTCAGATAATCTTCCTAATCATTATGAGAATATGATTCTTGATGAAGTCAATCGTAAATGGGTATTAAAGGAAGATAAAGAGAATTTTAACTCTCTAGATTTCATAGAAGATTTGAAAGACGACAAAGAAGAAACTCCTCGTAAAGAAGTTTCTTTCCATTTACCTCATGATGTAAGAGCCAGTCCGTTGGATAAGAATTCCAGCAGACTGGAAGTATCATTTTCTAGAAATGTTCCACCAGACATCACTCGACTGTCGGCTCTTGATTTATCATTTTCCCAACACCAAAAACATCTTGTTTCCGTCATCACTTCCCATTTAATCAACCAACCTAACTGGAATAAAGTGAAACAAATTGATATGATTCAAGAAAATCTTACTAACTTATCAGACTTGAAATTATTCCTTCCGAGTTTAACTAAACTAGATGTTTCTTTAAATTCTATCAGGTTCCTTGAAGGAATACCAATAAACCTTTTAGATTTAAACTTAGCGTATAATCAGTTAAACAACTTGACGTCATTCAAAGATTTCATAAATCTTCAACATTTAAATATTTCTTATAATCAATTAACTGCTGTTGATTTGAACCATAACATCCATTTAACCCATTTAAACCTTTCCAATAATAACTTGAAATCTTTGAATGGTTTAAATTTACCTAATTTGATAAATCTAGATGTTGCCGCTAATAATTTATCGGGAAGTTTAGATTTTGATCAGTTCAAGTTTGAAAATTTACAAGAATTGAATTTAAGTGAAAATAAAATCACCGCCATACTAAATATCGAAACCTTGAAAAACTTAAGGATTTTAAATGGTAATGAAAATAGAATCACCCGAGTAACTTGTAACTCCAAGCATTTACATCTTAAAAAGTTGCTTCTTAAATTCAATCTTCTTGAATACTTGGATTGTAATAACTTTCCCTATCTTAGAGTGCTAAGAATAGATGGGAATAAATTGAAGATCAATGGGAATTTGAAATTCATAGATGAAGTATCAGCCAAATCTCAAGGCGATCAAGTTTTAACTAAACTTATGAACTTTGATACGTTAAGAGTTTTGGATTTATCAGGTAATCCCAATTTTTTCCGGATGGAAATTTCTCCGTTTTTCAATTTAAATAAATTGGTCCTTTCAGCAGTTAATTTAGATGAACTACCAACGAATTTCAGTACTTCTTTCCCCAATTTAACAGACCTAAACTTGAATTTCAACAATATCAGTAATCTTGACGGTTTGTATGGGCTAAACCATTTAAAGAGGTTATACCTTGTGAGTAATAATCTTTCAAAGATTGAAACTTTGATCACCAATCTTGCCAACAGTAGAAAATTGAAGGTTTTAGATCTTCGACTTAACCCTTTGAACATTGGATTTTATCCCTATGTGTTCAACCCCCATGAATTGGAGGTTGATACTGAATTCCCCATACAATTAGAGACCCTAGATGACATAGAGAATTTCTCTATTCACTATGAATCTTTGAATAACAATAAGGAATGGGAAACAAGAGATAGACAGTTCAGCAGGGCCCTAAGAGGTAAGAAGGTTGAAAGAAGACTAGATTATGAAAAATTGTTAACCACTTACTTTGGAAACTTGAAAAGATTGGATGGAATTGATAGGATATAGTATTGCCTAATGGGGTAGTTGGTTCCGCGACATCGATTCCGCGACATCAATTCCGCGACATCAATTCCGCCATCATATAAAACCTACCTCAAAATAAACTTCAAATTAGATGATTTCTAAAAGATTATCAATTCAATGGCCACCAGAGCCTGTAGATGAAAACACTTCTACCATGGTGATATATTCCAATGAAGACCATTTTGTTGATATCCGTGTTTATAAAGACAAGTATCCCATAATTGATGAAAATCCCCAAACTCAATTCGATGAAATCTTCGAATGGGCCATGACTGGTGATGAAATCTCTTTACCAGCCACCATTCCTGATACATATGTTTTACAATTCACCCATGAAATTGATTCCCTTGCCATTATGAAATCCATCAAGCAAAATATTCCTCTTGATCAATGTGCTGCTGATCCTGACCAAGGGACGTTCTGGAAAGTTCCTGGAAGTTTAGATAGAAAAGAAACTGGGTCAATGCTTAACCCTGCTACTGGAAAAGTTCAAGATTACGTCGAAATGTGGAGATCTTTGGATGAAAACCATCATACACCTGAAAAAGAAGTAAGAGAACTGGAAATTAAAGGGACCAAGATTTCTGTTTTGAGAGTCAATCTGGATAAATTTCATGGTCAATTGATAAAATCAGGGATTTGGTGTCAAGGATTACTTCATGATAAACAAAATACCCAAGTTCCTTTAAATGTTGTTAGGGCATGGAATAGTGGAAAATGGGAATATTTGATAAAGTATGGAGGTATTGAGTTCCCTATAGATTTTGATGGAAAAAAGGGGGACAAGATAACCACGGATGGTATTGAATGGGAATGTGTTGAATAGATAAAAGCATAAATAGAAATACAACAGAATATAACAGATTATAACCAACAAACCTCAATCGCTATCTATTTTTCCTTCCCTATCAGTTCTCATTTTTCAGCCGTCACACGACCAAATATGAAAATTTATCTCCCTCCTTCTCCCAGCAACCTTCAACATGTCTGGAGAGAGTTTGTATGTTGATTGATTTATCCGTCTTATTGTGATTTACTAACCCATAGATTATTCATCCTTGCGGTGATTCTCAATGCCGTCAACTTGTTTGCTCAAGTTTTCTTTACTATCATGTATTCCGATTTAGAGTGTGATTACATCAACCCTATAGAATTATGTAACAAATTAAACCCATGGTTTATTCCTGAAGAAGGATTACACGGATTTTTAACCATTTTGTTCTTAGTGAATGGTTATTGGTTTCCATTTTTGATTAATGCTCCATTATTGGCTTATAATGTTAATAAGTATATTAATAAGAATCATTTCTTGGATGCCACTGAAATCTTTAGAACCTTATCTAAACATAAGAAGGAGTCATTTGTAAAATTGGGATTTCATTTATTGATGTTTTTCTTTTATTTGTATAGAATGATTATGGCTTTGGTAAGTGATGATCAATAGATTTTTTGGAGTTAGGGTTTTTATCTGTGGTCTTTAAGAGTACAAATAGGAACAACTTAAAGGAAAAATTTATAAGTAAACTACCAATTACAAATACAAAGGCTACAAGTACAAACAAAACACATCCTAAGTCTACATAAGAAGTTACAATACTGTAAATGTTAATATACATCTATAAATCATCTGTCTTATTTATATAATCTCATTTATCTAATCCCTCATTAATCTCCTTTAACCTCACCCCCAACCCATCAATTGGATGATACAACTGCCTTAATCCTATCATCTCTTTATTAATACTCTCTATAACATCATTACTTAAAATTTCCCCCCTAACGCCTTGTCTAATGTCCTCCAATTCTGATGCCATACTCATAAATTGTTCATGATTTTGGGTACTGGCTTGATATTGTTCTCGTAATTCATTCAATTCATTACCCACCACCGTGTGGTTCTTCCGAAGTTCAAATGTCTTTTGTCGGATTTCATCTTTCCGTCTTTGTACTTGTACAATCTCAAATAATAAATCATCAATGTTCCCATGAATGTCACTCAAATGGGTCATATGATCTAAAAAGTGAGTTTTAAAGTCTTCCAATACTATTTGTGGTGTTATACTCAAAGACTCATCTATCTCGGATGGTTCAAAGTTTTGTACTAAATGTTTTAACACGTCCAATGTATTGAGTTTATATCGTTTATCTCGGTTTTGATCCGTTACAAGTCGTTCAATATCCACATGAAGAGCTTTTTGTGTACCGATTTTGGACTTGGTCAATGCTATAACGTTCTGGGCTCTTCGGTGGTACGGTAGAGCCATCATATGACGAGGGAATACTGGATTAGAAGTTTCTTCTTTTCTAGGTCGACCTCTTTTCCGCTTAATTTTGGGTTTTGGAACCTCTGGATACTTCCGAGGTCTACCACGTTTTCTACGAACCTCAGGGACAGGTTCAGGTTCAGGCTGAAAGTCTTCTTCTACCTTTTCTGGTACAAATTCTTCTTCCACAGGTTCAGGAAGCCTTCCAGAGTCGGAACTGTGATTATCTTGATCGGTTTCAGAATCACTAAAAGATGATTTTAATCGAGGTTTGTGGTCAATATCCACAAAGTCATCATCAATGCTACCTCCCAAAGTCATTGGTTCTTGTTCCTCCAGCAAATCTACACTCAGTCGCTTTCTAAACCGGGGTAAATCAACTTCATTATTAAAGGCTGATTGTAAACTCTTGGGGATATTGGGAGATTTGGCAATTTTCAAGGAATTAACTTGAACATTCCGTAGACTGCTATTAGTACTAGTTACCACAAAGAGATATTAGTTACATACTCAGCTCCACGTTTACGAGCTTCTAATTTTTCAGTTCGATTAATCATGGGGAACAGAGCGCGTTTGGATGAGGTTATATCAATAGTCGTGCTAAGGAGAGGTACAGAGAAATCATAAAATCAGAACCAAAGAAAAGAGCTAGAAAGAGAAAGTAATCATGAAGACACAAACACAAAAAACAAACACAAAAAGAGAACTCTACCAAGTGTTACTACCAAATGGTAACCATCTACAATCTTAAAAGCTACTTTTTATTAAAAGATCTATTGTTGAGCAAAGTGTTCTAATAAAATGTTTCTTTCATCAGAATCGTTACCCCAGTTCTTAACAACAACACAAGAAGCACCGACAACTTTTCTAGCGTTACCTTCTCTGTCTAATTGACATAAACCAGCCCATTCACCTAATTGTTTAGCATCAGATACTTTGATTAATGGGATTTTTTGTTCTGGTTCGTTACATAAAGCTTCAACTAATTTAACAATTGAGGCTTCAGTGACAGATTCACATAAAACACATAATTGGGCTTCTCTTCTGGATAAAGCTTTAGAGGCTTCTCTTAAACCTCTAGCTAAACCATCGTGAACCAAAGAGGTTCTTAAGACAACTTTTAAAGCATCTTCGATGGTAATGGATCCTTCTTCGACTTGTTCGACGGCAACTTCTTCGACAACTGGTTGTTCTTCAATATCAGACATGTTTAGTATTTAGACTTCTTCGACAGGTTTCTGCTCAGTACTATTTGAAAAAAATGAAAAATTTCGCGATGTACTACAAAAAAAGTGCGGTCACAAAATTTTGAGAAATTTAGGTACTCACGTGATATAGGGTTAAAGCCCTCATTCTACTTTGATAAATACATTACTATAACTCCATTTCATCAGCTCCAAATGGCTCATCTCCACTACTTTCAACAGCCTCTTCGTCGCCCATCTTTTTATTATTCACTTCCTGATGAAATCCATTACCATTGAATTCTTCATCGTCATCTTCAAAATCAACGTCAAAAAAATCATCATCAGCTCCAGTTATAGTCAGATAAATCGTCTTACACTCACTTACAATCCCATCATAAGAAATTTCTGATGATGGCATGTTGGTGAAAATAAGATCGCCACAGTCTTTAGATGTTCTCAAGGTAACATTATTATCTTTGCTAGGATTAATAACATTTGATAAATCATTTTGTACATAAGTTCTCTGTATGTAACCAAGTTTACAAATGATTTCAAGCTTTTCTTTGGGGACAAAGTTCTGAAGAGACTGTCCAAGCTTGACAGAGTTAATAACCACTGGAGTTCCTTGCTCATTAATGGTAAAATCATCTTCATCCAAAACTTCTCCTAAATCTTGAGATGATTCTCTCAAAATTGCTCCTTCCATTTTATCAAAAGCACATTGTAAATCTTGCTTAGCCTTTGTAACATCTTGTTCAAAACAAGATAAATACCAAATGGCTTGTCCTGGAGGACAAACGCCAGAACCACCGTTTTGAATTAAAGCTTGAATTCCATAGGTATTTCTAGAAGGTAAAGATTCTGGAGGGAAAACAACCATGGCAGAATTTTCACCTTCATTCATCCATTCTTTACAATCCTTTTTAACTACTACTACCATTCTGCTTATAAGCTGCTCCTTAAGTCCTTCTGTGGTTTCATTATACGACAGTTGCAAAAATTTGGGTATTTGTGTAGGAGCCACAATAAGCTTTTCATTAATCTTCACCGCGCTCTTATCGGAGAATTTAGCAATTTTCTGTTGGGGATCATAATCAATCAAAGAAGTATTAAGCTTATAGGTAGTACCAGCTACAGCCGCACTTCTACAGAACCCCTGAGAGATTTCACCGGGGCCTCCATATTTCAGAACAAGAACGGGGAAATTCCCATAAATATTGAACGACATTAAAAATCGTTTTATTTTAGCAAGGGCTTCTGGAGCTTTTGTGTTAGGGACAACACAAAGACCAATGGAATATATTAATTCATTAATTTGAGAAGTTTCAAGGTGGAAATGAGATTTCAAGAATTCCGCAATTGGAGTTTTAGCGTTTTGGGCCAATACCTTCCGTTTTTCTTCATCACCATTATCTTGTAAAACAAATTTCAAAAACTTCATCAAGTACCTTTTTGTAACCAAAGATAACAGCTGGTCGGTGAAAATTTCTTCTTTTGAAGTGGGGTTGGAGAATTTCGTACTAAAACTATCATTCTCAAATATATGGAAATTACTTAAACTTTGAAATTCAAGGTATTTGTACACTCTAGATTTCACTAAAAGACTTAACAAGTCCGATTGGGCAAACATGATTTTCGGGGTCAAGTCAATTCCATAATCTTTACTCTTAAATTGACTCTGGGGTTGTCCTAATTCTCCTGACACATAAATGTTAGCATTACTAAAGTGCTGGATTTTACCTCCATTGACTTCCTGACACCAATTTTTCAACTGTTCAATAGTCAAGGTAGAATTCAGATCTCCATAACAAGTTTTATTATCAATATGTAACACTTCTACACCTTGCCACGACAAAGCAGCTGCAATTACACTTTCAATTAACCCGGTACCTAAAATTAACACATCACAATGATCCATGTGAAGACTATGGGCTTGTGGTTTTTCCAATCCGGCCAAATGGGGGATAGAATCAGGAGCATAAGAAACACTGGGGCTTCTTTCAGCTACCGATTTACGCCTTTCGTTACGATTCATTAGTGAGATTCGATAGGAGTGCGAGATTTGAAATTGAGGGTGTGGATATTTTTAATTTTAGTTTTTTTGTGGATAATGAGTACAAAAAAAGAAGGAATTGAAAAGTTTGGATATAAAAGAGAGTAAACCAAACCAAAAAAGTATCAGCTTACATTCTTGGGAAAAATAGAGTACAAGTCTAAGTTTTCTTGACAATTATTCCCCCAAAAAAAAGTCCTAAACCACTTCATCGTTCTCTACGTTTTATTTGCAGCCTTGACTGTGCGAAATACTGAAAAAATGGATCGGTCTCTTCTTCTTGCCTGGCAAGTTAAACACCATCATTGTCTTGTTATAGGTAGTGGAGATGTAGCCCTTAGTCGTATAAACCATCTTATCACCGCCCAAGCTAAAATTACCGTCATCACAGGAGATTCACCCATCGATCCACAAATCCAAGAGTTACATTCTCAAGGTAAATTATTTAATATGATCCAAAGACAGTACAAACCTGAAGATTTAACGATGTATGAAAGACCAATTGAAAAGAAACCAGTGGAAGAAGTTACATCCGATGACTATGAAAAAATACGAGAATATGAAATGAGTAGATTTGAAATGGTTCTTTCTTGTATAGATGACCATAAACTTTCCACCAAGATCTTTTATCAATGTAAAATGCTTAACCTTAATGTGAATATCGCTGACAAACCTGAAGTTTGTGATTTCTATTTTGGGAGTATGATCAATAGGGAAAGTTTACAAATCATGATCTCCACAAACGGGAAATCTCCTCGTTTACTGAAAGTAATTAAAGACATGATTAATAACCAAATCAAAGATATCGATCTTAACAAAGCCATAGAAAACTTGAATTACGTAAGACAAAGTTTAAGAAAGACTTTGCCACAAATGGATACAAGTACAGTAGATGCCAGGATGACTTGGATCAAGAATTTGACGGATTTATATAGTTTGAAAGAATGGAATGAGGTGGAGATTAACGAGGAGAATGTTGAAAAAGTGTTGGAGTTTTATCCCGAATTTCCTCCAGAGTTTCAGGAATTTGAAAAGCTTTTGAAGATTACCGATTAGAGAAAGTTGCAAATTTAGTCTATTTATTTCTACTCAATTTATATCCTCATGAACAAATACTTTCTTACCTCCTCCCCCTTGGTACTCTCCTACTACATGTCCATTTCCTCTCAACTGGTATTGATAACTCATCAATCCTTCCAACCCAACTGGTCCTCTAGCATGAATCTTATTGGTACTAATTCCCACTTCAGTACCAAAACCATATCTGAATCCATCAGCAAACCTGGTAGAACAATTCCAATAGATCCCAGCACTATCAATAGCCTTTAAAAACTTATCGGCTTGGTCTTTTTCTTCTGTCATAATACAATCAGTGTGCTTAGAAGAATGCTCATTAATATGGGTAATAGCTCCATCGAGCGAATCAACAAATGCTACCGTAATGTCAAATGATAAGTATTCAACGTCAAAACAATCTACATCAGCATCAACAACTTTTTCCGTGAAATTAAGCACCTTCTTGATTTCTGGAGTCACATGTAATGTAACACCTGCCTCTACCAAAGCTTTCAGCACTTCATTGATCTTATCGGCCGAGAAGCTTTTATGGAAAAGTAATTGTTCAGCGGCATTACACCCAGCAGGGTAATTAGTCTTAGAATCGACCACAACTTTAATGGTTTTCTCTAAATCAGCCAGTTCATCTACAAATATAGAACAAATACCATCGGCATGGCCCAAAACGGGAATTTTAGTGTTAGATTTGATGTTTCTAACGAGTTCATTTGAACCTCTAGGGATAACCAAATCAATATATTTATCCTGGGATAATAAATCACCTACTTCTTGTCTACTTTCTATAAGTTGAATAGCTCCTGGGGGAACTGGAGTGTTTTTCAATACCTGATTGACAATATGACTCATAGCTTTAAAAGTTTGTAAAGATTCTTTTCCACCTTTTAATATGGCTGAATTTCCAGATTTGATGGCTAACGCCGTGATGTTAGCAATCACTTCAGGACGGGATTCAAAAATAATTAGTAATACACCTATGGGGGAAGTGATTCTGTATAAATTGAGCCCTTCATCCAATTTACGAGCCAAAGTGACTTTTCCAATTGGATCGTCCAAGGCCGCTACGTCCAAGATCCCTTGTAACATGCTGTCGAATTTTCCGTTTACCGATAAGTCTAACCGTTTAATAAGACTGGAAGAAAGGTTATTGGCCTTAGCATTATCCATATCAATTTTATTCTGAACAAGGATATCATCTTTGGCAGCTAAAAGTCCGTTGTATATTTGTTCAAGAGCATTAGATCTCTCTTCATTAGATAACGTCTTAAGAACAGAGAAAGACTTGTTAGCTTCTATTGCAATCTGGGACATTGATCTTCTATTTTAGTAATTTTTCACTTCACTATTTTCCCTCCATTTTTTCACCGCCGCACTTTTGAACCGCACACGCTTGTTTTGATTGATGATCTGAAAATATCCAAGCCTACGAGCCACGTAGAACACCACCAAAACGCCAACACTCCACCAGTAATTGCTAATTGCTATAAAGATGGCCAATCCGTTCCGTGAGAATCTAATTGATTTGGATCAGCGAAGTGACCGGCAAGAAAATCCTTACGAACGAATTGATTATGATCCATTCCAAGATCAAGCTAGCTTCCAAGACTCCCGAATAGATTCCCCCAGACCAACCACAAACGCTAGGAGTGATTGGTCTCGGCCGTCTGACTTGTCTGATGATAACACTCATTTCTTCAACGACCTGGGCGAACAGACTCGTACCCATCGGCCTCAAAACCCGTTTGAGGACACTAACACCTTAGACGATCCATATGATAATACCCCCAGAAAAGACTTTGATATAAGGAGATGGTGGCCATTTGGCACGCGACACACTAAGGTATCATCGGGCCCCCGCCAGGTCCACATTATGAACCATAGTGCCAACTCGTCATACAAATATTTTGGAAATTATATTTCCACCACCAAATACAACATCGCCACTTTTTTGCCTAAGTTTTTATTTGAACAGTTCAGTAAATACGCCAACTTGTTCTTCTTGTTCACTTCCATCATTCAACAAGTCCCAGGCGTGTCGCCCACCAACAGGTACACCACAATTGGTACGCTTTTAGTGGTTTTGCTTGTTTCCGCTATAAAAGAGATTATGGAAGATTTAAAGCGGGCTCGTGCTGACAATGAATTAAATAACACCAGAGTTCAAGTCCTAGACCCAAACACTGGCGATTTTGTCAGTAAAAAATGGATTAAAGTTCAAGTGGGGGATGTGGTAAAGGTGTTTAACGAAGAACCTTTCCCGGCCGATCTTTTACTTGTAAGTTCTTCCGAACCCGAAGGTTTGTGTTACATTGAAACTGCAAACTTAGATGGTGAAACCAACCTCAAAATCAAGCAGTCCAAGCAGGAAACGTCTTTTCTTGTAAATCCTAGCTTTCTTGTATCTCATTTAGGTAAAGCCCATATTGAGTCTGAACAACCTAATAGTTCTTTATACACCTACGAAGGAAATTTGAAGAACTTTGGATCCACCGTAAGTATCCCAATGACCCCGGACCAGCTTCTTTTAAGAGGGGCTACGTTAAGAAACACTCAATGGATCCATGGGGTGGTGGTTTTCACGGGTCATGAAACCAAACTTATGAGAAATGCTACTGCGACACCCATCAAACGAACCGACGTGGAAAGAATCATCAATATTCAGATCATCGTGTTGTTCTGTCTTCTTATTGCTCTTTCCCTCGTGTCGTCCATTGGTAACGTCATTAAAGTTCAAGTCGATAGAGATAGTCTTTCATATTTGTATCTTGAAGGTACAAACATAGCCGGACTTTTTTTTCGAGATTTATTGACGTACTGGATTCTTTTCTCCAATTTAGTGCCAATTTCTTTATTTGTGACGGTGGAGATTATCAAGTACTACCAAGCGTATATGATTGGAAGTGATTTGGATATGTACTACGAAGATACTGACACCCCCACTGGAGTTCGGACCAGTTCTTTGGTAGAAGAATTGGGTCAGATTGAATACATTTTCTCCGATAAGACCGGGACTTTAACTCGAAATATCATGGAGTTCAAAACCTGTTCTATTGGAGGTAAATGTTACATTGAAGATATCCCAGAAGACGGTCAAGTTCAAGTTATAGATGGGATTGAAATTGGGTACCATACATTTGATGACCTCCGAAACCATTTACAGAATACGGGCTCCCAACAATCAGCTATTATAAATGAATTTCTTACTATGTTAAGTGCTTGTCACACTGTAATCCCTGAAGTCTTGGACGATGGGTCTATCAAATACCAAGCAGCTTCCCCCGATGAAGGAGCTTTGGTCCAAGGAGCTGCGGATTTGGGGTATAAGTTTTCCGTGAGACGTCCTAAAGGGATCTCTATAGTTAACACCCTTACAAATATTGAATCCGAGTATGAACTATTGAACATCTGTGAATTCAACAGTACAAGGAAGAGAATGTCGGCGATTTTCCGGTGTCCAGACGGAGTTATACGGTTGTTCTGTAAAGGGGCCGATACTGTGATCCTCGAACGGTTATCGGACGTAGAAGAACAACCATTTGTAGATGCTACGCTCAGACACCTTGAAGAGTTTGCTGCTGAAGGATTAAGAACTTTATGTATTGCTTCTAGAATTGTCTCGGAAGAGGAATACGCCCAATGGTCCGAAAAGTACTACGAAGCTTCTACTTCTCTTGACCATCGTAGCGACAAGCTTGACGAAGTGGCTGAGGAAATTGAGACCGGCCTCTTTCTTCTTGGAGCTACCGCCATTGAAGATAAGTTACAAGACGGTGTACCTGAAACGATTCAAACCCTCCAAACCGCTGGAATAAAAGTTTGGGTTTTAACCGGAGACAGACAAGAAACCGCCGTCAATATCGGAATGTCGTGTAAATTACTTAGTGAAGATATGAATTTGTTTGTGGTCAATGAAGATACAAAACAAGATACTAGGCTTAATCTTCAAGAAAAGTTGAATGCGATTATGGAGCATCAAAGTGACGATGATTTTTTAAACTCGTCATTGGCACTTATTATAGATGGACATTCATTGAAATTTGCATTAGAGCCCGACCTTGAAGATATGTTTATAGATTTAGCCAGTCGGTGTAAAGCAGTGATTTGTTGTAGAGTTTCACCGTTACAAAAAGCGTTGGTGGTGAAAATGGTCAAGAGAAAGAAAAAAGCCTTACTTCTTGCCATTGGAGACGGTGCCAACGATGTGTCTATGATCCAAGCTGCTCACGTTGGGGTTGGGATCAGTGGTATGGAAGGAATGCAAGCTGCCAGAAGTGCAGACATTTCTATTGGTCAGTTCAAGTACCTTCGGAAACTTCTTTTGGTCCATGGTTCATGGTGTTACCAAAGAACATCCAATGCTATTCTTTATTCGTTTTATAAAAACATGTGTTTGTACATGACCCAGTTTTGGTTTGTGTTTGCTAACGGGTTTTCCGGTCAATCCCTTATAGAATCTTGGACACTTACATTCTATAATGTTTTTTTCACGGTGTTACCTCCGTTTGTACTTGGAGTTTTCGACCAGTTTGTAAACGCAAGGTTACTTGATCGATACCCACAATTGTACCAGCTTGGACAAGGAAGAAAGTTCTTCAATGTCCGGGTGTTTTGGGGGTGGATCATTAATGGGTTTTTCCATTCAGGTGTGATTTTCTTGTGTTCGGTATTTATTTTCCGTCACGGAGACCAATTGGCTAATGGGTTGGTAGTTAATAACTGGGCTTGGGGTACAGCTGTGTTTACTACATGTACTTTGACAGCTTTAGGTAAAGCAGCCTTAGTTATTACCATGTGGACTAAATTTACCCTTTTGGCGATTCCGGGTTCCTTTATATTCTGGCTTGTATTTTTCCCTCCATACGCAACAGTGGCTCCAGCTATTAATGTTTCTACAGAATATAGAGGGGTGTTACAAGCCACATACCCTTCTATCACATTTTGGGCTACTGTGTTTGGAGTTTCTGTACTTTGTTTGATCAGAGATTTTGCCTGGAAGTTTTTCAAAAGAAGAAATAATCCGGAAACTTACCATCATGTACAAGAAATGCAGAAATACAATATCCAGGATCATAGACCAAGAATGGAACAGTTTCAAAAAGCTATTAGGAAGGTTAGACAAGTACAAAGGATTAAGAAACAAAGAGGGTTTGCGTTCAGTCAAGTTGAACAGGATCAAGAGAAGATAGTGAGATTATATGATACTACAAAGAAGAGAGGAGGTGATGGGACGTGGTAAAGATTATTTGAAGTAAAAGATTGAGGTAAAGTTTGAAGTAAAAGCTCATTTGAAGGTGATGGAACATGGCTTATAAGTATATGATACAGAGGTGAACATATGAAAGGTTCAATTAATATATACTTTATAATGTGACTTACGGCTGCAGGTGTTACCAATGGAAAGCTGATGTAATCATCTGAGTTGAGGTCTATTTGTGTCAAAAGCAATCAACTTTGATCAGAAGAATATAATAAAGATCATATTAAACTTTTTACCACCCTAGTTATTCTTCACAATACTACAGTACAATATTACTGGATTCAACTATTGAGTATTCCTTACTAATTTTCTACCTACAAACTCTATTTTGATTATTTTACTCTGATTTAACTTCTAACTCTATTTCAACGTCATTATCCTACCATATTCCACTGCCTCGTTTAATTTTTACCTGCCTGTCATTTTCTACCTTAAATTCGTTTTCATCTTCGCGCAGAGTTAAAAATCATAAATTTAAGTTCATCAACCCATGGACACTTCTGTTACCACAAATGTCCCGGCAAATGCCGTAAAACCTGACCCTCCGTCCAAACTATCCAACAAAGAGCTTAAGGAATTAAAGAAAAAAGAAAAAGCTGCCAAAAGAGCAGCCCAAAAAGAAGCCAGTGGAATCTCCATCGAACAACAGCAAATTGTAGCTCAACAGAAGAAAGATAAAAATCAAGCTGCTTTAGCTGCTGCTACAAACACAAACTTGAAAAAACAACTTGATCAAACTTTGATTAGAGACAAAAAGAAAGTGCCTGCTTTATTCAGCCATTTGGAAACTCGAGAACAAAGAAATGCGTCATCTCCTTCAATCTCCCATATTGTTCATCCTCTGATTTTATCCTTGTCTTTGAAGATATCCAGTTACAAAATAGTGGGGTCTACTCCTCGGTTAAAGAGTATGTTGGAGGTGTTTAAAGTTATTATAGCTGATTACCAAACACCTTTGAACAACACCTTACAAAGACATTTGACTGGCCACTTGTCACACCAAATTGAATACCTTAAGAGTGCCAGACCGTTATCGGTGTCTATGGGGAATGCTATTAGATGGTTGAAGCAAGAGATCAGTCATATTTCTATTGACATGGCCGAACTGGAAGCTAAGCTTTTGTTGATCAATAGAATTGATGATTTTATTAAGGAAAAAATTGAATTGTCCGATAGAGTGATTATTGAGAATGCTTCCAAAAATATTACCAATGGATCAACCATTTTAACATTTGGTCATTCCCAGGTTTTGGAGGATTTGTTCAAATACTGTGCTTTGGAACAGGGGAAAAAGTTTAATTTGGTGATTGTAGATAGTAGGCCTTTGTTTGAGGGAAGAAGGTTGCTTGATAATTTGATTGTAGCGGATGGTGCTTTTGCCGAAGGAGAAAGCACCTTTGGGTTATCTGGATCATCTGGTTTTTCATCTGGTCTTTCAGGCTCTGGTCTTTCCTCCGGCCGTTCAAATTCTTCTGGCCCCTCCGGCTCCGGTGCCCTTTCAGGTCTCAGCACCGCTGGAACTTCCACCAGTTCTCTTGGTCTTTCAGAAACAACTTCTGTAACTTCCACTTCCTCCAGCAGTCCTAAAACCATCACCCAAGAATCCATCAAAATTCATTATGTCCTCATAAACTCCCTTTCATCCACTATACTCCAAGACGTAGATTGTGTTCTTTTAGGAGCCCATGCTATGTTATCCAACGGTAGACTTTATTCCAGAGTAGGGACGGGTTTAATTGCCATGATGTGTCATAACAGAAACATTCCTGTTTTAACGTGTTGTGAATCTATCAAGTTTTCCGATAAAGTGCAATTAGACTCTGTCACTAACAATGAATTGGCGGATTCGGAAGATTTGGTGGTGACTTCTAGTGAACCCCCCAAAAGAAAAGCATTTGCTTTGGAACAATTTATGAAAGAACAAGAAGCCAAACAACAACAAAAGCAACAGACTAAACCTAAACAACAACAGAAACAACAAAAACCTCAACCAAATGAGGATGCATCACCTTTGAAAGATTGGAAAGATATTCCTAATTTGAATATTTTGAACATTATGTATGATTTAACACCACCTGAGTATATTAAGAAGGTTATTACTGAATTGGGAGCATTACCACCATCTTCAGTGCCGGTGATATTGAGAGAATATCGGGGGTAGAGATTAAGTTTAGTATAGTATGTAGTATTAGCTGTTAGTGTTGGTAGTAGTTTAGTATTGTAGTAGTATACTATGGTAGTAGTATATACTATAAGCAATTAGCTGTTACTTGATAGTTTTACGTTATCTAAACATTCAATAAATAGATATCAACCAGTTACTCTTGATGGATTCTTTTCAAGTTATTCTCATTTTCCCGCACCAGCTGGTACCACATTTGGTACCACAATTTGGGTCCATTTTCCGCACCACTTTTTACACCATTTTTTGCACCAACTAACCACCCCAGAGTGGCGCGTTTTGCCACTTTTTGCGGCCATTTTATATCTTCTACCATCCACCATGGACGCTGAATTAGCCTTAATTAACAAAGTAGATCTTCGAATTGCTCTTGCAAATTCCGAGGAGCAACTAGAAAAGTCATTGGCCGTTTACTTGGCCCCTTTACTCCTAAAACTTAGCAGTCCCCATGGTCAAGTCAGACAAGCGATATTTAAAATCATTCAGAACTTAATAACAAGAATAACTGCTGCCAGAATCATCCAATTACCCGCCAATGCGTTGCTTGCTCAAGTAAAAGATCCAAAGGTCCCATCACCAGATGCTGATCCTTCCCAGGTCCAACTTTATTCGTTACTTTTCCTTTCAAAAGCCGTAGACAGAATGTCTAGCGAAGATAGGGCTCAAATGGTACCGGAAGTTTTACGGGGAATAAGTGGATTTGAAGTCAAAGTTAGTTCCAGACTTTTCCATATTTTTTGTAAATTAATAAGTCAGAATTTGAATAAAAACTCTGACTCCATGGCTGTTGATACTCCAGAGTTTGCCGTCGAAGATCAAAATTTCATGGCCACTACAATTTCTAACTTCTTTATGCTTCAACCAAACGCTGGGCCACCTGTACAAACGGCTGGACTAAGTGTTAATGATACAGCTTTTTTCACCAGAGATGCTGGGGTGGCATATAAAGACTCCCTGGAGATTTTGGCGGTAAAGAGAAATTTATTGGAATTTTTAAAAACCAGTGAGTTCGAACCTGCAACGCTTCGAATTCCATATTTAATTGCATCAACAGATTCATCCTCCAGCATTAATGATAGTTCCAGTATTCTTTTCAAGAAATTAAATGTAGATATTGAAGATAAATCATTTGTAAATAAACTTATTGCTTTGGTAGTAGGTTCAGAATCAATACCCCCAGTCCATCCTGTTCTTCAAGAAAAGATCTTGACTTTAATAGTTAGAAGTAAAGTAGCTACAGAAAATCACGACGTTGCCAAAATTGCCAATTTGGGTCTTTCTTCAGATTACGCCAAATTGAAACTGGTAACCATTCAGTTTGTTAAATGGGTTAATCAAAACCAATCCAGCATTGAAGTTACAGAATCAATGTTGGAATTTAATAGTAATATGGCCAGAAGACTTAAAGAGAATATTTTAAACGATGGTTGGCCAAGGGCACAACTGGCTAAACTGTTCAATACCAGAGCTTCCCAGTATGAAACTTTAGGTAGTATTTTAAAGAATAACCCTGAGTTGTTTGTGAATGACCTTGAGTACTTGTATTTCCTTTTTGAGTCGTTGGAAGGTGAATCTATAGATTTAAGGGCTACTCTTCAAGAAGTCATTTCTTCTTTGACAGTCCATCTTTCCAAGTTAGGGTTGCAACCAGGGGAAGGCTTGAAGAGCATGGCCATGAAGTATTTAACTGTTGAAGGTGGTGAAAATATTCATGCTTGTAGATTTACAGTATTGAAATATATCAACAGTGCCTTCCCTTTCCACGACACCGGAGCCAGACTTTTAAACATTTTTGGAACTGGGAAATGGAATAGACCCGAAACAATTGAAGAAGCCACCAAGGGATTACATCCTCATTGGTTTAATATCAGTCAATCTTCCAACACATCAGAATTTAAATCTACTGCCGAATTATTGGGAGAGAAAACCTCCGTCAAGTTTCCTATCCTGAGCGAAATGTCACGGGCTGTTCATTATGAATTAGATAAAGCTGTTTCTGTGTCATGTCTTGGAACAGCGGTTCAATTCTGTGTACAATCACTTGTAATGGAAGCTATAGAAGGAAAGTCTACGGTTATTGTACCTGACGAAGAATGGACGGTTAGATTAGATAAAGCTTTAGAGGTTGATAATTTGGTTAGAAGTCTTTTGATTAAAAAAATTGATTTAATGAAAGACAGGGCAGATGAAGATGCTCTTGTATATTTGTTTGAAGTTATCTTTGCAGGGTTGGAAAATCAGAGTATCAACGATATCACCTTTGAGTCTACATTTTACAGACTTCTTTCATTATCATCGGATTCTGTTGTTTCCAGAATAACCAGGTTGGCAGAAGGGTTTTTAGCAGTCATTAAAGACCGTGTAGTCACCGATTTAAGTTTGTCCCAAATTGCAAAGATTTTGGGTATACTTATCAGTCATCCTGGAAACGATAAGGATGAGATTGTTCAATTACTTGAGAAACTTGATAGTACCACCCTTGAAGGTAATAAAGTAGGAGTTTTAGTTTCAGGATATATTTTATCAAGACTTGCTCTTCGAGGTAGAGTTGATGTTATAGACAGAGACTACTTCAAACGGTACACCAATAGACTATTAGACTTGCTAGACCAATCCAGTGGATATTCAATTGCCCTTGAGTGTATAGGAGAATTAGCCAGCTATGGATTATTAGGTCCTGAGTTAGACTTTGCTGATGTTCTGGTGGTAGATAAAGCTATTGAGATTATCACGGTGAAAGTAAAGAAGTGTGATGAGAAATCTGTATTTGTGATTTCTTTACTTGCTTTAGCCAAAGCAGAGGCCAAAGAAGATGGTTTAACTTCAATTGAAGAACTTGTTTACAATACCCATATTTCCAAGCAAACTGAATACCTTTTCACCAGTGGTGAAGCATTTCTGATTCTTGCTTGTGGTTGGAAGTCCAAAGTCTTATTAAGAACTTTAGATATCCAGGGACAAAGTGTCAAGTATGTTCCTCAAAACACAGATAGACTCCCAGCTATTCTTAACCTTATACTTGAAGCTTGTAGTAATACCAAACCAGCTTTAAGAAAAGCCGGGTGTATTTGGTTACTTTCATTAGTAGAGTTTTGTAATGAGCCCATTATTAAACAACACTCCTCCAAGATCCATTTGAGTTTTATGAAGTTTTTGAGTGACAGAGATGAAATGGTTCAAGAGCTGGCGTCCCGAGGTTTGAGTATTGTCTATGAACTTGGTGATGTAGAGTTGAAAGATACTTTGGTAAAGGGTTTATTGAAATCTTTTACTGATTCCAAATCTACTGGTCTTAGTGGTACCGTTGAAGAAGACACCGAATTGTTCGATAAAGATGTTTTACGAACTAACGACGGTTCAGTGTCAACATATAGAGATGTTTTGAACCTAGCTTCAGATGTAGGAGATCCTAGTTTGGTGTATAAGTTTATGTCGCTTGCCAAATCTTCAGCTTTGTGGTCTTCCCGAAAAGGTATGGCCTTTGGATTGGGATCAATTTTATCCAAAACTAGTCTTGACGATATGTTAACTAAAAACAAACATTTGGCCGATAGATTGATTCCAAAATTGTACAGATATAGATATGATCCTAGTTCCTCGGTATCATCTTCTATGGATTCTATTTGGAATGTATTGGTGGCTGATAGTAACAAAACCATCAAAGATAACTTTTCCAATATTTTGGATGAACTTTTAAAAGGCATGGGGAACAAAGAATGGCGGGTTAGACAAGCCAGTACCACTGCTCTTAATGATCTTTTAAACGTGGTAGAGTTCAAAGTATATGAACCTCGGTTAGAAGAAATCTGGAATATGAGTTTCAGGGTTATGGATGATATCAAAGAAAGTGTCAGAAAAGAAGGTAATAAAGTAACCAAGCTTTTGGCTAAGATTTTAACTGAATCTTCCTCGGCTACACTTGGTCCTAAAGCTGGACTTGATACTTTAGTACCGTTCCTTTTAGGTAACAAAGGGCTTTTAAGTGATGCTGAAGATATTCGGAACTTTGCTTTGGACACAATTTTGAAACTTATCAAGAAGAACCGGAAAATAAAACCTTTCATTCCATTACTTCTTGATAACTTTATAAACCTCATGTCTACTTTAGAACCAGAAGTTGTCAACTACCTCATTTTAAATGCCGATAAGTATAATCTTAAAAACAATGATATTGACGCTAAACGGCTACAAAGCTTGGGCCAATCACCCATGATGGATGCAATTGAAACTTTAGTTGATCAATTGGATGATGAAATCATCGAGGATGCTATTAAAGTCATAAACAATGGTGTCAAAAAAGCTGTAGGCTTACCATCCAAAATCACTGGTAGTAAAATCTTGGTTAGTCTTGTCCACAAAAAGTATCAACTCATCAAACCATATGGTGACAGACTTTTCAAAATAGCAGCCAGTCAAATCACCGATAGAAACGATACCATTCTGTCGTCATATGCTGTTGCTGTAGGATATTTGGCTCGACTTGCTTCTACAGACCTTATAGTAAACTATGGTAAAAAGTTGAAGAAATTGTACTTTGAATCTGAAGATGAAAGAAACAGACTTGTGGCCAGTATTTCCAGTGCTAACTTTTCCAAGTACGCTGGTGAAAAGTTCCAGCTGGTGGCCATAGAGTTCCTTCCTTTATCTTTCATAGGAACAAACGACATTGACAAAGAAATCAGAGGCCATTTTGAGACTCAATGGATAGAGAATACTTCCGGGGCCAGTGCTATCAAGTTATACCTTGAAGAGATCATTGGTCTTATGGAACAGTATATCAAATCATTGAACTATCAGATCAGACAGATTCTTGCCAAGTCTGTGGTCAAACTTACCAATGAAGTAAGTGATTTCTCTGGATTCTCCGATAAAATCCTCAACAATGTGTTTGACATTTTAATCGAATCTTGTAAAGGGAAATCCTGGAGTGGAAAAGAACTCATTTTTGAAGCCTTGGTGAATTTTTCCATCAAGGTGAAAACTTTTGTCCGCAAACACGAAGAGTTGAAAGTTTCCGTGGATAAAGTATGTGCCACAGAAGCCAAAAGAAAAAACAAGGAGTACCAAAGAGCCAGTATAAAAATCGTCGGTCGGTATATCTATGAATTTCCAAATGAGGAACTTGTCGCAACGTACTTGTCCATTATTTCTCCCATTATTAACGACGAAGAAGATGATGAAGACGCCATGGAGGTGGATAAGAACCCCAATAAGCGAGTCAACAATAATAAAATTGAAGACCTGAAGTTGGTGTATGTGAAAAATGTCTTTGAAGCCTTTAACGGGTCTGTCGTGTACCGTGACCATTTTGATCTTATGGCTGCAATTTTGAAAAAATTAGTGCGCGACGAATTTGAATTTGAAATTTCTTGGAGATCCAAATTGGCTGCAAATGAGTGTTTCAAGACCACGGTGGACGAGTTGGCGGACAAATCTGTTGATGGATACTACGTAGAGGCATTGTATGAAACATGGCAAGGATTGTTTGGTGTTTGTTCTAACATTAACAATATTGAAAATGTGAAGGTGAAGTTTATTAGAAATTCCAAACTTTTCATAAAGTTCTTGGAGAATTTGCATTATTTGGAGGAGGTGAAGACGATTGAGGATAAGTTGAAGGTATTTGAAGCTGATGGGACTGTTATACAGGGAGAGTTAAAGAGGGTTGAATAGAGAGTTAGAAATAATTAGATTAAAGAAGATACATTAACTATACACTAGTTTCCACCTCTTAATCTTAAGACCAAGTGAAGAGTAGATTCTTTTTGAATGTTGTAATCAGCTAAAGTTCTACCATCTTCCAATTGTTTACCGGCAAAAATTAATCTTTGTTGGTCTGGTGGAATTCCTTCTTTGTCTTGAATCTTGGATTTAACGTTATCAATGGTGTCAGAAGATTCGACTTCCAAGGTAATGGTTTTACCAGTCAAAGTTTTAACAAAAATTTGCATACCACCTCTTAATCTCAAGACCAAGTGGAGGGTTGATTCTTTTTGAATGTTGTAATCAGCTAAGGTTCTACCATCTTCCAATTGTTTACCAGCAAAGATTAATCTTTGTTGGTCTGGAGGAATTCCTTCTTTATCTTGAATCTTACTCTTGACATTGTCGATAGTATCAGAAGATTCAACTTCTAAGGTGATAGTCTTACCAGTTAAAGTCTTAACAAAAATTTGCATACCACCTCTCAATCTCAAGACCAAGTGGAGGGTTGATTCTTTTTGAATGTTGTAATCAGCTAAGGTTCTACCATCTTCCAATTGTTTACCGGCAAAAATTAATCTTTGTTGGTCTGGTGGAATTCCTTCTTTGTCTTGAATCTTGGATTTAACGTTATCAATGGTGTCAGAAGATTCGACTTCCAAGGTAATGGTTTTACCAGTCAAAGTTTTAACAAAAATTTGCATACCACCTCTTAATCTCAAGACCAAGTGGAGGGTTGATTCTTTTTGAATGTTGTAATCAGCTAAGGTTCTACCATCTTCCAATTGTTTACCAGCAAAGATTAATCTTTGTTGGTCTGGAGGAATTCCTTCTTTATCTTGAATCTTACTCTTGACATTGTCGATAGTATCAGAAGATTCAACCTCTAAGGTAATGGTCTTACCAGTTAAAGTTTTAACGAAAATTTGCATTGTATTATAAAGTTACTTAAAAAAAAGTGAGTAGTGATCACAGTGGCGATTAGCCCCTTTAAATAATCTGACTTTGTAAGCAAATGAGAAAAAGAAATTTATCGAAGGTTGTCGTCAGGAAGGTTTCCGAATTCTTTCCGAGGGCTGGCGGTGCTGTCGGTGCGGTGGTACCACTAGGTTGGTTTTGTGAACTTGCTTTTTTTGGTAGTGACACAATCCGGTGTGCCGGAATTGATAGGGACTATTGCGGGAGGACTATTGCGGGATATAGTTGTAAGGACAGTGATGAAGGTATCACGAATTATGTTTCAATTGAGTATGGTGAGGTGTTAAGATAGGTATAGAATATATATAGGAGTATCCATTGAAGCTATTTGATCACTTCCTTTGTTTGCTTCTCTTCTTCAATTCTGTAAACCCTTCACTGTGGCATGCTCCCCGGCCATTTCACGAGCTCGCACGACCTTAAAATTTTTTTTTAAGATCATAAGAGCATAAGTTTTTTTCTATCTAACCCTTAGGTTAAGCCAGATCAACCAAAAACTTGCTAGTAAAAGGTTATACCTTGCACTGGTACCCCACCAAGCTATTGTTTACCATTTCCATTTTATTTACTGAGTTTTCAAACCATGTATTAGTGTTCACACTGTTTTAACTTCCGTTACCAAGAATCCTAGGATACTTTGATAACACTGTTCTATAAAGATCCAGAGGCTGAAAGTTTAGAATCTACCAAACTAAAAGAACCAACAAATCAGAACTACCGAAAATACAATAAAAGTAACTAATCATTAATATCAAAACTCAAACTGATACATAATGTCTAATCCGTCTTTTAGCTATAACCTTGACATATTTAAAGTATGTCAAACGTTCATACAAGAAAAGAATCATCACGGGTTGGCGTTAATTGCCCGACAAAAGGGATTACCACCATTTTTAAGATTTAAAATCTGGCCCATACTATTGAAATATCACCCCTATGTCCTCAAACCTTCCATCCAACCAGATAATGACAGTAAAAAAAATACCCTAGAACAAGAAGAGTTGAAGAAATTAATAGACAGCCAGCTTCAACGGTATTTAAGACGCGATCACCATCCACAAACAGAACAAATCGATCGAATTTTTCAAGTCCTTCAAGCGTCTATAACTAAGTTTTATTTGAAATGGGGGAAAATCATTAAATACGATAATTCACTCACTTGGATAGCCTTGGGCTTGGCCGAATGGTTCCCTCCTATCCCAGGCACATATTCCGTGCTAACAGAGCGAAATTCACCTGAACCCATTAAAGATATTTTTGTAGATTACAAAAACTATCTCGATGGATTACCGGTGGATTTAAAAGAGAAAGTTTACGATGAACCTGAAGATGATAATATGACATTTTACGAAGTGTATGAGCGGTTGGTTTTAACGTTACTCCATTGTCCTCCTAATAAAATCACGTCGTCATCCAAAAAAAATTTCATCAATCTCCCAACCAATGGAGGCTCCATAGAAGAACGGGTGACTTTTTTCATCCACCTTTTTAGGAAGTTGTTACCGGAATTAAGTGCTTATTTTGGCGAGGAACAAATCTTGAATAAGTTTGGATCCAATGACGATGAATGGTTAATTTGGTGGTTGAAGTATTGTGGGACCAAAGTCTGGTCGCGTTTGGATAGGGGAAAAGTTTGGGATTTATTACTCGGGTTTAAATTCAGATCTGCCAATAAAGATTATGGCAAAGTTTTGAACTTGAATGATCAAACTTTAAGTAAACTTGGTAATGATAATTTTTGGTCGTTAAATTTTGAAAATACTCCTGAACCTCCAGATAGTGTTCCATTCCCAACAGTTAACCCTCACATTCAATTGATCTTCATAACGTTAGCATTATTGAAGAGTAAACAAAATACTCTTATTGAACTTGATCAGCATGAAATCCGTCAATACTTATCCAGATTACCTACCAATTCGTATAATTTGAGTAACAAGTATCAAATTTTCAAGAAAAAAATTGATCGAAAACGGGAAGAAGAAAAATCTTCTTCAAATACTTCGAGATCATCAAGAAGTTCTACCATAGATTTTGGTGAGTATCAAAAACCACTGTCACCAATTTCAAATTATTCGGTATCACCAGATGATAGTAATATTATTACCAATGATGGGTTGGATAATCATTCTATTGACTTTATGGATAATATTATTAACGAGGGAGGAGAGTTATGGAGAAAGTGGTTATGGTTGGAGAATGAGGGGATGGATGAGGATGAGAGATGAGAGAAAAGATGAAATGAGAGATGAAGATGAGCGATAATGAATAGATGTGTAGAATAATGTAGATAAAACTTTAAGACAAAATATTACTTTTTCTAAAATTTGCAACTTTCGCGGATTAAGTTGACTGATGGTGAAAGGTGCAAATATTTGTAAAGATGAAAGAATAGGATATACTTTAGCATAACTAATTGTAAGATATGAATAATTTTTGGAGAGTCAAAAACAAAATAGTAAAAAAGCAGATTAAAGATAAATCAGATGGAAAGAAACCATAAAAGATACCATAAAAGAACCAGATCAATCAAAACGACATCAATCAAAACCAGACAAAAAAACCCTTCAAAAACACCAAAAAAAAAGGCAGCCCAAAAAGCCAAGCTGAAAAAATCTTTACTTGTGATAATAAACTTCTCATTCAATATATTTACTCTACAACATTTAACCATAAATTTTCAGCCTAAATAACATTCATGCACCTCGCTCGAAACAGCTTTTTGCAGCAATTATAATACCATCACCACATTTGTTTTATAGAGAATATTTCTTTATATTCAACTTAATCTATACGCTCTACTGATACATTCCTGTCATATGCCTCAACTATATCCCAATCAATACTCTCTTGAGTCTTTTTAGCTTCCTTTTCAATCTCACTCTTCGTGAGCAAATATTATTACCACTAAAAAATGCTCGCCAAGCGTCCACACAAATCAATTTATAAATCGAGTTATAAGTCTAGTAAAGTTCACAGAAGTAAGGTACAGATCTGGAATATTGACTGATGTTTGTAACTTGGATCTTCTTATTTGTGTTTTGCAACTTTGGTTTATGTGAACTTACAAGCCCTGAAGTTTTCACACCCATCACCGTCGCACTTCAAGCATGTAATGCTGCCATAGGCGAGTTGGCTATGGTATGTAGTGCTGCCCAGTCTCACCACGCTGTTGATTTTAACTGTAGATGCTCTGAAACCGCTGGGTTTGGATCGTTTGCGGACTGTTTGGTCAAAGGGTACAATGACACCAGAATCTTGCAAGACTTTTGGGATTACTGTACCACCAATGCTGGAGTAAAAATGGATGAAAACAGTTTTTGGACCAACTACAATGCTGCCATGGAACACCAACAGGATGTTAGAAATATGACCCATTCATCGGGCCATTCATCTTCTCACTCCGAAGGTATGGAAGTCGTAGATTATCCCATTCTTTTGGACTACCAGGATTTCGCAGTCTATAAGGAATACTACCAGAAAAGAAGAAACAACAACAATGTTTCAGTGTACTATGGTTATGGGATGTTAGCTTATTGGGGCGCTGTAATGGCACTAACTGCCGTAAGTCACTGGACTAAAAAGTTATTCCCCAAAGTCACCCAAAAATGTGTAGGGCCATTTTACAACACCTATAGAAAGTATTTGGGTTTGCGAGCTACTTGGGGCAAGAATAAAGCTGCTGATATGGACTATGGATTATATTTGATGCCAGCAAGAATAGAAACGGTTGTAATAGCTGGATTTTTAATTCTAACCATAATTTGTAACGCTGTTGGTATTGTAACCGTACCAGGAAACAAGGTTGTTCCAAATGTTGCAGCCGACCTTTGCTTAAAAGTCGGTGTTAGGACAGGAATAACGCCGGGATGTCTTTTCCCCATAATCATTGCGTTCTCGGGAAGAAATAACATCCTTCAGTGGGTAACTGGCTGGAACTATGCTACGTTTATAACCTACCACAAATGGATAAGTATTTGTTCCACAATTTTGGTGATAATTCATTCTATCACTTTTTCTGCATACGATATTCTTACCGGTGGATACATTGAAGGAATGAAACCTGCGTATATGGTTTGGGGAACAGTGGCCACTATTGCTGGTAGTATTATGTTGGGTCAAAGTATGTTGGCATTTAGAAGAATGAGCTACGAGATCTTTGTACTTATTCACATTGTGCTTGCGTTTTTGTACTTACTTGGAAGTTTATTCCACACAGAAATGTTTGGGTTTGCAGTGTTCTACGCTGCTGCCCTTGTAATTTGGGCCATGGATAGAGTTATCAGAATTATTCGGTTGATAGGTTTCGGTATGCCACAAGCTAGTGTTAAGTTAATGGAAGATCAAACGTTAAAGATGGAAATACCTCGGCCCAAACATTGGCACCCTCAACCTGGAGGGTATGCGTTTGTGCATTTTATGCTTCCTACTTGTTTCTGGCAATCACATCCGTTTTCATTCAGTGATTGTACAGATGAAAAAACCATTACCATGTATATCAAAATCAAAGGAGGTGTTACTCATGGGATTTATAAGTATTTGTGTAAATCCCCCCAAAAAGAAGCGTTAATGAGAGTTTCACTTGAAGGGCCGTATGGATGTCCCAGTGATGTGAAAAACTATGAAAATGCTGTTTTTATTAGTGGAGGTAATGGCGTACCGGGGATTTATTCTGAATGTATTGATCATGTAAGAAGAAAACAGGATAATTCAAGGGTTAAGTTCATTTGGGTGATTAGAGATTGGGTAAGTTTGACGTGGTTTGAGAAAGAGTTGGGGGTCTTAGAGGAGCTTGGTGTAGATACTACGGTGTTTGTAACTGGAGGGTACAAAGATATCTCTGAAAGTTCAAGTGATGAAAAGAAAGCATACTTTTCCTTTTCAAACATCCAGTTTATTGAAACAAAGCCAAATGTTGAGTTATTGGTGAAGGATGAAATCATTAATACCGATGGAGCATTAGCATTAGTAGCATGTGGACCACCAGGAATGGTAGATGATGTTAGAGAATCCGTTGCTGTAAATTTGAATGAGACTAAGTATAGGGTTGATTTTTTTGAACAGCTTCAAGTGTGGACATAGAGTATTTATAGTAGAGTATTTATAGTATTTATATATAGTAAAAGATGAGTTTGAAAAGTGTGCGAGGATGTCCAAGATGACAACAATAACAATATGGTAAATATAACAAGTCACAAAGATGCTGTACTGTCGTCAGACAGTACATCATCACTTCGCATCTTTTTGCACCCATTTTTCTCATCTCATCTCATGGCTAGAAAAGATTTAGAAGAACTAGAAATCGATTTAAAAGGGGAAATCCCTTTAAATAAAAAACAGCAACGTCTTTTAAAGAAGGGAAAGTTAAATTTAAAAAAGCTAAAAGCCAAACACCCCGAACCAAAAGCTGAAAATGCTCTTGAAGAAGAATCTGAACCCTCAAGATCCAAATTTGGAGTTTGGGTAGGTAATTTATCTTTTGATACTACCAAAGAAGATATAACGAGGTTCATCACCGCCAAAACATCCGTGGAACTGGATGACATTACCAGATTTAACTTACCTAAGAAAAATGACAAAATAAAAGGGTTCTGTTATATAGACTTTACTACTGAGGACCAAATGAAAGAAGTGATAGCATTATCTGAATCCAACTTGAATGGTAGAAATTTATTGATTAAAAACTCATCATCATTTGAAGGAAGACCAGACAAACCTAAAGAATCAAATTCGTTGGTGAATATTTCCAAAAACCCTCCTTCCAGAATTTTGTTTGTAGGTAATTTATCTTTTGATACTACCGAGGATCTTTTGGAAGAACATTTCAGACACTGTGGAGAAATCACAAAGATCAGAATGGCCACATTTGAAGATACAGGTAAATGTAAAGGGTTTGCATTTGTGGATTTCAAAGATGAAACTGGACCTACTAAAGCATTGACCCTGAAATTAACTAAGCAACTTATTAATAGACCTTTAAGAATGGAATTTGGTGAAGACAGATCCAAAAGAGCACCAAAAAGAAAGTTTGATCATGAAGATGATGAACCAAGATCTACTGCCAGAGAAAGAGAACCTCATGTCCATCCTGAACGAGAGTTCAGGGATGAAAGACCTGAAAGGGAATTCAAACCAAGAGAATTTAAGCCAAGAGAATCCAAACCAAGAGAGTTTAAACAGAGAAACTTCAAAGACGAAAGAATAAAATCATCTGTAGCTTTAGCTAGTGCACAGAGAGCTAGTCCTGCCATTGTAAAGTCATCAGGAAAGAAGACCACCTTTGATTAAGTAAACGAGAAATAATACAAAACTTTATTGAAACATATTTAAAAACAATCACACCTTACTTCCCCAACTTAGCCTTGTGCTTTTGAAACTCTTCTTCACTGATTTCAAAATAATTAGGGTCATCCTTATGAGCATCAAAATCTCCATCACTCACCTCTTCATAAATAGAATAAGTTTCATACTCTGAATCTGAAACGGGAGTAGCAGTCTTTTTATCCTTGGTAGCAGGTTTAGACTTAGGTTCAACAGCTTTAGAGGTAGTAGGTTTGGACTCTGGTTTGTCACTGGAGAAAAACTTTTTGAACCCTCTCTTTAAACTGTTCTTTCTAGCTGGGTCTTTGGGAGTAGCGGAAGAACCGGTGGAAGAACCGGCTGATTTTGCATTGACAGGCTTTGGAGCTGCCTTACCGGAGTTACTAGACCCAGCAGCAGCAGCAGTTGCAGCAGCAGCGCCACCAACAGCACCAACAGCTCCCACACCAATAGCAGTTTTCCTATCAGCCTTCTTGTCAGCCTTTTCACTCTCCTTAGAAGCTCCTTTCTCGGCAATCACCGGTAATTCATCGCTCTTAGCTAAAAAAGGCTTGGATTCTCTAGATTTAATTTCATCCTTAGGAACTTTGTCTGGAACAGAATCTTCCACAGTGTTACTGGAAAAAAGTTTACCTTTAGATTTGTGGTATAAATCACGATCATCCAATTCAATTTGTTTGGTTAATCTAGCCACTTCTAATTCTCTTTCTTCAATCAATTTTTGAATATCATCAACCCGATTTTCTTTGTTCATAGTACTACTCAACCGAGCTTTTTCTTCTCTCAATTCTCTGATCTTTTTCAAGTTGACCACTTCTTCTTCCAATCTTTGTTTTTGTAATTCTTCGAATTCTAATCTTTCTTGGTACAATCTGAGTTTCTCATCATGTTCAGCCTTAAGCTTTTCAATCTCATCTAATTTATTTTGGGCAACTCTTTCAGCTTCTTTACGGTCAGCTTCAGCTTGCAAGTTTTGTTGTTGTCTCAAATCTTCAATTTCTTGTTGTAATCTAGAAGATTCTTCTTCTTCACGTTTTCTACGTTCTTGGAATAAACGGTCTTGTTCGGCTCTTTCATCCACCAAACGTTGTTTTTCAGCGTCTCGTTCTTGAATTCTTTGTTGACGTTGGTATTCAGGAAGGGTTCTAAGACGTTCTTGTTCAGCTTCTTCGTCGGCCTTCTTTTTCGCAGCCAACTCCTCATCTTCTTTTTTCTTTTTTGCAGCCAATTCTTCCTCCTCAGCTTTTTTCGCAGCCGCTAATTTTTCTTCTTCTTCTTTCTTTTCAGCAGCCAACTTCTCTTCCTCAGCTTTCTTTTCAGCAGCTAACCGTTCCTCTTCTTCCTTCTTTCTTTGAGCTTCAAGTTCTTCTTGAATCTTTCTGGTTTCAGCTTCTTCTTTCAATCTTTGTCTTTCCAATTCTTGTTCAAGTTTGGCAGTTTCCGCAGCTTCTTGAGCTTCAACCCGTTTCCGTTCATGGTCTAATTGAACTTGTTTGGCAGTGGCTTGCTTTTCAGCTTCCCAACTCAGGAATGCTTCTTTAGCTTGAGTTAATCTTGACTTCCGAGATTCTTTCTCATTACCCAAGAACGACAATTTAGCAGCGTAGGCGGTCAAAGTACCGGCCAAAACACCAACTTCAGCGGAAAGAGCAGAATGAGAAGATTTTTTCTTTTCAACTTTTTCCTTTTCTTTATCGACATTACCGTTAAGTTCGTGTTTGGTGGTAAGGTTTTTAGAGATACCATCGTTTTTGGTGGCCAAATCAACCTTGACACCATCTAATACCTTTAATCTTTCATTGAGCTTGTTAGTAAGTTCATCGATTTTGGTAGACAATTCAGAATTGGAGTTATCGAGTTCGGTTTTTTTCTCTTGCAAAGATTCAATTTCTTGAGTGGTGGTTTCTTGGTTAGTCTTAGAATCAACAGTTTCTTGTTTTTTAGTTTCCATCAATTCATCATGATTCTTAACCAAGTTTTCCTTATCCTCACCATGCTGTTCAACAGCTTGTAATTCTCTGGATTCAAAATCTTTCTTAGCGGTTTCAATTTCTTCAAGAGTAGTTTTCTCAAATTCAACTGCATCGGTGTCGTTCTTTTCCCGTTTAGTGTTCAACTCAGCCAATTGACGAGTGATTTCCGCATCAAACTTGGCTCTGGTTTTCTCGATTTTTTTAACGTGCTTGTCGAAATCTCCCTTCAATTTCTTTTCATGGCCAGCAATTTTGGTTTGGATAGAATCTTGACGTCTAATTTCATCTTCATCTCTAGATTTACCAACTTCTTCATTGATTCTAACTAAAACAGGAGCAACTCTTTGAGCAGCAATATCTAACAATTGTTGCTGAGTCATTTTCAAACCACTTCCGAGGTCAATGACTTTGTTTGGGTCATCAACACTACGGGAAATGGATCCAATGGCAGTTGCATTAAGTTCTTGGTACCGGTTTAAAAGCTTAGGTTTATCTTGAAGAGAGTCAAGAGTTTCTTGGTTTGGAAGTTTGAGGGGTTCGAACTTGGAACCTGGCTGAGTGACGAGTTCAATTGGTTGATCTTTAACAAGTTGGGTAATGTTGTCATCGGGTAAATCGGTGACTGCTTTTTCTTCTTCAACTGTTTCGCCTTCAACTTTTTCGTCTTCAACTTTTTCAACTTCTTCAGCATCTGCTTCAACCTCTGTCTCTTTAGTACCTGCTTCAACAGTTTCAGTGGGCTCAATGGTTTCAGTGGGCTCAGTTTCTCCAGTTACCTTTTCTTCAACAGGAAACTCAGGGGCTTCTTTATCCTCGTCTACTTCTTTGGCTTCCTTAGCAGTGTCAATGGCTTCGCCCTTGACACTCTCGCTCTTGACACTGTCACCCTTGACACTAGAACTTTTCTCCTTCTGCTTATCCAATGTTGGATGAGTTGAGAACTTCTTAGGTACTTGAAGCTTATCAATTTGGTTCTGTTCCTTGAAATCTTTTCTTAAATTTTTCTTCTGGGTAGAATTTCTAAATGGTGAAACCCATTTATCCGCCGAAGTCAATTTCTTCAATCTGCTACCAGATTTAGTACTACTAGTATCAGACATGGTCAATTGGTAAGTAAAAATAATTCAAAGCTCGAGAATTTCAGCTGGCTTGCTGGTCATTCCGGGGACCCCCCGTGAAACACCCTCGGATCTGATATAGGGGTAGTGTGCGCGTCGGGGGTCTTGAATCTTAAGGCGTGCGGGAGACAATGACAGGGCCGCTAAAGGAGCTTAGATGGGGTGAACGAAGGGGGTCATAGAAGGTGCAAAAAGTTAGAAAAAGATATACTTATGTTATTAATAGTCCTAGAAAGAGTATAGACATCTTTCAATGATCAATTTCCCAATTTCTTGACCCAAAACTCTGTCCATTGTAAAACTGTCAAATCCATTGACAAGTTATATACAGGCCTCGTCTTCCTACGGCTGACTCCTGTTTAATTTAGCTTTAACTTAGAGCTAGTAAAACGTCTAAACAGGTTTAGACTTCAATATGATAATTTCATTCATATTCCCTCTATTTGTAAACCTTTACTCACAAAACTTAACTTTCCAACCCCCATTTCTGCCCCCACCATCCGCTCCCAACTTTTTGGGCTTGCGACTTTGACTCCACCTGACTGCGCGCCTGTTTCCACTCCCGCTTAAACACACCTAAATCTATAGCATAGGCATAAGGACACCCTAAAAACTCACAAAATGACGTCCATCCTACCCATCTCCAGCTACTGCCATAACCTAGCGCTACCGCCAGTGGAAAAAGATGATCGGTTGAATTTAAATGTCCGAACAGGCTCAGCATCTACACTTTACAATTCCCTAATACTAACGTTTGGTGGGTTAACTATAGGCCTAGAACTTACAGATTTGACCATCGAAGAGGTTGTATTGACTTTCAGCTCCAAAATCTCCAATTCCAAACTGAGAAATTTCTTCAAATATCTTTCCAATGAAACTTTTTACCTAAATCTTATAGAAAAAGCCTGGAAACGAGTAAAAGTGAATAACGAACAAAGTCCTAAACCTAGACTTTTCCACGAACTTTTAGCCGCCAATGGCTGTTTATATGTATACGGTGGACTTGTGATCAACGAAAAATATCAATTGACCAATGAATCAACGGTAGATTCCATCCCGGTGGATTTATTAGTTCCCGCTGATGATTTGTGGGAACTCAACTTAGCTTCATCCACCTGGAAGCTTTTAGGTCGCAGTGGGTCCCCACGGTACTGTCACAAGATGACTACGGCTGCCAGCTTATCGTTTGCGTCCAAACCAGACCATCATGGGCTCCTAATTGCTGGTGGTAGAAATAGTACTGAGAGCTTATACGACAATTTAGTGTATGATTTGGTAGAGAATAAGTTTGTCACAACTTTTGGCTTGAAAGTACCAGATGGCATTGCTCAAGAGCACGAAATCCAAACCGACACCAACGGTAATTTGAACGTAGATTATTACAATTCAGTATTGGTCAATTTTGAACATCAAGATTTGAACCAGACGGCACACGACCATTTTGCACCCGCGCACGATCCGGCGACTTTGACACTGACAACTCCATCTGCCGCGGGCACGACTCCAGGCACAACAAATTCCGGTACAAAAGAATCCCTCTTCGTGTACACGCCTACAAATCCACTTTTATCATTTGGCATGGGGAAAAGTGTCAAGTCCGGTAAGGTGTTGCATGTGCATCGTAAATTGACCGATACCAGTCATCAGATTGTGCCCTATAATCTTCGGTATCCCACGGGGGGAGTTTTCGGGCAAAATCTCATTATTGTGGGGTTCTTGCCCAACGATTACGATATTTCCATTTTTATCTATAACCGCCCGACAGGGAAATGGTCGCGGTTGAATATTTTTTGCAACCATGATTACGGTTCCCATAGATTCTGGGGTGGTTACGTTTGGAAGAGTCACCATAAGGTGGTACTTCTTGGTAATTATGTCACCTCCACCACTACCAGTGCATTAAGATATTTTACCTGTATGATAACGGTGAATTTACCGGTGACTAATATTTTAGTCAGTTCTGAATTGGCCGGTGGTCATTATCATGATGCCGACGGTAAAAGGATATATTTCAATACTGAAAGTTCAGATGAAGATAAATCTTCCGATAAGGACGAAGATGAGGAGAATACAGAGGCCCGTGGAGAGGCCCGTGGAGAGGCACCTGTACCAGAGTCTCGGGCCCCAGAATCTCGGCGACCATCATATGCTTCGCGCGGGTCGCGGGCATCTCTTTCCACGACCAAATCACCACGAGCCATAAGTTTCAGTGAATACGTGCATTATGCTGCTCCCGCCAGTAATACCACCACCATTAGGTCGGTATTTGCCCCAGCGGCTATTACTTTAGGTCGAAACTTTCTTGACCGGTTTGGGGATCTTACTTCTGATTTTGAAATCATTTCTGTCAATGGTGATAGAATACCGGTTTCTTTGGCGGTATTGATTGAACGATGGGGCCATTATTTCATTGAGACGTTGGCCCGAGGTTATGTTAACGCTGTGGAAAAATTTGATCAAAGTCAAAAGTCTCCTGAGCTCGAAACAGGCAAAAGTTGGACCAATTTGAAAAGTTCGTTTACTTCTAGCCACAGTTCGGGCCAACATTCTCACAACGCTACCTCGTCGGTTGGATCTAAAGAAACTCGGGAAGATGATGATCCAAAATCCCATACGGAAGCTGAAACTAGAACCCCAGACAAAGCATACCATTTGTCAATGCCAGTTTCGGGCCGAAGATCGAACCCAAAAGATGCCCCTCAGTTCAGACTTCCGTTCCAGGACAGCCTGGGACCAAATTCTGGTAGTAATCCTCCAACTGCATCATCAGATAGGTCCATCGATGAATCTTTAAATTTACCAGAGAAACCAACCATTCGGAAAGATTCTATCAGTTCATTGTCAAGTGGAAATTCTTTACTTAATTCGCATTTGCAAGATATCCCACCACAAACACCTTTACCCACAGAACCAATTCCACCAGTTCCAGGTAATCCTACGTCGTTTAAGAGTTCATCAAGAAAGAATTCCCATGACTTATCTTCACCTAGAGGTTCATTGATCCATACTTTGACGGCGTTAAGGAATATTCCAGCATCCAGATCACCAAGAGGATCTCCATTTACATCACCAAGGGCATCTATTTCGCAACAGGGCCAAGGAAGTGCACCAGGAAGTGCGCCAGGGGGAAGTACACAAAATCAAAACTTACAAAATCAAAACCCGGGTGGTCCATCCCAATTGGGCAATACCATCCAAACCCCGGCAACAACACCTCCTGATCTCACGGCATCTCCAATTCCCAACCTTAAACATATTAGTACTCCAGAACGAACCACAAAACCTACTGATGGTTCGTCCAGTTCTTTAAGTGAAGGGGACCTGACTGATAGGCCCAGAACCACTTCTGAAAATAGTAGTGGCTACGACAATATCACCTTGGGTAGTTCTACCGGTGATTTGAAATCTCGGTCTGATGGTTTTGATCCGTTTGATAACATCCTTTTAAACTTTGAAAACCTTGAGAATGGCAGTTTCCAAATGGAATCATCTTTAATCCCTCGTCGTCTTTATATTCCTTTTGCAACCACTTCAGTTAAAGCTTTCTGTGAGTACTTGTATACCGGACAAATGGGGAACAAGTGGCTTTTCAGCCCCACCATCTTGGACGTGCTTGCCTTGTCCAAACACTACAAAGTACCGTTACTTTACGATCTTATTTCAGAGGTGTTGTATGGAATCATTGGTCGGAGAGAGTCGTGGGTGATCCAAAGAGCCAATGAGTTAAAAGCGCGCTATTTCCGACTTCTTCAGGAAACTTCGACCCCGCACGACCCAGATTTTGAATTTCCTTTGGATGAGTATCAAGGGTTCATGGATACGGTAGACGATGGGTATTTGGATATAGCATTGCTTAAGAAGATGATGATGGCAAGGAGTAGTGTTCATTCGGGGATGTTTGATCATCACCAGGAGTCAGAGTCTGGACCAGGTCGTACAGGAGCTGATGCTACAGGAGCTGATGCTACAGGACCAGATGGCCCCGGAGAAGATGGCCCACAAACAGATGGCCCAGGTCCAGATGGACCCGGACCAGATGGACCCATGGAGTTTGATACCGGAGAATCAGGTGAATTCAGTACCGATTCATCCATAGAAAGAATGTCCAGCGATGATGACTTTGATTTGGGTGTAGGATATCTCGATCACCAACATGATCTTCCCACCATGGGTCCTAAATCCAAGTCTATCTTTGATAAACGAGACATTGGTCAGCTGAATAGAAGCAGTACAGATGCGGGTGCGGTACCTGAAGAAAGTGACGACCACCCTGATCAAGACGGTGAACAACAAGATAAGTTTTACACTTTAACTTTGGAACAGTTACTTTCTCCAAAATCTCCAATTCCAAGTGCTCACGTCATCGACTTGATTTCTGAGAATGTTACTTTAGTGGCCGATTTGAAATTGATGTTAAGAGCCAGTAACGCTAAAACTATGAGTAAGCTTTTAAATAAGTTTGAAGATGAAATCAAAGATAGAATGACGGAGATTAAAAATAGGTATGAAGAAAAACAAGAGTTTGTTCGGTCTAGAACTAATAGTACAGCATCCAGATTGAATACTGTAGGACAAGAAACTGGCCGTCCAACACCCCCAAGGACTCATAGTAACGATGCTAGCTCTTTACGGAATATTGTTTTACGTCCTGTAGGTTCTACCAGTTCATTGGCCACTATTGGTGGTCATCAGGGACTGAGTGATGCGAGGGGTCTGGAAGGGGAAAGTTTACAACATCAAAGTTTACAAACTTCAAGTCCACAAAATCAATCTTCCCAAGCCCAAAGCTCCCAAGCCCAAAGATCACAAACACCAGGAACACCAGGAGGTATTTCAGATGGTGAAACTCCCACCCACCCTCCACTTGAACGCAGTCGCACCAATAGTAGTATCCGCGGTATTGGCGGTCTAGCCCCATTCAAGTCGGTTAAAACTGAACCTAAGATTGGTAGAACTGATACCAATAGAGATATTGATAAACGAATCACCAAGATGATTAAAAAAGATGAAAAGCTTAAACATAAGTCTGAAAAGGAACAAAAACTGAGACTTCGCAAAGAAGCTAAAGATGCTGCAAAAGCGGAACGCGATGCCGCGAAAGCGGAAAAAGAGGCTGCAAAAACCGACAAAGATTTTGCGAAATCCGAGAGAGATTTTGCGAGACTTGATTTTAGAGATGGTCACAAAACACCGCTTTCTGGTAGAGCAAGAACGTTCACAGAACTGTCTAGAAACTCTTCCAGATACTTCGATGATGTTTCTAGTATGGATGATAAGAAAAAGTCTCATCATGGAATATTTCATCAATTGGGATCTCATTTAAAGACCAAAGATAAAAGTAAGGATAAACTTGCATCATCCAATTCTTCATTTGTTGATGGTGTTGACCGTCCAGGGCTTGCAAGAACAACATCATCTACCGGTAGTTTAACTTCAGATACTAGTAAGACGTCTGAAAAGAAGAAACATTCACTTTTTGGTTTGAAGAAATGAAGAAATAGGAAGTGGCCCAAGGTGGTCATAATGACAACCTTAAAAATGACAGCCTTTTGACAGTCATTTGACAACTTTTTTAAGTTTTAAACAATAATTAAGGCTCCTAGTGTATAATGTTAATGATAACGAATATTTATGTCTCCGTGCGCGCACCATTCTCCCGCCTATTCTCCCCACACGGACGGTTCTACCGAATCGGGACGCCACGTATAAATAGACCAAGAATCCTCCAATTTTCAAAATTCAAATTAACATGACTGTTGACATTGAACTCGCCAAAAGAGCTGGACAACCTTTAGAAATTGATCAAGAGATTGTGGATTATGCTTACAAAAACCTTAGTAATTTACCCAAAGGACCAGAATACGAGAAAATGATTCTGGGGTGTCCTTACAACTGTTGGGACATTACTTTGAATACTGCTAGAAATGTCAGTCACGAAGTAGCGTTGGATTATGAAAAGATCAGAATGAAAGATTACGATTTCAGTATTGAAAAACATCAGGAAGCTAGAGTGAAATATTTAAGAACCCTTTTTGGGAAAGTGGCCGATGATGCATTTATAGAACCACCATTTTTTGTGGATTACGGTTGTAACGTTACTTTGGGGAAATCATTTTATGGAAACTTCAATATTACGTTCTTAGATTGTACTTTAATTACTTTTGGTGATAATGTTATGGTAGGGCCAAATTGTTGTTTTACCACTGCTACTCATCCTACTGACCCTGAATTGAGACTTGGTGGGGTTGAATATGCTCAACCTATTACTGTTGGGAACAATGTTTGGATTTGTGCAAATGTAGTTGTTTGTGCTGGTGTTACAATTGGGAATAATGTAGTTCTTGCTGCTGGTGCTGTGGTTACTAAAGATGTTCCAGATAATGTTGTTTTTGGAGGTGTACCAGGTAAGATTGTCAAAGTGCTTAAACTGGACAAGGATAGAGAAGAAGCAATTGGAAAGTAATGTAGAATAATTAGTATAAATTGAAACTTTGCACCATTTATATTTGTAACTTTAAAGTTTATGAAAGTAAAAAATGCGGTTCAAGTTTTAAGAAATTTGAATTTTTTGCTTTTCAATTTTGATTCTCAAATCTCAAAATTAAAATCTCAAAATTAAAATCAAAATTAACTCAACCCATTCACTATGAACCCATCATACAACATTGACAATTTCATCATTGCCGATGAACCCGAAGAAACCCCCAGAGCTCCTCCACCTCAACAATCCCAACCTCTGAATCCTACTCAATCCCCCGATAACGGTCTTTTTGGATTACCCTGGAATACAAAGGTAGACTTATCCTCCACATTCACACCATTCACTTCTTCAAAAGCATTCACAGATAATAACACCGTCAGAGAACATCAATACACCGGCGGTGACACTTTGGACGAACCAGTTTTACAAACTTTAAGCAGAGACCTTTTAAGAATCTGGAAGAGATTAACTATAGTAATATGGCCTATTCAATTGTCGAAATTAGCTGCCAAACAACAAAACAGATTAATAGACTTTGCCAGTAGTAACGGTATAAACATTCCTGAACTGATTGTAAGGGGAAGAAGAATCTCTGTAAGTGAAGAGGGCCCAGAATTGGAAAATTTAGAAAATTCTGAATTGAATAATTTAGACTGGGATTTATGGGGTCCTTTAATTTTTTCACTTTTGTACTCCGTGGCACTTGGAATGTCAGCATCTTCCAAACAAACCAATTCCGTTTTTTCGGTGTCGTTTTCATTTATTTGGATATTTTTCATCGCTATAGGTTTAAACATTCAACTTTTAGGTGGGAATATTTCTTTTATGTCTGCCATTAGTGCTGTGGGATATTCAATGTTCCCAATAGCTTTAGGAGAACTTTTATGTTCTTTATTAATAGGATTTAAATTAATTAGGTTAGGAATTATGGCGGTTTTGTGTTTATGGAGTATTTACTCAGGAGTTTTAAGTCTTAAATGTTCGGGAGTTTTACCAGGGAGAGTATTGTTGGCGGTTTATCCTATGGGATTGATGTATGGGGTGCTAGGATGGTTGACAGTTATTACATAGCGTAAATTGCATGCGGAGCATGTAATGTGAGTCCATATACTGGCCTTTTATCTTTACAATTCAAAAAAATCATTAATAGTTTTTATTAATTCACGTATTCTACGTGATTACAAAATATACAGAAGTAAAGCTATGACCCCCCATGATGAGTACCTCAACACCCCTGCCCCATCATCTACTGAAGAATCAACCGTACTTGAAACTCCAATAGATGTAGAAGATGATGCCACAGTACTGGTGGTACTAGATCTACTTGAACCCCCACTAGACCCCCCACTGGTAGTACTAGTATTATTATGAGCAAAATAAACTGAAGTATCGCTTTGTTGCAAGTTGTAACTGCTAATTCTAGCATCACCAAATCCAATCTTACCCTTTTCCAAATCAAACACTGTATAAAACTTGGATAAAAATGCAGCTCCAAACACCCAATAGTTAGAATCCATTCCTTGAATCATAGATGCACATTGTCCTTCTAATCCTTGTGTAGTATACTCTTTTCCCTTGAAATCAGCCACGTCTATTTCAAAATCATGATCATTAACAGTAAACAAGATCTTAGGGGTGGTAGCATCACAGGGGAAAGCGTAATTCCCTTTCTTGTCCGTTACCAAATCATCCCCAAAAAGCTTCTCATGAAGGTTATTGGCATCGTTCAACGGTAAAACAAATCCCGTGGTACCGGTATCAATAATAGTCTCCCTATCATTGTCACTTTCATTAAACTTGGTCTTGGAATCCGTCTGAATCTGAAGATTCTCCAAGTTTATTAACCAGTAATCATTATCATTCTCAAGAATATTTGTGTATGCCACGTCCGAGGAAATAAATTTGTTTTTATAGTCGAGCGCACTGGATCCCAATACCATGAGCCCTCCGTAGTTTTTGGGTAAGTCCAATGGGGTTCCATTTTCGTTAACAAACTTGATGGTTTGGGTAGATGATACGAGCGATAAACCAAACATTTGTTTATCAATCATTCCATCACTATCTAGTTGGTGGATCAAGTTTCTGTTCGTGTTTTTATTATTACTACTAGGAATCCCTAAAATGCCACTAACGTTGAATCCGTTGAACATATCGGGTACGGCAGAAGCTAAACCGAAACTAAAGTCATCAATTTGAAAGAAACTGTTGAGTGACACGTCGATAGCATTTGCCTTACCGTTAATAATGTCTCCCGACACGCTTTCACCGGAATAACTCAATTCAAACGTAGACTCTACTTTTAAAGGCTTGGAAAAGTCATCAAACTTCAGAATAGTAGTTTGTTGGCATGCATTGGACGTACAGGAATCATTATACACCCAGGTGATGGAACTACCAGTGTCTAGAAGGAGTTGGAACGTTTGATGATAATCGGTATCATTATGGGTAATGTTGGAATTTACATAGTAAATGGAGTTTGTATTATCTGTGTACACCATTTGGATGGATTCATCAAGGGTGATGGTTGGTGCTGAGCTTTGGAGAGTGCTGGCGGTTGAAATCACATTAGATGGTGTTGGAAGATAATCTACTGGACTGTCACCAGTACCTCCAGTACCAGTACCAGCACCTGCACCTGCCCCCGAAACACCCTTAGCAAGTGGTCTAGTTAAAGACTTTCCCTTGCCTCCAATAGATTTGACTCTGAAATCTTTCACCGGGTGAAGCCCCACCACTGTGTTCAACACAAGCCATAGATACCATATTTTCATGCTAACCATTTATATGAACGTGTTAAACGTGATGTATATGATGTATATGAATGTATATGAATGAATATGAATGAATATGAATGAATAATAAACGAAAGTAATCAAGTATGCTAATGTTTGGTTTCTATTTATATTAAAGTTTGAAAAAAATATCTCGACTTCTCGTTTTAGTAAAATCTTAAACACGAATGTTTTGCGCTACACGAAACCACGAGCACGGAGACGAGGCTGTATGAGACGAGGTGGAACAAAGATGGGACGGGTGGAGATGGAATGGGGGTCCAGTGGTCGGGTGAAATGGGGAAGTCTAGGTTTGGTGTTTGTGTAATTGCTCATTAGCCAAACTAAAAATAACCGAGTACTGGAATAGGTAATTGGAGGTGAGTTAATTGAAAGTGAGTTAATTGAAGGTGAGTTAATTGAAGGTTAGATAAAGTTGAGTTAGAGTGTGTTTGTGTACATTGATGTGAACAGTTATAAACAAATTTATATGGGTAAATTTGTATAGACAGATTTGTGTATAGATACAAATTGTGTGTGCGTTATTTACCCACCCTTGCACTTTACTTTCTTGCTTCAACTTCACTAATAAAAGTTCTAATATCCTTAACCTTTTCCCCACGATCGAAATATTCCATTAGTACTTTAAAGAAAATAAAGTTTTCACCACATTCTGTATAGTAAACCACCAACATTTCGTTACATTTTTCAATATAATTGAAAACAAAAGCCTGCTTTTTGCTTCTGGTTTTGTGCATGTAATCTTTGAGATCTCCTTTGAACGTATTGTATCGACTCTGGCTAATTTCTTTTCTTTCCCTTAAAACACTAACCATATCGATGTACTTAAAAATAATCTTATAAAGTTCATACATCGTGATCTTGTCCTTAAAAAAACCTGTTTTAATTTTTTCATCAATTTTCCACTGACTGGCTATTTTAGTATTTAGAAAATTTAACCAATGGGCCAAGTTTTTATCAGTATAAGGAACACCATCAATCTTTACTTTGTTTTCCGGTTTTGTTCCTAGAAACACACTTTCCATACCAGGATACTTAGCAAAGAACTCTTCGAAGGCTTCGCCCCATGAAAGAAGAGAACTTTCAGTAAGCTGGAAAGTAACGGAATTAAAAGTTGAGTTGGTCTGTTCACAATGTTTCTTGACATTGTCTGAAATTTTTTCATGCAAAGCTGCATCACCGATAAACACAGACAAGGGAACGTGGGAAATCTTTTCCATGGTAATATTGTTCTGGTCTGTAAAGTCCAAGGAAGCATCGGTCTTGTTTTTGGCTGGGGAGGTCATTGATCAATCTGTTGGGGATTCTGCCATTTATATACTGTATACTGGTTTTTAAGCTTCTGCGAATGGCTGCAAAAAAATGCTACAGAACTTGGCATCCAGCAGCCGCAACTTACGTTTGAAATAACTGCAAATGAGGAGACTAGGACAAGTAAAGAAACATATATTGAACTATACATCAATAAAAAAATACTCATCCTTCTTGTACGACTCTAATATTTTGTCAATCAAATCATCTTTGGTTTCATGCCCTTCAAAAAAGAATTGAGTCAACCAACTACTGCACCCATCAAGATAGTCAAATACTTTAGCATTGGACTCTGTACGTAGTTTGTATTTGTAGCAATCTAAGTCATATGGATAATTCAGCGTGGTGGGTCGAATTACTCCCCACTTGGCTTCTAATATTGTTTGGATGTCATATCTTGTAGCTGAATCAATATTTTGCTGGACGTACTTATAGATGTCAAAAAAAGTGACTTCCTTGTCCATGGGATTGAGACAGTATTCGAGGTTCTTTGAAATATAAAGGATATTTGTTATTTCATCATTCAAAACCTTCAACCAATGGGCCAAATTCTCATTGGTATAAGGTACATAATTAAATTGAACTTTTTCTGGAGTTTCAGTAATCTCACCCAGAAACACCCGTTTCATACCTGGAACTCTCAAAAAAAATTGTTCAAAGGCAACGTTCCATCTACTAATATTCTTATGTTTGGCATCGTTCCTGTCGTTCCGGACAAGAGATAGTCTCTCAATATAACCGGCAGGTAGAAAGTAATACTTACAATATCGTTCAGCGTGGGATTTGGCTGATTCAAAAATTTCCATATTCAACTTACAATCATCAGACAAAAGCAGAAAGGGAACTTTGGTGATTTTTTCCAAAACAAGATTATTTTGGTCTTCGAAAAAACTGGCTGATATCAGAAGGTTTTCCAAACCTTCCTCAACTAAGTCACATGTACTATCAGTCTCATAAGAGTCGTCAGTTAAGTCTGAGGCTACTTTGGTTGAAGGGCTGGATTGGATCATGGCTATTGTAAAGTTAGGTTACAATTACAACGGGTTTTATATTTACTACTGAAATTGAAATGTCTGCGAATGGCTGCAAAAGAATGTTTAAAAATGCGCAGTAGTTTTATGCATTCATATATCAGGTTATATTGTTTGGTTTTAACTTTTTACTTTTTGACGGTTAAAATTGCTCAATTTTACGCCTTGGTTGATTTTCAGTTCTCAAATAAACTTTCTTAGACAAGCTTGGTTAATCGGGTGATTGTTAATGGATAGGTTTTCTAAACGACAAAAGGAAGTTACTATGGCACAAAACAAATATATTCTCAATACCGATACCAAGTCACACCAATACCCCCATAATTTTAAAACTAACTCCACCGTCCATACTCCACCCACACCGACGGCTCATAATATTCCCTTCTTCAAAGTTTTTCGAAATTATACTTCATGGCGTATTGGCTTGCGCGCGCAAGTTCGATTCGCTTTAACATATGATGAACAAAATGGATGTGAACAATCTCTGAGTATAATCAAACGGTTATACATAGATTATAACACCTGCCTTCCTACTGATAATGTTAGAAAAAAAGGATGTTATTTTTGGATTTTTTTTATTTCATCCAAGCAATTTTCTATTACCTATACACTACTTTTAGTATTTTTCTGCCTTCTCTTCTTCCTTTCCATCTTAGCTATCTTCAACAAATCATCTTCACTAGGTTCATAAATATGCCAAATCGTATAATGTGGTAACCCTCCTACTTTGTACCCCATCTTCTTTGTCATCTTCCCAAAAGCTTCTGTTTCCGCATGGTTCAAAAACGTAAACGCTGGGAAATGTCCTCCTTGTCGAAATAACTGTGCTCTGGCTAAAATAGACACCCCACCAACTCCATCCATATCTATAACTTCATCTGGATTACCATTCTTATCCCTAATATACGCCAAATGAACTCTCCATGTAGGATATTCTGCGTATCCTTCCACAATCACGTCTTCCTCGTCTAATTTCTTTGCCAATTCCAACGCCGGCTCACTTTCCACCCAACTGTTCAAATCGTAAGGCTGTTCGTTCCCCAAGAAACTGGGCAAAGGTCTCCATACATTAGGCACCATGACATCATAATCATGTTTCATCAAATCCTGGATCACTGATCCGGGACATGTTTCTATATCTACATCTCTCCAATATACCCAAGAATGATATGGTTTTAAAGCATTGGACGTTAACCAATTTCTGGCCCGCCCCATTAACTTCCGCCTAATTCCTTGTACTTTCACTGCGTGTCTATCGCTAAACCCTTGACCGATGATCTGGCCAAAATCTTTTTGGAAAATCGAAATTGATCTGAATGGTTTCTGATAATTTTCATGATAATATTTGGAATTATACGATTTTTTAACGTTGTTGATATAGTCCTGATCCATGTATAACTGAAACAAATCTGAAGAGCCTTTTTTGTGGTTAGATTTAAGTAATTCTTCCTTTTCCAATTTTTCTACCAACGTTCCATTTTGTAACGCTACACTGTACTCAAACACTTTTTCCAAGGTTTTATCACCCTCAGAACAATCACTGACAAGAAACCCAATGTCTATTAAGGAATGGTCGTAGGTTAAATTCATAAGATTGTGGAAGGCCATGGATAATACATGCTCAGCGTTTCTCAAGGGCATTAAAAACAAGACAATATCACCATGGTTCAATCCCTGGCTAGAGCCTTTGTAATCGTTCAAATCGTAGTACTCAAAGTCGGGGCTGGTGGTGCGTTCATTTACCCCATCAGCCGTAACTTCGTACACTTTGTACTCCGGCTGTTCTTCGTAGGTAACTTCTAAGTTATTGTCGATAATTTGCTCATCGATCTCCGGCACCAGATCCAGGCGTTGAGGTGGTTTGTGTAAAAGCCACCACAAAAACACCACTCCGGCCACAAGCCCAAACAATCTGTATGCTTGAGACACAGAACGGGCCCTTTTGGGGTTCAATCGAGTATGTATTGGTAACTCAGAGCCCATGTTGATCGCGTGTCAAAATGCGAAAATGTGGGTTTTTGGTGGTGAGACAGATGGCGGTGAGTTCTGGCACCAGCTGGTGCTAAAAATAGTGCGAAGAAGTAGTAAGAAAAAATATATAAACTTTTCATTAGCTATTTATAATCTCTTTCAATCCGTAGACTTCCGGTTTGAACCATTCCGCCTTTAAAGTGTCCCAACACTTTCTAGCAACTGCTTTGGCCTTCTCACCACTCAAACTCTTACCTTCAATGTATACTTTCAACTTAGGCTCCGTACCTGATCCTCTACAAGTAAACCGGACACTATCCTCACCGTCCACCAATACAGCAGTAATCATTTGACTGGTAGCATCAATTGGAAGTAAAGGAACATTTTCTTTTGTACCACTTTCATAACCTACCGTTAAATCTCTCCAGTAATCAACTTTGAAACTACCCAATGTCTCTGGCTGATCACCTGAATAGGAATGTCTCACGGCCGCAAAAATGTCGGGAACTTTAGAAATGTCGTCCAATTTATAATACCCATTACACTCTTTAGAGTAGCCGTACTTCTGGTACGCTTGTTCAAGCTTGTCCAAAGGAGTAATCTTACCGTCACTAAACCATTTCTGATATAATTGCAAAAAAACTACGGCAGCGGCAATCCCATCTTTGTCATTCACCAAATTAAACATAAACCCTATAGCTTCTTCATACCCAAAAGGGACATAGTAACCTGCCTTTTTCAAGTCAATAGCTTTGTTACCTATCCATTTAAACCCAGTCAAAGTATCTTGAAAATTAAACCCTTCAACTTTAGCCATACTGCCGAAGATCTGAGACGAAACAGTCGAATTAACCAAATACATTTTGGATAAATCTTGGTTTTGTGGCCAAGTTTCAACCACAAACAAAGCGAAAAGAAGTCCGATTTCATTCCCGGTCAATTGGCGCCAATCCTGGCCAATTTTCACGGCAACACTGAACCTATCAGCGTCAGGATCATTGGCAAGTACAAGATTGATGCCCTCATTATCAGCTAACCGCATTGCCAAATCCAAAGCTCCCTTTTCTTCCGGATTAGGAAACACTACTGTGGGAAACGAAGGGTCCGGCCGGGCCTGGGCTCCTTCAACAACCATCGTACCACCTTGGAAAAGCCCCATAGCTTTTTCAAATATATCAAGACCTACTCCATGCATGGGGGTGTACACAAACTTGAAATCAAGCTTGTTGGAATGCACAAGGTTAGTGTTGACAGCTTTAACGTATAATTCCGTTATTTCCGTTTTCACCACCCGCAAGAGATTCTTATGGCGATGGAAATTACCAACAACGTCCCAAACATCAGCCCATGGTGCTAAGTTTTCTTCAATGGATCGGGCAATGTCACTATCGACGGGCGGAATAATTTGACAGCCGTTTTTGTGATACACTTTATACCCGTTGTCCTGTGCAGGATTGTGGGATGCTGTGATCATTACCCCGGCCGAGGCTTTGAAGTGGTCGACGGCGAATGGCACCAAAGGTGTGTGTCCAAAGGAATCATCCCCGTCCATTTTAATGCCAGTGGTTTTAGAAAGGTCTAAGGATTGCTGGGACAATTTTAAACTTCCTAAATAGTAGACTATAAGCCCTTTACTGAGGGCAACACTGGCCGTGATTTCGGCAAATCTTTGGGAATTGTATCTGTGATCATAACAAACCACAATTGAGTCACCTCCAGTTTTTTCTACGTACGCCACTAAGCCCTGGGATGCTTGAAGAACAGTCACATCGTTCATATGAGCAAACCCAGCCTCCATAGATGCTCTTAAACCAGCGGTACCAAAAGCAATACGGCGGGAAAGCTTGGATTTGAGTTTTTCAGTGTCTCCTGCATTCTGGAGATCAATAATCTCTTGTCTTGTTTTGGGATTAATGTCAATGTTAAGCCATTGCATTACAAGTGAGTCGAGCATTTTGGTGAGAGTAAATCTCCCCATCGCGAAATGGATGAGGCTCGGCAGTGTACGGCTGTAAAAGCTGTGAAGCTATTATTTTATTTCTTTTGTTTGCAGTTACATATATTACATATCAAATACCACGTCTATTTCTTGAATCTCTTCCTCGTTCAACCCAATTAACTTACTTTCTTCTTTTAACCAAAGTTTTTGAAAACCCCCAATATCATATACTTTGGTTTCCCAACTTTTAGTTTTCTTTGTAAACTTTTGACTTTGTAAACTTTCATCTCCACAAATGAAAATTAACCTATTAGAATTATCAATTACAAAATCATTCAACCCACCTTCAACTTCAAGGGTATTCACAACCACTGATTTTCTTAGATCGAAAATTTCTATGCAACTACTTTCTCCGTCCGTTGATGATACTAACAACCAGTACCCATTTAAAGCAAAAGTTATTTTGGTTACTTCTGCGTACTTTGTTTCCAAGGTACTGGCTAATTGGGAGTCGGCCAAGTTATAAATCAATACTTGTCCGTCGCTAGTACCAACCCCAAACAAAGCTCCATCTACATGAAACCCTCCACAAGTAGCCTTGCCACCTTCAATGGATACAGAAGTTCTGATTTCATCACCTTGATTTACCAGCCAGGTTTTTGTGGTTACAACCACAAACACGTCTTTAAGTTTAGGATGGGTTTGAATATCCACAATGTCATGATTGTATTTAAGTGTAGAGTTATCCACCTTCAACGTCCTTTTCGTCAGGAAAACCGGTACAAGAGATCCACCGTTTTCTATATAGTTTATAGCCGTAATACCTCCTCTATGGGTGATTTTATCGTCTTTTTGGGTCACAAGATCTTTTATAAGAAGTTCACGACCTGAATTAAGGAAAAGCTTTTGGGTTTGCGGATCATAATAAGTTAGATTATATTTCTTAATGGGGATATTATTCGTTACCGTAACATCAAAGGTTTCTGAAGGAAGGGTGACTTTTTGAGATTTATGAAGTTGGAAAAGTTCATCGCGCGCTTGAGAAACTGCTGCCACGAGCTCCAGGTCGAGTGGTGCTGGCTCTGCACCATTTTTCACAGTATTATTCCCCTTAGCATTGATGCCATTTGTGCCTTCTTTACTTATATCTCCTGTTCCTATGGCCCCGGATAACTCCTCTAAAGATACTCTAGCCTCATCCCGTTCCTTTATGGCCGAACCAGCTACTTTAACAGCTGCATCGTAGTGGTACAATGCTGAACTTAATTCTTGTTTGGATTTTGCGAGTTGTTTTCTGAGGGAAAATATTTCAAGGGCCATCGAATTGAATTCGTTTTGAAATGATGCCAACATGGAGGGAATGGAATTGAAGGTTGGTGGTTTGGGAGGGACGATGTTCTCTTGAGTGTCTAAGTAAATCAACTCTTCTTTTGTTAAGGGCTCATCGTTGATGGGATCTTTATTGGTGGTGGAAAGGTAATTTAGAAGAAGATCTTTATCGAAAATCTTCCCACTTTTGGGCGATACCACGGGGGATGTCGTTAATTCTCCAGAAACTGCTGTTAGTAGATGATGGGATAAAGATGTTTGTGGATACATACGAGTACAAAACATTGGGTAAAGATTTAAAGACTAAATAGGAAATGCGCACAAACAGAATTGAATTGAAAAATGAGAAACCAAAATGAGAATTGAATAATAAAACATAAATCATATCTATTACCTACCTATTTGAAACTATTTAATGATGAGACTTGGGCCCAGATTTGAATGAGCCAGCATCACTGCCACTAACCGAAGGCTCATAGTGACTATAAGCCATTTCTGGTTCAGCATGTCCCCCACTTCTAAATTTCTTTCTACCAGTGGAAAACAATCCACAACAGTGTCCCAATAAACAGAAAATGACCACCAACAAAGCAGCAACCACACCAGACCAAGCAAAGGCGTAAAAGTTGATCGACAAATAACTTTTCACCCCGTAGTCTTCGGTGTTATCATTAATCTGTCCTCTAGTATAACTGTTTGTAAACGTCACAATGGCACTTCCAATAAGAAGAAGGATGAAGATTATAGACATGAAAAGGAAGTTCAAGAATGACAAACAACAACTGTCTGGACTCATGAAACATCCCAAAAGTTGAATGATCACAGAAACAACACATAATACTGCACCGGCTAATAATAATCCAAAAGATGCGGTGGTTAAATTGTTGAAAAGTTTAAGTTTATCCTTTAAATCTCCTGGTAAGTTCAAAGTATCTTCGTTAATGTTTTCAATCAAATAAGCAACTTGAGTTCTTAAGGTGGAACTAATAGGATCTTCTCCGTCAAGGTCTCTCTCTAAAGTATCGTTCAATTCTTGTTTAAACATTTCAACAGGATCAATTTTGTATGCTGGTGTAGGTTTAGAACACCAGGTAATATTAATGTTACTGTTATCGAAGTTTTCACCGACAGCACCTAAAGTTCCATCATGACTTTCTGTGTCACCTTTCACAAACCCTTTACAGTAACCCCAGTAACTAAACTGGTACACGTCTGCAAGACCCAAGTCAGTATAGTCCAAGTTGGTGATTTGATTGATGAGATCTGAAGCTCCACTGGAAGAAGAACTGAGGTAACTTTCGGCGGCACCGGCAAGATCAGCTACAGAGGAAGCAGCTCCATCACCAGTGGCATCGATGATCTGAGATGCCCAATCTTTTTTCACTAACTTTCCAGCTTCAAGGACATAAACTTCATCTCTCTTTTGGGTTTTGGAAGGAAGAGTGTCTCTTTTGATGTCTTGAATGTCATTTGTGAGATCTCTCTTGAAATTGGCCTGTTCCAATACCTTGGAAAGATCCAATTTGTTCAAATGAATATTAATAAGGTAAGTATCATTTAAATAACTTTTATTAGCATATGAACCAGTGAGAGCAAAAATCGTCAACACTGCTGCTATTAATGAAAATACAATTAGTATAAACCTGAAAAACTTAAACATGGTTTGTGTTCTCTTGGGGTTGCAATATTCTTATACTGTATTTTATTTTTGCCTATTTTTAATCTGTGTATTTTTACCTGTGCTCTAGTGGATCTGTTTATCTTTATCTGAGAATGACGTAACTAAAAATAGCTTGCGAATTTTTCAGGGGAGCCTGTGATTATTTTTAGCTACTTGTGAATTTTCAACTTTTCAGCTATTCGTCTTCAATCGGGTACCTAGCCTTCTTATATATTATTCTGGATCAAGAAATAGGGATTTCCAAGGATGTGTAGACAATGATTTAAGCTGGTAACTTCCAGATTAAGATGAGCCAGCATGAAATCATGCGCGTCGTGCGGAAACCAGCGTCTGGACAATGTTAATCTTAGACGGTTGCAAATGTGATGAGGCCGGTATTGTTAAGAATAAGAATGTTGCAGGGTATACTGCAAGGGTAGCAAGCAGGGCAAGGTTAGAGTTGAAAGTTTAAGAAAGGGGAAGTTGGAGTTAAGGAAAGCTAATTGAATTAAGGCTGTGCGCAGTGGAAAGTACGGTTGCAAAAATTTCCTCTGATTTTTATAATATTAACAATGGATTGTGACAATAGGTATAGAGTTTGCTTTATTGAAATGTTGGTTAACTTGTGATATGTTACAATGTCATTCTCTTGTGATTCTTCAGAACGGGTCTTTGTCAGCAACATTTTCAAAACTCCGAACAGATGGGTATGTTTTTTTGAGGTATGTACCCTATCCACTCTATCTTGGATATTCTGAACAACCTATATCTTACAGCGTATGTTACAATATTTACTTATGGTACACCTTCTACATATGTTACACATCACTCCAAATCATCAAACCCATCAAGTAACTCTTGTTCCAACTCATCCAAATCCTCCTCTCCCTTAGGTCTTTTAGCTGTACTTTCAGGTTCATCCAATTTCCGCTTTCTCTTATAGGCATCTCGAATAAATGAATCTTTAGGACCTTTCTGTTCTTCCTCCTCTTCCTCTTCTTCACTACCAGATTCATCCTCTCCGTCTTCACTGAGATCTGCCAAAAAATCGTCCACTTCCTGGTTAGCTTCATCAACGTCATAATCTTCCATGGACGTAATGGAATCAAATCTAGGCCGTTCATGGATTTTTTCTTGTTCTTTTATCCTTTGGCTTTCCAATGCCTTTTGATACCGTTTAATATCAGCATCATCTACTGTCCATTCATTATCCACTCCGTCCTCAATCAAATACTCGGCTTCATCTACTTTCTTCCAGCTACTTAAACATGCAAATAACCAGTTGGGGTTGACGATTTTCACATGAGGAATTAATTTTTTCGCAGCCCGTACTTTAAACGTTAATCCTCCTTTAAAGCTGGAGTTGCTGGGATCTCGACAAACAACGTGGGTGACTTCAGGATAAACTTCGTTGACAACATGGACGCCAAACTGTTTGCACCATATCACAATATCAGCAGAGTCTGGCAGTACACCTAACGGAATTATTCCTGAAAACAACACTACAACACCTTCAAGACATTTACTCTTCAAATGAGGGATGATTTTGGTCAAGTCTGGCCGGGTAAAATCATTGGACCTACTAAGAACATCATAGTATTCCTCATGAATCCGATTAAGTGCTCTTTGAAGGGTTTCCAACTCAGTGTCGTCGTCATATAAAAGATTGTCGTCTTCCCCATCGGAAGAATTACTGCTTTCGGCATCATCGTTTTTCGCACCTGCAGCATTTTTTGCAGCCTCGTCCGAATCAGGATGATTGATTTTTTCCAAATCATGTTGCAACCGTGCAAGCGGTCTATCCTGTTGCTGCTGCTCAATAGAAAGTGTTCTAGACCGGGATTGTTCAAGAAGAAGTTTCTTATTGTCTTCCCCGCCTCCAATTTGAAGAATTCTGTCTACAGGTGATAAGTCCAGGGAATCTTCTTCAACGGGCAGATTCAGACCAGAAATAGGGTCATCAGGGTCACCTTCTGCTCGATTTTCCTTATCTTCTGTATCGGACTCTGAACTGTCTGTACCGTTGGAATTTTGATTATCGGTTCCATTGGTTTCTCCTTCTGTTCCATTTTCTTCCAATTTTGCAATCGACCGTCTTTTCTTACTAGGTCCAACCAACTGACCGTTTTTCTTGGGCAAAAAACTGGAATTAATATCTCCTATACCAACGAAGAAATCGTAGGGCACTACTTTAATCAAATTACTTTCCCATTGCCATACATCTCCACGATCATCTATTATTACTACCATTGATTGGTCTACAGGAAAAAGTCTCTTCAAGTTTTTGTGGGTCAAAGAACCACTTTCGTCTCTACTCAAAATCCGGTCCCCAAAATATTCTCCTTCGGGGTCGATAAGTTTAGCAGTGGCTAGAGCGTAATTTCGAGTGGCCATGGTATATATGTGCATCTCGTAAATTTTGGACATTTCTTTTAAAAATTGTTCAAGTCCAGGCCGAAGTTTAACGTAATACCAGCACCGAGTGGGAGAAAGTTTGGGCCCTTGCCAGCCTGGTGGTACAATAGGATCTTCTTCCAAACAGAAACTTTTCACATCCTTCACCGCCCGATAATTAGGGTTGGATGGGTCCAGTTGCCACTCCCCCACGGTAGGATCCACTGTGGCGTGAATCACCGTCTGATCAAGATCTACCACTAAAATTAATTTCTTATTTTGAGCTAAGCGGTCGGTCGTGCTCTGTTCAATTTTCGTGGCTTCTTCCAAACTGATTTTCAAACCAGTGTTATCATGTGACATGGAGATTTTAGCTCTATCGCCATAATTGTACCCCGTATAATCTTTCTCGTCTTCAACACTCTTCCCACACAAAGCGCACAACCCACCGTACTGGACGTCGTGGGCACAGGGTTCTTTTATGGCGCAGACAAACATTCCACTGTGAGCAATCTCAGCGTTGGTTTGAACATGGACCTGGGTAATTTCTCCTTCCACAGGACTTTCATATGTTCCTATACGTTCAACCCGAACTTTTTCAGGGGGATCTTGTTTGGAATTGGGGTCATCTTGGTAGTCCCAGTATTTATATTTCAAGAGCATCTGGTGTTTTTTCACAGTATCTCCCTGTTTGCATAACACAGAAGAAACTGTGACAGGAAAAGGCACCGATACGGGTAGGGTGATATCTACAGACATCACTGATGTTTTGGGTTATTGTGATAAAACAATTGGGGTATTTAAGATTGGATGTTTGACTAACCCTTGTTTATTTCGCGATGAGTGCGAAGGCGTATCCCCAGAGATTTTCGCGCAAAACGAGTTGCTGGGGGCTGGTAGGAAGCTACCGCGAGTGGACGTAAAAAAGTGGACCCAAAGGTAGACCAAAAAGAACCAAAAATTAATATACATATGCTACACAGTTAAGACTCTACTACATTTTCAAGTTCAGCTTCCAAATCAGATTCCAACTCTGCATCCATAGGTAAATCCTCAACAGGCAAATCATCCACATTGTCGTTGGAAGAAGGAGCAGCTATGGGTTCACTTTGTTCCTCACTGGGGAAATCTTGAAAGTTTGGCTCAGAAAAATCTGTTTGTTCGCGAGAATTTGGTTGCTCAAAATCTGGCGGAAAATCTGGCAAATCTGGCTGTTCGCGATTTGGCTCAAATTCTGGCCCGCCCGGCGTACCGTCAACTTTCGCACTATCCTCACCAAACTTTGGCTCAAAAACAACATCAGCCATATCTACATCACTATCACTATCACTAAGATTTCTTTCAGCACCAAAGTTAAATCCAAATTCAATCGTTTCTCTTTCTTTATCTTTTTCTTTCTCCCGCTTTCTCTTTTCTTCCATGATATTTTCAATATCCACTTTTTGTTGCCTTTCTCCCACTTTAACCTTATGAATCACCTTCTTTAATTCATCATCAAGAATGTTAGCATACTCCTGTTTGATTTCTGAAGTAATTGGTTCACGGGCATACGGTGAAAACCGTGTTTCCGCTTGCATAAATATATTGGCTTGTCGTTTAGCTCGTTTATCATTAAGCTTTTCTTCACGGCGGGTGGTTATTTTAGCTCTCAATTGAGCATAAGCTTCAAAATCAAACAGTTTACTAACTTCTTGGGCACTGGGCCTGATTATTTTTTGTTCATCTTCTTCATCGGCGTATTCAGGAAGTTCAATTTTCTCCGGTACAAACCGTGGAGGTGTTTCGCTTCGAGCCTCCACCCGTGCGCTTAAACTGAGTAAGCTGTCTTCGTCACTTTCTCTGTCGGATTCACCTGTTTGCTGATCTTGTTTGTCATCAATTAAGTTGTACAAGGAAGCCTCTGTCATTCTAGATTCTTCTACAAGTTTGATCCGTAAATTTTCCATATCTTTTAGTTTATTAATGTACTTGGAAGTGTTTTTGTATGTATAATCTGGCGGTAAATCGGGAAAATAATTGGGAATATAAGTTGGCTTTGTTTGTGTTTCTCGTGGTACTAACTCGGTGATTTCATAGATTTGATTCTGGAAGAAAGGTTGACTCTCAGGATCAAATCCATCATCGTTTAGACTTTGAGCCATACTTAAGGTTTCATTTGTAATTTTATCCAGTTTGGTTTTGTAAACTTGTTGGATCTTTGTGGCATTTTTGTATTGAACATAAAGTTGATTAGGTTCGATTTGGTTTGTGTAAAAAGAGTACTTAATGTCGTTAATTGATGGTTTTGTACGTCTTTGAATTTCGGTGAATTTCATAAGGTGGTCACCAAGATTATGGAAATATATCAAACTTAAGTTGGTCAATTCAATAAGAAACTCATTAGAAAACTTTAGACCTCGAGATTGAAGGATTAATGCTATATGTTTGGATAATTGAAAATCCATGGGCGTTCTATTATATGTGTTTGTGGTGGAAATAAGTTCTATGGATTTGTCAGACAATGTCAGCGTTGGAAGCGAAACTGGCTCTGATGGGGATTGAAGTGCTTCTTCACTTACAGGAACATGTTCATTCATACCGTCTTGCTGTAGACCATTTAGTGACATAGTGAAAACTTGAGAACTGGAAAGGACTGAGTGCGAAAATGAAAGAGAAAATAAAAACTGTCACGTGCTCGGGCACGTGATATTCAATAAATCTTAATAATATGTGAATATACAATACAAACGTAGAAAGTATTAAGCTCTGAAGATATAACCTCTGCCACACATCCTACTCAGACAATAAAAACTCTATGGCCCCTTGAACATTACCCCCACTTCTTCTTAATGCTGAAACGTTTCTATCAAAATCAAAAAATCCCATATCGTTCAATTGGCTCAATTGACTTTCGTATCTTTCTTCTGGAGGACGAGTATCAGTGTCAGGAGCAGCAGCACCGCCAGCCCCAGCCCCAGCACCACCAAATAATGCAAATGGGTCCATGGGAGGCATACCATTAGCACCACCAAACATAGATGCAAACGGGTTAGCAGCAGGATTAGCACCTGGACTTCCAGCACCCGGGGTGCCTGCATTTCCAGTGGCACCCTCACCAGTTTCTCCCAGTTCTCCAGCAGGATTTCCACCGGGGGCAGGGAAACTGGCACCGGGGGCACCAAACCCACCACCATTTCTACCCATGTCCATCATAGACCGCATCATTTCTGGATTCGACATCATTTGTCTAAAAAAAGGACTTTGCAACATTTGTCTGGCCTGAGGACCCATGGCTCTCAATTGAGGCGATTGCTCTATTAAATAATCTAACATTTGAGGGTTGGATAATAAAGAGTTCATACTTTCTTGGAACATAGGGTTAGACATCATTTGTGACATTTGTTCTGGGTCGGGCATAGCGTTGTTCATGCCTCCATCTGGACCAAACATAGAAGCAGAAGGTAATTGGGTGTAACCAGCGTAACGAGCACCAGTTAAATCAGCTAAAGGATTGAAGGCTCCCTGTCCAGCGGAAATATTGGAAGGCACTGAGTTAGCACTGTTGGTGGTGGCTTCGGCAGTGGTGGGGGAACTGGTAGAAGCACCGGCGGCGGGTTGTTTGGCAGCACTTTTAACTAAATGAATGGTGTGGCCATCTTGAATTTTGTAGTTACTAATAGTTTCGGTGTCTTTTAAGACCTTACCAGAATGGATCAACCGTTGGCGGTCGGCAGAAATATCAGCTTTGGTAGCAATTTCTTCCTTCAATTCCAATACGGTTTTGGAGGGATCAATGGTGACTTCATATTTGGAATCTCCTGAAGATTTTACGTTGATGGTGATTGAAGACATGTTGGGAGATCTAATGGCAAATTGGAAGAAATGATCGCGGGTCGTGGAAACCCAGTGGAGCGGAGCGAGTAGTGCGGTGGGCTGGTGGTGTTTTTGGTACCATTTTCTAGCACCAAATGGTGCTAGAAAATGGCGCGAGGAAATGGTGCCAGAAATCCTACCAAAAATAAGACATTTCACTTCTTGTAAATAATTAACACATATTGAAAGTGTGTGGCAGCTGATTACAAACACCGAATAATCTCTAACCAATGGGAATAATCTCCAACCAATGGGAATAATCTCCAACCAATGGGATGACACAGTGAAGAGTACTATCGCTTGTGTATTAACCTTCTCTAGAAATACATATGGTTTACACACTACCCCATTATCGTATTTCTAGTGCTTACTAAGGTTTAGAAATTTTGTTTAAATTTGTTTGTTGGTGTAATTATACCTTTACCTTTCCTTCTCACTCTCTTTATTCTATCGGATCCTCTATTCTCTATCCCTCCAAATCTCTTCATCATCCGGCCTTCTTCGGCCTTCCTCCTGGCCTTTTCCAAATACCCTCCCGATTATCCTTCTACGGCTCAGTTTCTGCCATTTGTCATCGTTGAGGATATTCCTCGGCTGTTTTCCTTTTTGGTTTATCCCCGAAATTACTAATCTGGTTTCGGAAAAGTATAAAGTGTATGGATATCTGCTTGACAGACTTCAACATGACAGTCCCAAAAGAAAGTACATTCAAAATTTCCCCTTTAGGTGAAACCAAAGCCTTCCAGCCTCTTAAAGTTGGAGAACATGCTTTACAACACAGAGTAGTGTTTGCTCCTTCTACCAGATTTAGAGCCTTAGATGATCATACACCATCCGATTTAATGTATGAGTACTATGATGCTAGAACTAAAGAGCCTGGTTCTTTGGTTTTTACCGAAGGAACCGCAGTATCTCCCAAAACGGGTCTTTACAGAAACGTCCCTGGTATTTGGAACGATAAACAGGTGGCAGCCTGGAAGAAAATTACTGATAAGGTTCATGAAAACAAATCTTTCATTGCAGTTCAATTATGGGCTACAGGTAGAGTAGCTGATCCAGTTTATATGAAAGAAAGAGGTCTTGATCTTATTAGTCCTACTGATAAGTTTCACGAGCTCGAACAAGAAGCGGCTGCAAAAGAGGCTGGTACCAAATTGCACGTTTTAACTGAGAAAGACATGGAAGATTTGATTTATGACGATTTTACCGTGGCTGTTAAAAACTCAGTAGCCGCTGGTTTTGATTATATTGAAATCCACAATGCCCATGGATACTTGATTGATACTATCATCAGACCAACCAGTAATAAATTAACCCATAAGTATGGTGGATCCATTGAGAAAAGAACCAGTTTTACTTTGGATTTATTTGATCATTTGTTTACTATTGTTCCAGCATCCAAATTGGGGATCAGAATTTCTCCTTACGTTCTGTACCAGTTGCAAAACGATGATAGTGAAGATTTGCATCCTTATGCTATTTTCAGTTACTTGTTTTCTGAACTTCAAAAGAGAGCTGAAAAGGGCAAAGAGTTGGCATATGTTTCATTAGTGGAACCTCGTGTCAACGGGTCTGTGGATGTTGATTTTTCCAAATTAGATCAGAGTAACAAATTTGCTCTTGATATTTGGAAAGGTATTGTTATTCGGTCTGGTAACTATAGTTACGATGCTCCAGCTTATTCTAACTTAAAGAGAGATATTGATAATGATAGAACGTTAGTAGGGTTTTCCAGATTTTATATTTCTAATCCTGACCTTCCAACTCGTCTTAAGAACGGTAACCCTTTGATCCCATACGATAGAGATTTGTTTTATAATGCAAAGCAAAATTGGGGATATAATACTTATAACAGATATGGGGGTAAAGAAGAGTTTGTTGAAGAGGAGGAAAGGAAAAGAGGTCCTAAAGATATTGCCTAAGGGATTATATTTCAAGGACTTAACGTAAGATTATAAATTTTATAGAATATAGAAATATTTTTGCAACCATTTGGAACTCGTAATTATGTAGTCTGTATTTAGTCTTTTTATTGTTGATCAAAGCTTGGATGAAACATGTCTTGGTTAAATGGTACAAGTTGGTGTTTGTAATCTCCTTGCTTTAAAAAGCTTATAATACTTTCATTATCACTTGGTCTATCTGGGGCAATTGTCTTGTACCATTTCCTCAAATGATTTTGTTGGTGAAGCCATAGTATTCTTTTCAACAGGCAAGGTAAAAGATCTGTAGAATGGGTATCGTGGCTTTTCTCTACCTGAACTATATTAGATGACTTTTGTTCTATCAATTGTAACCACAATTCTCTTTTGGATGGTCTTAAATGATCTGTTGTAGCTAGTATGTTTAAATACCTAATAGTTTGAGAATCAAATGGGTGGATAATACTAAAAAGATGAGGAGCATATTCAAGTAAGTCTTCTGTTTCTATTTTAAGCTTTACTAGTTCTTCTTGGTCAACACCTACAGTTCGTACCATTTTTCTAAACTGCTTGAAAATCATCACTGTATTTAATACATAACAAAATCTTTCAAAACACGTGTACCGTTCTCTAAAACGTTTAACATCGGGAGTAATTGTAAATGTAAGGTTTTTGTAACACAATATAGCATCTAGTTCACATCTCCATTGGGAATCAATGTAACTGGAAATAATGGGGTCTTTAAAGGACACTTTTTTATGGTGAGTGAAGTTCTTTTGGAAACAAGATTTAAGGGTTTTTTGGGGCATAGCTATTCGGCCTGTGTACTTTTGGCTGATTTCCTGTTTATCTGTATTTGGAATTTTCTTTGGTTGCTTTGAAGTTTCTATTAATGTTCCAGGTGTTTCAATAGTCATGGCGAAGAGTAATGGCTGCGAAAAATGCGGTTTGACTAAAAAGGAAATTGCAGCATAGAAAAACTCAGCAGAGAAATAAAAAATGTTAGCGGAAAGGAGAGTGAATAGATAGAGTATATAAATAGAATAGGTAGGACGGATAGTCACATAAATACAAACATTATAAGCATACAAACTATTTCCTTTATTTATACATAGGAATCAACTGGTTACATAATTCAACCACAGATTCCTCAAATGGTCTAAATTCAACGCCCAATTCTTTTCTAGCCTTTGAATTATCTGCTGTAAAATGAGTACCAGTCAATCTATGTCCTGGTTGACCCAATGGAATGGAGGCCTTGAACTTTTCATCTTGTATATGTTCTCTTAAAACATCAGCTATTTGTTGATTATCAAAATCATCTGCTGATAAAAGGTATCTTGAGTTGGAAGCTTCTTCCACCGACAAAGCTTTAACCTCAGCGAAAGCCAAATCTCTCACGTCAATGTAAATAGGCCCCTTGGTGGGAGGGATAGTACCATCTTTGGAAGTAGCAATTTGCCAAACCACATTGTTACTGAAATTAAGCCTATCAAGTGAGGCCAACAACTCTGGTGATAACAAAGGTCCGAAAACCATGGAAGGACATATAACAGTTATATCAAAGTTCTTGGTCGTCTCAGTTTTCATAAAATCCCAAGCTGCATTTTCAGCAACAATTTTTGATGCACGATATGCAACTGCAGGATCAGTGGTTGCAACCCCATCTTCCCAAGTTAAAGGACTATAATCTTGCTCACTATAAACCACACCTGGTTGGGGACCTTTGGAAGCATCAAATATAGCGGCAAAAGACGAGGTAATAACCACCCGTTTAACTTTAGGTTCGGTCAAACAAGCTTCTAAAATGGTGGTAGTACCAAGAACGGCGGGTTTTAATAGTAATTCAGCAAAATCACTTTCAGGATAAGAATAAGGTGAAGCAAGATGAATAACTCCATCACAATCTTTAACAGCTTCAACTAATTGATCATAATCAGTGATGTCACTAATAATATGATAACTCAACTGATCAGTTTTTGTAGGCAAACACAGCTTCAAGAGTTGAAATTTTTCAACCGATCTCACGGCGGCTTTCACCAAGTATCCCTGCTGCAACAATTCATGAACACAATGAGCACCAATAAACCCAGTAGCTCCGGTAACTAAAACTGTTGATCCTGGTAATACCAAGTTATACTGAATAGTCATAAGAAAATAATTTCCTCATGCCCCCAGGTTATATTTAAGCCTCCGGTGACTTTGGCGATTGCGCCGGCTGGCGGAAAAATTGCGACGTCGCAATCTCGTTATCACCGAGATCGACAGATAAGCCGCTTGCGATAACCGGCAGATTTTGGCGATAAATTTCCGCGAAGTGAAAAATATAAAAGCACATGGATGGCTTTGTTTCTAGCATCCAGTGCACTCAGGGTTATCATATTATAAAGTTATACGTTACAAAATGTCTGATATTAAAGTCGCTGGCGACCTCGAAGTCAAAAGTATTAGTGAACCTTCCCTCGACAACGGGATTGGAGAAATGGACGAGTTTGACTTACAGGTCCATGAAAAGGCTCAACATGATCCTAATTTCAAGTATATCAAAGAGTTTGATGTTGAAAAGTATCAAGATGAAGATACAAGCTATCCCCAAGTTGTTAAAAAGTTATATAAACAGTTTGTCATTCCTATGACCGTTGTGTATACCTTACAGTTTCTTGATAAAGTGGTGTTAAACTATGCCAGAGTTATGGGGATTGTGGTTGATTTGAACTTGGTCGGTAACCAGTTCTCTGATTTACCCACCTTTTTCTTTGTGGCTTATATTATTGCCGAATTTTTCCAAGGGTTTTACCTTATTCAGAAATTCCCTGTGGCCAAAGTTTTGGGTGCCAATGTTATTGTGTGGGGGGTTTTAACTGCCTGTTGTGCTGCCACTCAAAATTTTGCTGGTATTATGGTGGTCCGTGTTTTATTGGGGGTTGCTGAATCTGCTGTTGTTCCTTGTATGGTGATTATTACTACCAATTTTGTGGACAAGAAAGACGGGGCTTTTTTCACAGGTATTTGGTACAGTGGGTTAGGTATTGGTCAAATCACTGGTGGTATTATCAGTTATTTATTCCAACAAGTCAGTCCTACCGCACCACTTGAAGGATGGAGAATCATGTTCATTGTCATTGGTATCATCAACATTATTGCTGGTGTCTATGTATACTATTTACTTCCAAGTACACCATTGGACAACAAAAAGTTGACCCCCAAAGAAAAATACGTTTTACTCGTGGAATTATCTAGGGGTAAAATTGGGGTTAACGGTAAGAAGTTTAGTTTCAAACAAGCCCGTGAATTGGCTGTAGACATTCAAGCTTGGCTTTTGTTGGTCATCAGTGGTACTATTTCCTTTTCCTCCAATACCATTTCCACTTTTTCTGCCTTGGATATCATGTCTTTTGGATTCAATTCCGAACAAGCTGCCCTTTTGAACATGCCTTCAGGGGTGGTTTCAATTGTATCATCTTTGGTATCAACATACTTTATTAAGAAAGGTACACCTCGGTACTTGGCCATTTGTATTTTGTTAGTTCCAGCTGTCACAGGAGGAGCATTGATGTCATTCTTGCCCAAATCCAATCAAGCCGGACTTCTTATTGGGATTTATATGATCAACACAGTTACTGCTCCTTTAGCCATTTGTTACTCATGGGCCGGTGCTAACTTTGCGGGCTCGACCAAAAAGATTGGTAGTACTGCAGTGTTTATTTCTGTTGGGTTTGCCTTGGGTAACATTACTGGGCCCCAAAGTTACCGTGTTAAAGATGCACCAGACTTTTATCCTGCTAAGATTTCTATGTTGGCTACACAAGCTTGTAGTATTTTGTTAGCTTTACTTATTGCTTTTATTTATTACGTTAGAAATAAGAGAAGAGATAGAGAGCAAGCCAATCAACCAGAAAAGGTAGGGGAAGAAGAAGCAGCTTGGGCGGAATTAACTGATTTTGAGAATCGGGATTTTAGATATAGTTATTAGTGAATGTATGATAGAGATAGAGCACTATGAAAAGTATTCTGAAAAAATACGATGCAGTTGTAGATATAAGCTGAAAGTAAACACAAGCCATTTATTTCTGTTTTATCTACCGTGAAAAACTTTTCAAAAGTCTTTAAACCAACACTTCTTAAAGTCTTCAGTTTTCGCAGTCGCTTTTGCTCCCCTTGCAGTTGCTGCAAATTGCAGTTTGAGAAAATGGGTTTCGCACTACTGGAATTTTCAAACTCTTCCTATAAATCTTCATTACTATAAATCTATAACTAATTGACACTAAACAGTTCCATGGGCCCGGCCTATCTCATACCCTGTTCTTTTTATAAAATCTGAAGCTTGCCATAAATCAGCATCCATATGCATGAATGGATGTGGTACCCCCGGGTACCTTTTAAATACAACTTCATTACCATTTTCAATTAACTTCTTAGCATATGCTTCACCTTCATCTCTCATTGGATCACATCCGGCAGTAAACAAAACAGTTTTTGGTAAATTGGTGAAATCTGGAGCCGTTAAGATACTCTTAAACCAGCCAATCTCTTTTAATTCTTTTGCCTTTTTGATAGGATCTTGTGATAATGAATCCCATTTTAACTTATCAAACCATTTCAATCTGGCCCAGTTCAAAGTGGGTGCAAATTCACATTCTTTACACGAAACAAATGGGGAATCTTCTGCTGTCTTATATGGTTCAATATCATCCACTTGTGGTGTACCCACAACACAAAGATTCAAATTAATACCTTCATCACGAGCTAAATGACTCACGGCCAATGATATATTGGCCCCAGCAGAAACTCCTCCAATAGAAATACTGTCACTCTTAACTTTCAATTTGTCGCCGTTTTGGTATACATACTTCACAGCCTCAAAACAATCCTTCAAACCAGTGGGGTACGCAAAATCAGGTACTAATCTATAATCAACATCAACAACACAAACACGATAATCATTGACGTAATGTCTTAAAATGTGACTTTCGGTGTCTAAATCACCCAATCCCCATCCACCACCGTGGAAATCAATATGAACAGGTAACACTTCATCGTCAGCAACACCATTGGGTCTATAAATTCTCAACACCACATCGTGTCCGTCGAAAGAAGGAAACGTAATGTCTTTAATATTTTCAATTTGTGGTGCTGGAGCAGTTCCGTAGGAATAAATCTTAGAATAGTTCTTTCTCAAGATGTCTAAATCTATAGGCTTATTGGGGGTGTTTGCAACATGTTCATTGTACAAAGTCACAAACGCAGGGTCCAATTTGCCTTCCATGGTAGGATGGATTGGATTAACAGCTTCATGGCCGGGATTACTAGCAGTCATGGTTGATTTTGAAAGTGATTACCTCCACACTTTATATAGTATGCGATGGACCCGCACGGGATTTTGTTATCGGGCCTTTTCTAATCGCTGACTTTCCAAAAGCCGCTGGAAAATTCCGCGATCCGAATCGGGCAGATAAGGTTCATAGTACAAATATAGGTGGATAGGGTCAATAACAGATTTATAGATCAATATAGCTTTAGAGAAGTTCAAAAAGTAATAATCATAAAGATGACATCACCAGAATTTAAAGTTGTTATCAGCGGTGCAGGACTTATTGGTCTTTTAACTGCTCAAGCTTTAAAACAAAGAGGTATCCCATTTATAATCTTTGATAGAGATGAATCAGTTATATTTAGAGAGCAAGCTGGTTGGGCAATTACTTTACATTGGGCATTGGAATCTTTTAAAAGTTTACTTCCCCCTCATCTTGTGGAAGAAATATACAATTCCCAAGTGCTCCCTAATTTTCACAATCAAGATACCGGAAAGTTTAAGTATATTAATGCTGGAACTGCTGAAGAAATTGTGGCCATTCCACCATCCAAACGTTTAAGAGTTAGAAGAGAACAAATAAGAAGACTTCTTTTAACTGACATTGATGTTCAATGGGGTTGTAAACTTGAATCTATTGATTCAGGTGCTGATAGTGTAATAGTTAAGTGTTCCAACGGTAAACAATTCACAGGTTCAGTGTTATTGGCCTGTGATGGAAGTAATTCCGCCGCTAGAAAAATCATTTGTCCTCAAAATGGTAACTCTTACCAATTACCAATTCGGTTTTGTGGTTCTAAGGTACAAATGACGAAACAGGAAGTCGACCGCGTGGCTGCGAAATTTGATCCCCTTTTATTCCAAGGCACAGTCCCTGAAACCAATACGTTTTTTTGGTTTTCCATGTTATCTACGCCTGAATATAACAAAGAGGGCGACGATGTTTACTATGCTCAGGTTAACTTATCGTGGAATGTTCCAGAAGGTGAAGAATCTTTTACTACCAATAAAGATAAAGCCAATGCTATGAAAGTCCACGCTGAAGGATTGAATCCCGAATTAAAATGGTTGGTGGATCGTGCTATAGAAAACTATGAGACAATTCAGGAAATTCGTCTTTGTGACTGGGCTGATGTTGAGTGGGATACAAAACAAGGAAAGGTGTTATTTTTGGGTGATGCTGCTCATGCTATGACAATGTATAGAGGAGAAGCTGCCAACCATGGTATTACGGATGTGAGAGATTTCATTGACCAAGTAGATTTGTTTCTAAATGAATCTAAATCTTGGGAAAAAGTAGCTGAAGATTATTGTACTATCATGAAGACCAGAGCTCAACCAGCAGTACTTTTATCTAGACAAGCATGTCTTGATGCACATGATTTTAGTAAGATAAAACCTAATAGTGAGTCGCCATTATTGAGTTTGAGAAAGAAGACGTAGTAAGTCACCGTTATCAAGCTTAAGTAAACGTAATAGAGAATATATAATTAACTTGTAAAGGTTTTTTTTTCCTGTATACTTCAAGATTATCGATCTCGCAGATGCGAGATAACCAATTTCCATCTTATCTTATCGCGGAATTTCAAAACCCTCCGTACTGAAAAATCCCAAATCTCCCACTAACTATCTATGAAGAAAAGATCCTGTGACCGTTGTCATCGTCTTAAACAACTGTGTAGTGGGTTAGACCCCTGTCAAGGATGTACAAAGTCGCGGTTTCCTTGTACTTTCCTCCGTCCCAGTGCCAAAATCGGCCGTCCCAAAACCAGTCAATTTTCCGTCCCAAAACCGGCGGGTTCAAAAAGTAGATACAGTCATAATGGGTGTAGTATTTGTAAGAAAAGAAAGAAGAAATGTGATGAAACCTGGCCGATTTGTTTGAATTGTAAGAGATTGAACTTGGAATGTCCGGGGCCTATGAAAATAGTGATCCATAGTGACCATGCGTACAAAGAACCAATGGGAGTTATTGAATCGGGTAGTATTGATGCTATTGAGCAAATTGAGAGTATTGAGCAAATGGAAGAGATCAAACATATTGAAAACATCAAAAACATTGAAAACATTAAACATATTGAGCCCATTGAAGCAAAACACAAAACTGTTGAAACTCCCAAAGAGTGGAAAAGTCTGAAAGCTGAGGATTTCTTAGCATCCCTAAGTCCTTTACTTTCAGGCTTTTTCTCTCCCAACTTAAACCCCGTTGATTTGGACTTGAATCTAATTTCAGATCAACCAGATTTAAACCACAAAGAAAAACTTTTGTTGAACTCTTTAATAAGATCACCAACTTTCCCCGTGGATATTCCCCAAAATGAGCACACTCCAAAAATCGCAGAAACATCACCAGCTTCAGTGACGTCAGAAACTTCCAATTTCGAGGTCTACCAAGAACTTATAACTAATCTTCTAGCGGTTTGCAAACTGAATTTGCATCTTCCACAGAAAGATAAAGAACTTCTTCAATATTTTATTACTGATGTATCACCACTTTTATTTGCTGACCGCACCAGTACCAGATTCTTAACCACCGTGATACCGTTGGCTTTGGAGGATATCAACGTGCGACAGCCGTTGTTGAGTATTGCAGCCTCTCATAGGGCAAATGCCACCAATATCGAGTTTCCGGTAGATGAATCGGATTCCAGTGGAGAGTCTGATGAGTATTCTAGTAGTAACTTGAGAGGTGGTAATCCTTCACCTATTAGTGCGGATCCAGGGCTACAGTGTCAAGAATTGAAGAGGGATGCTGCTATTTATCGTGCCAGAAGTCAAAGTCTTTTCATTGGAAGCAACGTGGATTATTTTGCTGATACTGAAAATGTTCTTCTAAGTATTCTTTTGATCGCAGTTCAGGAAATTCTTGAAGGTACTTCACTTTATTGGAGTGTACTTCTTGAAAAAGCCGCTTCTATTATTGAAAAACGGGGTGGTCTTAAGAAAGTAACAAAAATAGCACCATTGTCAGTTCAATTATTCTGTTACTTGGATTTAATTTCCAGTCTTAGTACGTGTGCTTCACCTTATATTGATAAATATGAGATCTCTTCTGACTATAGTGAGAGTCATATTGAATCTATACTTAACAATAAGTTTGGATTTAAGTTCGGGATTGCAGGAGAAATCTTCAAGATTATTGGGAACATTTCTACTTTGGCCAGTTTAAGAAGTAGTCGGTATAAATCTAAAGATAATGAGAATAGATTTAATACACTCGCAAATCTTATTGAGATGCGGTTGCAAAATTGGTCACCCACGCTTGATTTAATGGCCAATAAATATTCTGTAGATGAATCTGAAGATCATGGTCGACTTATTTTATCTTCATTTACAATGGCATTACAATGGTCAGCGTTTTTACGACTTCATCAGATTCGGTATGGATACAATAGACGAGATTCTAGAGTGGAAGCATGTCTTGCTATTATTCTAAGGTCCATGAAAGTTATCCCTGACTATACAGATTTAGAAACAGGACTTATGTTTCCTTTAATTATGGCAGGGTCAGTAGCTCATAAGCAAGAAGATCGAGATTACATAATTTCCAGAATACGGCAAATACGAGGAAGATTGAAATTTAATTATTTGGAAGGTTTTGAACGGTTGATTTTGCTGATATGGGATAGAGATGAAGTTGAGGGGGATGAAGTTAATTGGGCTAAGTTGAGGTATTATGAGTTTCTGGGGTTGGTGATGTTTTGAGTTTCACGGTCGGTTATGTTTTGAGATCGCGAATTAATTTTGCAGCCATAGAGAAAATACACAATATATCTAATGCTCACAATATTTATTTAATCTATTCAAAGTATTGATCCGCTCAAATTCAAATCTTTCCAATCAATTCATCAATATGTCCCTTCATATCATATCCACATACTTCATCGATAGTTAACTTATCCTTTAATTCACTCTTGGAACTCCATCCAATTCTTTCATTCAAATTCTCTCTTGCTCGTAAAGATGCCGCTTGAATCTTAGTGACTCTTTCCTTTCTTTCAAGTTCATAATATTTCAAACCTTCTGCAACAGTCAAATTGAATTTCTTACTGAAAATATATCCAATCGCACCAGCATCTTCAAATGCTGCCACTGCTCCTTGAGATTGATCTGGCATCATTGGATGAGCAGCATCTCCGAGCAAAGCAACCCCTTTGTTTCCCTCTTCATTGGCCTTGTAGAAGTATGGTAAAGGTTCATGAACATATAATCTCCATTGTTTAATATCATATCCACATTGAGTAAACAAATCAATCAAATCTTGATCCAAATCAGGACAGTTTTCAAGTAAAGTTTCTAAACTAATATCATTGTTCCAGTCATTGGTGACGTCTGATTGTTTTGCTTTGTAGAAACAGTAGCAAGAAATTACTTCATTGTTAGAACAAGGTGAAAGAACAATCTTAAACTTTGAATCTCCTCCCCAGTATTCTATAGCTTCATTATTGGCAAAATCCTTCAATCCCAATTCTTTGACTTTTTTGGTGTCAAAAAGTACTCTGATACAAGATGAGTCAGAATTAGTGAATTTGGGAGTGATTCCTATTTGGGGTTTGGTCAAGGTTCTAATCCCATCAGCAGCAATAATCAAATCCGCACTGGTTTTAACCCCATTTTCAAATTCAATGTCTCCAGTATTATAATCTACCTTAATAGCTTTGTGGTTTAAAATCAATTCACAGGCAGGTCCTTCACCTTCTTCACTGGTAGCATAGTCTTTTAAAACATTATGGATGTCAATTCTGTGGAAATTATAGTAGGGGAAGCCAAACTTCTCTTGATAGTCACCTAAAGGATAAGTACCAGAGATTTCCCCAGTCTTCCAATCTCTTCTGATCAAGTCTTTTAAGATCACAGGAGAAGCTTTATAAGGATCCACACCCCAATCTTGCAACCACTTGCCACCATTGGAAGCACAAGACAATGAAGCACCGACTTCACCAGCGTAATCGTAACGTTCATATATTCTCACTTCATGGCCTTGTCTTCTCATAGCCAAAGCAGAGGATAATCCACCAAGACCACCGCCTAAAACAACAACATCAAGAGGTTTCCAGCTATAAGCAGTCATGTTGAAGTAAATAATAGAGAAATGGCGTTGTATAAATACATAATCACGGAGAGTTTTGGCGGAGGATTTGAGCGGGTTATGATAGCGGAATTTCGGAAACGGAAAGTCGCCGGTGAGATTTTGCAGCCACGCACTAAAAACCAAAATACATCAAAATTAAATTATATCATTAAATTAGTTACCTATATCCTATTTATACATACCCATAACCTATAGTACACTAACACATTCCACACTTTAAAAGGTGTAATGTCGTTATTTTTTCACCTCTACTTTGTGACCACATTCTAAACATCCGTAACCCTCTCCATCGTCAAACTGGGTCTTCCCCTTGTTCAACATTAAAGACCATTCTCCTTTAGCTGGGATTTTCTTACAATCATCATTCAAGCACCGGGCTGAAGTCTTTTTGTATCTTAATCCACAAGAGTTACACAATTGACCTTCCTTTGATGACCACGAAGGTCTCCAACATGGGGACTGATCAGATCCACATGAAATACAAACCCTAACCTGGTGGCTGGATTTGGGAGATACCTTGGTCTCGGTTCTAACTTTGTTCTTGGAGGAAGGAGGAGTGATGGGGATAAACTTGGTGTGTTTTTTGGGAGGAGTGACAGGTTGCTCGGGAACATAAGCAGGATATCCGGAGTATGCAGTGGCAGTTGGTGATGTCACATATGGTTGACTGTATTGCTGGTAAGGCATATAATTATAAGGCATTGGATAAGCTTGAGCGTTTGGGGAGCGAAGTCCCGAATTTTGAGGATAATTGGAAAAAGAATTCTGGCGCTGTCCGGTTTGGTGGTAAGGATAAAGTGGAGGAAATCTATGACCTTGAGGGTTAGACAAGCTTACCAAGCTTTGGGCCAATTCCAAATATTCGGGATATTTCTCAACATCATTAAGATACGTCTTGTTCAAGTACGTGTAGTTGGATTCGTAAGGGAAATTGATTTTTCTTTCGGACTCGACCTTGATAGGAGGCAAGATTGGTTTGTTTGGAGATATTTTGGAATTAAATACTGGCTTGGTTTGACTGTGGTCCAAGTTATTATAGTATTTTTGTTTGACAGATTTATTAATGGAGTCCAAAAGACCGTATCTCCAGTTTTCGTCATTAGGCTTGTATGTATCAAAATAGTCTAAGGAAGTAGTTGGCGCATTTGATTTTGGTTTATCAATGACAGCATTTTCAATCACAGTAGAAATGCTTGGTAAAGTAATATTAGATTTTGCCTTGGGGAGCATATTATTAAACATGTTGTTGATTTTAGGAGATTGGGTAGGTGACAGTATTCTAGAACTAGGGGTTGAAGTTCTATTGGGGGATAAAGATCTTGCCTTTGGTTCAGATTTGGGTCTGGCCTCCATAGATGTTTTTCTGGTAGCTAACACAGAATCACTAATGGTGGACTTTAAAATGGGGGAAGGAGATTGGGGAGGTGCTGTACGGGATCTCTTGGTGTCATTTCCTTCTTTGTCATCTTCTTCCACTAAATCACTGTATGTTCTTTTCTTCAAGGTAAAACGGTTCTGGTCGTTGGTGATGGATTGTTTGAACTTATTCAAGATATCGTTGAAAGAACGAGACCTGATATGAGTAGGATGGAATGAAGAATTTAATTGCATAGTCTCTACACTCATAGTAATATTATAGCAAATGGTTCAGTTGCAAAAAAGTGGTGGTTGCAAGGTGCTCACGTAGTTTCCTAATTAGGTATAGTAATTAAAATTATGCCGAAAAAAAAGATCTATGGCAGTATTGGGAATATTAATTAAGATTATTAATTTCTTATTATTTGATCAATCCAACTTGTATGATTAATGAATGACTAATAACTTTTTAAACGAAAGTAAGTTATTGAATTAATGGACGATGGTAATACCTAGAGCTTAACTAAGGTGCGAGGATTAAATCAATTTGAATGGAATCACTCGACTTTTATATGTTTGGCTATTTTTTAGCCTCCTGCTTGATCCAGCAAAGTTTGATCTGTATTAGGCAATTTGATTCCAGCCCTTTCAAATCAAGGTTGTTTCCTCCTGGATTTGTTACTGGTTAGTGTCTCCCGAAAAATGTTTAGCCAGCAGAAAAAAAAATCCGAGCGCACAAAATTTCAAGCCGTGGAGAAAATTTCACTTGCGACAATTGCACGGTTTAAATGGCTGGTTAAGTATTGACCAGCCGAAAATAGTCAATTATTAAATCTATTGATTGGGTCATGTATATTTGATCTTGAAACTTGCCAACAATGCATGCTAACAATCAATCTTGAAACATGTCCACGATAATTGGGGAGTGTAGAGGTCAATTGTATTGTTTTAAGAGTTAATTACTCTAGGGGTCCTATTGTTTACTCATCAAAGATCAATTTACAATGCTGTGTTAACTGAAAGGGGATAAATTGAGTGCACCAGGTGATAAATGAATTATACAAAGGTGCACAAAAAGGTGCACAAAAAGGTGCACAAAGTTTCACAAAACCGGTGAAAATAGACGGGCAATAGACGAGGATTATAATTGAATACGAGTGCAAACAAATACATTACTCTACATTAGATCTACAATACAATGTCATCTATCTCTTCTCTTTTCTACCAATTCTTTCTCTCAATCCTTTCTTCTCCCTTCTTCTAATCCTTTTCTCTAGCCTTGTTCTCAGCTTCGTGCTCTACTTTATTAGCTCCCAATCCTCCAGCCACACTACTGACCAAATGTCCCGCACCCCCAAGACCAGCTTTATCAGCCAACTTTCCTCCTCCAATTGAACCACCAACTCCAACGGCAATATCTTTAACGAAATTTGATTTATCTTCAGGCATTTTGATGACGATAATGAACAGATTACTTTGTCTTTATATACTTTATTTCATACCTTAATTGCTTGCTCTGAATTTCAGGTCGTGTACGGGGTTACCGTTTTAGGTTGACACATGATAGGAAAAGGAATAGATGACTCAAGACGTCATAGAGAGACAATAGTAAGTGTCAGTTATGAGGTCAATTGCAGCTAAGTGATAGACATCTGAAGGTATAGACAATTGACAGTAAAGTTATACATCAACATTCGGACCATTCTCATGAATTCCCTCCACTCTCAAAAACATCGAATCTTCTCGCGAATTTTTCATCATGAACCAAGATCCAAGTATGTACTATCACTCTATTATAAACTAACCTGTAGTTGTTGTGCTTGTTTTGTGGCAAATAGTACAATCTCCCTGTACAAGCTTTACTTTACTAACTTTAGCTCAACCCATAGAACCTTTTATCAAGGATCTTTTATCGTCTTTGGATTTAACCAATGAACTTTATAATAACGTGGAAAGCTATGCTACACTGTTTGGTAAACAATTGAAACCTTCCAGTGGCATTATATTTAATGGTGAGCCTATAATATCCGATAACAGTAAATTGGAATTTCAAAAAAAATGGCTTTTAACTCCTTTGTCCCATCATCAAATCACCAATTTTGATTGTCATTTAATACCTGGAACAGGTCTTTTTGTAATCAATATAACTGGGAAAGTAAAATTTGATGAAAGTGGTAGGAATCGATTAAATGAAACTGGAGATTTAATTCAACCACCTCCAGGATCCCAAAATAAACGGTTATGGAGTTCATGGTTTGGATTTTATTTAAATTTAGTGATAGATGAACTGATTGTGAACAATCAAGTGGAAGTTATAAATAACTTTGATTATCGAATAACTTATAAGCCTAGAGATAGTGTTGTGCATATATGAAGGATAGTTTGAGGTATAATAAACATTTTAGATATATTAAATTCTATTAATTTTTTCTTTACATCACGTTCTATATCACATGGTTTCTTATATACTCATTTAACAATACCCCCAAATACTGCTTAGAATAAAACTCAACTTCCCCCGAGTAATCCTTACCTGTCAACTCCTTCAACACACTGATAATGTTCCATGTTAAAAAGTTATAAAACACAAAGTCAACCTCTCCCTCGGTATCTTCAAAATTTTTCGCAGCCACCACATTTGGAATGGGGAAATCCACCACAGGTTTATGAAGGGTATCGTCACCATCACTTCCAAAATCATCATAGGTTACATATCCTTTAGATAACTTTGAAATCTGAAAGGGGAATTCAAAGTTGGACTTCTTTTGTGTATCTTGTCGTAAAATTTGCAACCGTTTATGTTCTGGTAATAACATTATATAAGATTTTTGGTTCAATTTTTCGATGATTTTGAACCCAATTGACTTGGGAATTCTCAAACTAACCCAATCGTTTTTGAAGGGTGAAATTATTGACAGACTGTCGATGGTGTAGTTACCTTTGTAAAGGTCGTATCTTACTGACCCAGTATTGATAAGGATGATTCGGGGTGAGTTATCGTTTGTGTTTGCATCTTTGCTCTCCCTCACCAACGTATTCAAAACCTTCTCTGTCAATAACTTAAATATACTATGCCCATGTTCAATAGGAACATAATCCATATAATAATTTTGTCCCACATATCCAATATACTTGTCCAAATTCAACTTTCTCCTTGTACTACTTATCAATTGCTTAACTTCTTCACCTTTATCTGTTTGGAACAGTTCAACAGTATTTTTTTTACTATGATGAAGAAAAGACTTCAAGTTAAAATCAATATAAGACCGAGAAAAGGTTTTTTTAGCCCGTTCAACCATTGTGCCTTCAGTCTCTTTGCTTGTATCATTAATTGAAAGCCATCCAACAGTTTCCGAAAATCTTCCACTTTCTAAAGCTGTCAGTTTTTCATCATACACAGCAAAATCTCGTATATGACTATGACCCCCAAAGTATTGTATTACAATGTTGGGATAATACATTCTTAAAAATCTATGTAAAACCCCAAGTTCTTCCCATTCGTGTGAAATCGGTATATGACCAATGATAATTAGATAATCCACTGTATCTTCAGGATAAGCATTTAAAATATCAAGGAACCATTCCTGCTTGATTATTTCTTTAATAGGAGTTACTCTAGTATGATCATTGAACCTATTAAAATCAAATAAAAATGCAAATGATAAAATTCTATAGTTATTTATGGGAGTATGAAAATATTTGAACTTTGACCCAAACGGTTTAAATTCCCCAGAAATTTTAATTTCTACGTTTGTGTTAATTAAACTATCATTATATCTTTTGGTTAACAATTGATACTCCAACTCCGATTTTTCCCATTCATACAATTCATGATTTCCTATAGCTATTAAATCATAATCTTGGTTCATGAAAATTGGTAGGGATAATTTGCCATTTGGAACTGTGGCATCACTTAACCCATTACCATCATGTTTATCGCCAGTATCTATGAAAAGTAAATCTTGACCGTTCTGGTGTGCTATTTCTTTCATATTCGTTGAAAATGACACGAAATCCCCCCAATTGGCGTTATAATTCTTCTGGTTCAAATGTCCCCCATACCAGCCATGAGTATCTGTGGTATGAATAAAGTTCAAGTTTCCCCATTGAAGGTCGCGGATATGTTCATCTGGAGGCTGGAAAACCCCAACAAGTGAAGTTAAACTGTAAATGACTACCAAAGCCCAAAAGAAGAGTATCATGGGTGATAGAAAGTTAGAGATGTGACAGAACTGTGAGATTCTTATCGCAAAGAGTCTTGCCAGTACACGCAATCGTAACCAAAATATATGAGTCGTGCGCTTTCCATTAAATTTTTCATACACCTTTAATATTCAATGTTTATGATTATTTACTTATAAACCTTGTTGGGCTCTTCTTCTGTCTCTTTCGTCAGCAATAGATAATTTAATACCTTTACCCTTTGGTAATGAGACAAATGGCTTACCAGCTTCAGTACCAATAACGAAAACGTTAGATAATCTGGTAACGAAAGTGTTTTCTAAAGAGTCTTTAATGTGAACTAAATCGAAACCACCTTCGTGTTTTTCTCTGTGAGTGATAACACCAACTCTACCCATGTTACGACCACCAGTAACCATAACTAATTTACCAGTGTCGAATTTGATGTAGTCAGTGATTTTACCAGTAGCTAAATCAATTTTAACGGTATCGTTAGCTCTGATTAATGGGTCTGGGTATCTGATAGTTCTACCATCGTGGGTGACAACGTATGGAATACCTCTTTTACCTAATTGAACCTTCTTGACTTTACCTAATTTGTAACTGGCTTCTTCAGCAGTGATTCTGTGGACAGCGAATCTACCTTTAATATCGTAGATTAATCTGAAGTTTTCGTTGGTGGCTTCTAAAGTGATGACATCCATGAAACCAGCTGGGAAAGTGGAATCAGTTCTGACTTTACCGTCAACTTGAACTTGTTGTTGCATTAAAATAGCTTTAACTTCTCTACCGTTTAAAGCATACTTCAATCTGTTTCTTAAGAAAACAACCAAAGGTAAAGATTCTCTTAATTTGTGTGGACCAGCAGATGGTCTTGGAGCGTAAGTTCCGGATAACTTATCCAACATCCAGTGGGATGGGGCATTTAATCTTTTCAAATGTTTCTTTGGTCCTCTACCCATGATTGATTAATGTAGTGAAAATTATTGAGAATGAAAATGAGAAATTTTTTTTTTAAGAATCCATCAACTGGAAAAAAAAAGGGCGCGCGCCCTAAGTCATGTGACTTTATTAATTCCAAAACCATTTCTTTTTAGCAGCCAACTTCTCAGTTAATTCCCTATCACTCTCCATTAATTCATGTAGTTCATCTTCCAATTGGATGTTCTTTTCTGTCTCTTCTTTATTGACGACTAAAAGTTTGGCGATTTCCTGTTCAATGTCTTCAGGAACATCATCTTCATTTACCAGGTCAAATTGCGAAACATTCTCCTTGAAGGTTTCAATATCTGTTTGTAATTCTTGATTGTAATTTATTAGTTCCGGCAATTTAATCTTCAAGTTCACTAATTCCTGAACTAATCCCATATGATCTTTGTTCAAGTTCAAAAGATCAATTTGTAAATACTTGATTTCATTTCGCAACTTCCCGTTTTGGAGATTTAAAGTGTCTATCTTTTCAGTTTTAGACTGGTTAATTTCATACAACTTTTCAAACTCAAGGGAATACTTGGTCAAATCATTAGGATTAAGGTTAACAAAGTCACAAAATATCTTTTCAATGTCGTAATATTTCGCCATGTCTTTTTCGGCCGGTGGAGGTTTCCCTATAAACTGAGCACTGACAAAAATATTAAACACTTTATTTTTCAAAAACTCCAACAAATCGTCAAATCTTAAATTAAGAAGGTTTATTTCGTTCAACATCATCAACCGTAAAGATACTTTCAAAAGAAAATCTATCCCTTCAAAAATCACCCCGTCGTAAACTCTCAAAACAACGTTAATGGGGAACTTATAGCTGAACAAAGTCAAAAACCACTGGGAAGCATACATGGAACTTTTGATTCCCTCTTTAATGAGATGATTAAACAACCCAGGAGCATGAAGTTGTAGCAATCTATCAAATTTATAAAGCATAACGTGTAATCCTTTCATATCCGCAGAAAACATTTCTCGTAACTTATAGTTCTCCATCAACGTCACCAACAAATTAAACAGTTGCAATTCGTTTAGTTGAAGGATTATTGGACTTAAGATAAATATCATGCCTTGAGTATAACCTACTTTTGTATCGTAGTTGGAATATACCTTAATTATGTTAAACACTTCATTTATCTTATCGTTCAAAGATATGGAATTGTAAAAACTGGTTCGGGTGATATCTTTTTTGATCTGTTTTTCGTGGATAGAACTAGCTGACTTATTTGTAAGGTAATAATCATTCAATTTCAAATTATTGGACTTTGAAATGGTTTGCCATATAACCAATCTAATCTCATGAGGGATACCATTTCGTACCAAAAGATCGAATTCTTCTTCACTGAGCGTTTCATTAACCAATTTCTCCCACCCAATCCAATCAATTGCTTTCCCGCTGTCGTTTAAAGTGGAAATATCCTTTAACTGTTTGAAAAGTGATTTGAGACTCTCAGTGCCTTCAGTTATAAAGGATTTATCAGGACTATTTTCAAAGATTGTTTTTGTGGTGGTTAGATTTTGGTAAAGAAGGTAATTGGATGATTTAGGGAGATGGGAAAATTTGAAGTTAATGGGTTCATTTATTTTAAAGTAATCGAAGATTTGGTCTCTGGGGGGAAGTACAGAATCTGGAGAGCCAACAGGCGAACCAGATCCTGGAACTTCAGGAACTGGTGATGTTTCAGGTGACTTTTCAGATAACCCTTCTGACTCTACAGCAGACCCATCAGGCGATTGAAACTCTGTCTCCGTTCCATCCTGGCTAGAAACTTCCTGGTTTTCGTTTTCGTTACTCATGTTTACTGTGTATCCGGAGAAAGCGCGAGCATAAGAGAATATAGAGATTTGTGGAGACAGAGAATACCGATTTGCTGTGAACGGTTTGCATTTATTTGTCTTTATGACCAGCTTAATACGGAACTATTGAGTGATGTGTAGCTACCTGAAATGTTTGAAAGTATTGATGAATCTTTTGGTGTGTTGATGGTGTTTATATTGGTATCATTCATATCATTCATTTCTTTCATTTGATTCATTTCTTTCACCTGATTCATCTCCTTAACAGTTACATACTCCATTCCCCTGTCCATCATTAAACTTTCAACCTCAGATTTTGTGTTATTATGAAACATCACCAAAATTTGATTATTCTCAACTTTCATAGGTAAATCTCCAATTTCTCTGATCAGTTGAATTTTATTAATAACTCTTTCAACATTGAATTTGAATCCATTTAATTGTTGAATAAAATTACCACTTAAATTATCATCAAAACTTGAAAACTTGGGTAAATTGATTTCCATATAACTACCTATAGGTTCATACTTCTTCGTCAAATCATTAAAATTCTTACTCATATCTTTGGTCATTATATCATTGAGGGTAACTTGGATTCTTTTGAACATATTGATGATAGGATAGTTGAAAAGTTTGTTACTTTGGTATAGTTTGTATCTATAAAAGCTGTTAAGCTGGCTGAATCTGGGGGGAGCGTTTTTTAATGCTTCATTAAATTTTTCACTCTTGAATATTTCGTTATTAACCGTTTCATGGGTGAAGTTTTTAGTTTTGAATAAATCCTTGATGTTATTTGTGTGAACACCTCTATTTAAAATACCAGTTTGACTGGGGTAAATCGGTCTAAATGTACTTGCCTTCGTGGAAAAGTTCCTATACCCTGGAAACCTCCTTTTTCCTGAAGCAACTGGTACAGGTACTGGCGCCCTAGCTGGTACGGGTGCATCCAAACTGTTTGCCAACTCTTCTAAAGCCTTCCTGACCTTATCCTTGATTTTATTCCAGTTCCTAAACATATCCGATTTTCGCTAAAGATAAGAATGATCAAGGATTGAGAAAAACCGGTAGTGCGTAGTTCAAAAGTTTACTAGTCTTATTTCAATTTTTATCTCATTTTATTTTTCTATAATCTACAAACCATTACACATAAACATTCCTATCGGAACCTTCAGGATCATTACACATCTATAACCTCATCAAAAATATCATAATCATCTTCCAACTTAATTCTCTTATAATTCAAAGTATTCAATAAGTGCTCATCAATCTCTAGCTTGAACTTATTCTCAGGAATTTCATTGGAATTTATCAAATCAAGATTCAATTCAGAATCGTTAGAAAAGATCGAATATGTTGGTGATTGTGAAAGTGAGTTAACATTAGAAATGTTATTCCCCGGTAATAAGTGGGGGGAAAGTGTGGGGGACTGAAGGGGAGTCTCTTGAACTTTTGAGAAATTCTCAGAATTGAAATTCTCAGAGTTGAAATTTTCAGAATCAATCGAGATCTCGCGAGACATGTTATCTCGCTTTATACCGTTTCTTGGTTTGACATCGTTAAGGGTCTGATTGTCCGAAAGGTTAAGGGTTTGAGCGATGTCAATGGCATCATTAGCAACCCCCATTGATCCCATATTTGATCTCACATTTGGCTTCCCATTTGGTTTCAAATTTGGTTTTAAATTCAGACTTTGTTTATGACTGCCCTTAAAACTCCTAGTGCTGAACCCATCATTATCACTAGAGTTTTCTGTGTTCTCTGTGTTTTCACTACTGGAAGGATCAAGATTTGTCCGTCTCAGGTTCAGTTCATAGTCGCTCAATAATCCTTTGTGGTTACACAAAACCTTCTCATAGTTATTGTTCTGTAATAAATTATCAATGGAATAGTTGTTGGATAATAAATAGTTTATTAAATCTTCCAATTGCCCAACTTTGTTCTCCACCTTGGTTAAATAATTTCTTGTTAATGGAGACCGAATGGTTCTGGGACTGTAGCAACATTCCCAATTGTGTTTAGAACATTTCAAACACTTGGGGGATGTCTTGGAACACTTTAGTTTTCTCTTTCTACATGAATCACAAGCTTGTTCAATAAAATCACCACCACCATTACCAAAACTGCCATTTAAGGAGTTTTCAGGATCATGAACCTCGTGAGAAGGACTGGAAGCGTTGGATATAGTATTGTCAATCAGATTCATATTAGATCCAAAATACAGCAATGTTAATAACGTTAAATAATTCAAAAAGCTTTTTAGGAGCTTTTCCAATTGCCTGAGAATAACCGTTCCCTAAATAAATTTTCAGGAGAGAATATTCTCCGATCGCCGAGTTTACACAAAACGCAAAATTGCACTTTCTTGGAACCACGAGCGATAGAGGTTAGCGATTTTGGCCGGGAAGCGAGGGGGGAGGAAAGGAGCAACGGGGCTCTGTTAGTGATATGATACCAATTCCAGTGTATAGAGTACTAATATCCACTATTACCATTCATTATGTAGCAAAATTCTTCTATCTGCCCTATCCATCACCAGATTGGTCGGCACTACTCATCGCACTGTTCCCCTCTTTCAATTAGGTTGGGAAGGGAATAAAAAACGGTCCTGTTTGGGCCAGGATTTCTAGAAACTTGGATTTTTGACGTAACATATTTTATAGGGGTGATCGATCTATACAGTGTAAGAGGTTGATTGGGTGTTTGAAACCGACAATGGAGGAACCTTTCTGTCACGGATAAATTATGCGATTGTATACAATACTGACTCAACAAAAGAGTTCGGAGTTATTAGACCGACCGGAGTCATCCGATTACATCATGATGTCGATGTTGATAATAGAATAAAGGGAGTTGGTTTTGGGTTTAGATTTAAGTTTAGAGGGTTCATGAGCTTGTAAGGTTTTTGTAACAGCTTACAAACAATCTCAGAGAAGATTTATATACCGTCTTTAGCAGTTTTATACATTTAGGCATACTTTGTTTTGTTCAAGATTCCGATTGTTTGAGAGGTAGTGGACGAAACGATCTACTGCACAGAATGCTCTATTTTCAAATGGCTCAAATGGAAACTCAGGCTCAGGCTCAGGCTCAAATGCCTCAATCTTAAATGGAAACTTCTTAAATACCTCAATTTCAAATCCAGGCCCTGGATCTATACATTATCATCATGATAAATAAACCCTCCTTCTCTAGCAAAGTTCCCCGCTGATTTCGTATACCTTTCATCATCGGGCGGACGTTCGTCTTTATCATTTGTATTAAGCATACTCTGTAAACTTAACAATATACTCTCTATAGAACAAGCAGGAGTCCAGTCTTTACCAAGTAAATTCAAACAAATATGCCCGTTAGAATAAATATGGGGATGTCGAGGAATGTCGTACGCTCCTTCTTTAAGAAACTTAACACTTGGAGGACTTAAAGGATAATCAGTTCCCAATTTAAACATCATTTTATATGATCCATCTTTATATATTTCATGGTTTTCAAAACTTAGCTCAAAGAAATACTCCTCTAACAGTTCTGAGTTCGATAGAAGTTTAATCCCAGGCAATTGAAGTGTCTGGAGGGTTTTATTTTCCTTAAGGATTCTTCTGGAAAACGGACGGGACATGATTTTAGAAATTGAGTCTCAGGATTTTATGATGGTGGTAGGGACACGTATTGATAAGTGAGATGAAAGATTAGAATTTGATTAGAAATATTTGAAGCTTAAAAGTTCAATAGATAAAATGAAAGTAAAAGTAGCATGTGGTCAATTCACAGTGTCTTCTAACATCTCCCATAACTTTTCCATCATAAAAAAGTTAATTCACCGGGCAATTGATCAAAATGTCAAGGTCCTTTTTTTACCTGAAGCTTCTGATTATTTAGCAAAGAATGCTAACCATAGTTATAAATTGAGTCAGCAAACTAAAGACTTACTTTTAAGTCCAATTTCAAAAGAATTGAACCAAATTTATACAAAAAGTTCATCACAATCTCCAGATCGAGGACTTTTCGTTTCCATTGGAATCCATGAACCTGATTTGAGTAAAAGTAAGACTAAAAACAAACTTCTCTGGTTCAATAATAAAGGAGAATTGATTCATGATTATACCAAAATCCATTTATTTGATGTCGATATAAAAGAGGGACCCATTTTGACCGAATCTAGAAGTGTCACTGCTGGAAAGTCTATCCTTCCTCCCTTTTCTATAAGTGAGAACTTGTCTCAATTTAAGGTTGGATATCAAATCTGTTATGACATTAGGTTTCCTGAACAAAGCTTAAAGTTATTTCAACATGGAGCCAACATTTTAACTTTCCCCAGTGCTTTTACAGTGAAAACAGGTAAATCTCATTGGCAGACGTTAGGCAGAGCTCGAGCTATGGATAACCAGAGTTATGTAATAATGGCAGCACAATGTGGACAACATGTTTTAACGGATGGAGAAGATAATGGAGAAGTAACTAACCGGTTAAGTTATGGAAATTCACTTATCATCAACCCCTGGGGGGATATTATAGGTGAGTGTAAGAAGTATGATGATGAGTTAGAAAAAGATGAAGATGGGGACTATTTGGAAATGTGTATAGCCGAGTTAGATACGGAAGAAATAGATGGAATTAGACGGAACATGCCATTACTTGAGCATAGAAGAGATATAGAATAAAAAAATATAAAAAGATTGATGAGAAAATATGAAATTTGCGATTAATACATTTTGATGAAAAGATTAGAAATAGAAAAAATTAAAATGATATGAATACACTTAAAACATGGCATAATTACATCAAAATAATTACATCAAAATAATTGCCATGGTCTAATTACACCCGATAGTCACAATATAACCACACCTTACAATACATTCCTCAAACTGCCTATTTGTTAGTATTTAGTACATCATACAGGTGTTGGTTGATTTCAAGTTAAACCCAAAGACATTGGATGGGTAGAATCATGACGATAACGCATATTTGAATAATCATATATACTACATACCTTTGAATGAATAAAAATGTAGATAAAAAACATCGAAAAAAAAAGTGATGAAAAAATGAAAAATTTCTGAGCAGAGTGAAAAAAAAAAATCGCACTGGGTGCAAAATTTAGAAAAACAAAAAAAGATTGAAATGTTTTTGAGTCCACTAGTTATATATTATGAACTGGTTACATATTAAGTCAATTGGTTTAAAAGTTCTCTACACCACAATTGAACTGCTCTCAGTTTGAACTTAGGATCATATTCTTCATTTTCGTCACCTCCATTTAAATCTTGTTCTGCCTTTTGCTCAGTAAATATTTGATCCTTAGTACTTAGCTCAGATTTAAATGCTTTGGGGTACGAACTTGCAAGAACTTTCATCCAGGGTTCAATAATAGCCTGCCATTCTTTATCAGTTGATGGTTTTTTTACGTAGAATAACAATTGGTTCATTATGTCATCATTGGTCTTGGAAGATGTTTTAGGGATATCTGCATCCACCATCATATCATCTGAATTTGTGGTTTCCGTATTTGGTTGGGAGAATAAATTCATCAGTCCTAAACATTTCATGTTGGTTAAAACGCTTTGAGCATTTAAATTGGCAGGAAAGTCTATATCATTTGTAATACTACTTTCCACAAACTTATCTATGAAATTAATTTTTGCATTGGTTAATTTACCTGAAGATCCAAGCCTAAATAAAATAGATTTCAAGATTGATTCGGAAACATTCAATAAATTCTGAATATACTCAAATGATATATGTGAATACGATTTAATCAAATTCAATATTATCTTATCTACAATTATCTGTTCAATGACTTTAACTGATTGTTTGAATATGGTTTGGCTGAAAAATTGAGATTCTGGTTCCCCCACATTTTCGGAACTTTTGGCCAAGACACGAAAATTATCCAAATCCAATTCATTAAAACATTCAATTAAAAGGATTAATTTTTCAAATTCCTTTTCATAAACATAATGCTGAGTTTCTTGACTTTCAAAAGGGTTGAATTGATTTTCTGTTATTAATGAACAAAGAATTAAATACTTGAAAACTTTCTTCTTTTCTATAGACCCGCTCTCATCAAATTGTTTGAAACTTTCATAGAAATTCACTCTGGCACTTTCAAAATTAGACTTTGAAAACTCAATTTTTCCTCCACATTCTTTGATAATCCCAATGATACGGGGATGCGTGACAGGTGACGTTATTTGTAAACTTTTTTTATAAAGTGTGGTTAACCTTGAAATATCTTGTTGAGCTTCTGGAGATGCAGTTATAAGCTCTATTTCTGATGCTATGACTTCCAAGGAATAAGAATTTTTCGTCAAGTCACTGACTTGATCTAATTTTTGATTCAATCCTTCAATTATACTTCCACATGTCTCAATATCGTCACTTTTCAAAAAGACGTTAAATCGATTCAAGTTCACCTTAATCCAAAGTCTATCATTTCCATTGGTCTTTCCTAACTTGCTTAAAAACTGTAGAATAACATCATAAAGCTTGAGACAAAAATTGGTGTCGTTACTATTACTGTATTTGACAAAAATGTTGTTTATGCTATCTTCAAGATATCCTTTATCCAGAATGTTGGGGATGAAATCTATTAAAAACGTCAACTCTTGTAAACAGTTTTCAAGTTGGGATGCATGGAAATGAATTTTAGCCAATTGCTTGTGAGATTTAAACACCCAAAGAATTTCTTCTGTGGTGGACTCTTGGGTTAATAGTTTAAACAGGTTTATAGCTGAAGATATATTTTCATCTTTCAAAGCCTTAGCGTTATAATATTTAGTTTGGAGTTCTTGATCGGTGTCCTGGTCTATTTCAGGTTCACTAACATCATCGTCTTCAAACTCAAATTCGTAGGATTCTTCAGAGGGGTATTCGTCAGACATGTAGAAAGGTTAAATGAGAGTGAGAATGATTTGAGAAGTGAGCCAAATGGGGAAGGTGAGAATATAGAGCAAAAAGAATAAAGTCCCTGTGTAAAAGCTCGTATGGCGCAGTGGTAGCGCAGCAGATTGCAAATCTGTTGGTCCTTAGTTCGAATCTGAGTGCGAGCTTTTATTTTTTAACCATACTTTCTGTAACTTACAGTACAGCATTAGCTGTACACCATGTCCCCAATACAATACTTCCTACATGATTTGTCTATTCAAACTACTTCGGTCTCATAAATAACAAACGGCTCATAATCAGGATCAACCAATGCCGCATAATCACTTAAATTAGAATTATTACTAAATCCATCTCCTCCCAAATATCCAAACTTCTTTATCAACTCTTTTTTAGTACCATCAATGTTCTTGGCCGTATCAGCACTGAACTTTAACAAAAATGAATCGAATTGTGGAGGTAATCCATATCTCAAAATTGATTCAACATAAATTCTAATAGCTTTTATATGGAACCAACAATTGAAAATTTCGGAATATGCTGTTTTACTCAATCTAATTAAATCATTCTTGGTTTTCTGTTCGTTAGTTTTGGTTAAATCAAATTCTTTTCTCATTTCATTAAGAGTGTCTTCATTATAAGTAAAATCTGTTCTTGGTTGCCATTTCTTTTCTCTACTAGCATTAATGAACTCTTGTTCATACTTCTTGAACAAACTAACCGAGTATAAATTGTACTCTTGATCATGGGCTAAAAGTTTGGCACTTCTGGGAATGACAAATTGAGTCAAGGATTCATAATTGTGTTTAAATTCGTCGTTTAAACTTTTAGGTACGGCAATTAATATGGTGGTTAAATTCTCACTGTCCAAAATGAAATCCTCAGGCTTAACGATATCGTGTAAGGACTTGATGGATAAGTCTCCGTTTCTCTTTCTGTCGGCAGCTAAAAAGTTGGATTTGGCGTTCTGGTAGATTTGGAAACTTTGTCTTACATCGTTGTCTAAAGTTATAGCTTCATTGGAGATTATGTCTACCAATTCTTTTAATGACTTGTCCAATCTGTATTTGGAAGTGTTCCAATTGAAGCTTTCAATAAAACTTATCACTGGTCTAGAGTTGACAGTTCTAAGGGTAACGTCTGAATCTAAAATTCCCTTAAGAATATCGACAATTTTACCAACTGATCCACTCAATTGGTTATCAAGCTTGGATAATTCCTCACTTTGTTGGACTAAGGAATCTAAAGTGCCCACTTGGAAGTCGGGAATTTTAAAATCATTGATAGGCACCTTCCCATTGCTTAACGATTGTTCCAACCAATCTTTGGAATCCACTGATTGTGGTAAAGATATGATAAGATACTTCCCAATTGACATTGATAATGTTAGTGTTGAAATTCGTGAATGAGGGAGGAAATCTCCGTTAGGTAAATGTGAGACTGAAAGTGAGGGAGCGGGCTGAGAATTACGCGGGGATGATGTTTGCTGGCATTCTTTGGAAGAAGGGTTGAAATGGACTTAACTAGACTGACGATAAAGGTATTTGTGTTAAAACTACAAACTTTCTTTTCATTTTCTTTACCTTTCGTGGTTTATAATTTTTTTCACTTCCTTAACTATGGGGCTCATTTATCGCATCTCTTCGCACAATCTCATCAATTTTCAATACCATGAGTAACTCTTTAGAGGTATGTAACATACTTACACCGGTCTGTAAGACATCCACTAACATTGTAGGAACGTTTGAAAACACATTCCAATGCATTCAACGGGTTATTGTCGTTAATCCCGGCAAAATACTATTTTGACGACAGCACAAAAGATCAATGGCAGCAAAAGAAAAAATCCAAAACGGAAATAAAACAGAATAAACGGAACAAATTAGATCCAAACGCCAATGAAAATTTAAGTGCTAAGGAAGTAATGGATTCCCAAGCTTTGGTGGCCGAACCTGTCAAGTTACCTACCAAAAAAGCTCTTCCTGGAAATTTTTCACAAAAACCAGACTCAGATGAGGCTCCAGAAAAAGATCTTCCAGTGAAAGAAAAAGCTACAGAAAATGGCGATGTATCTTCTGAAGATAAAGAAAGTGATTCTGATGTTGAAATACCCGATATGGACGTTGATGTAGATATTGAAGATTCTATTCAAATTGAGTTTGATGATGATGGGAATGAAATGGGAGGACAAGACCAAGAACAACCCGAGAAAAAGATTCATAAACAAGAAGAATTTACAAAAGAAAGTCCACAAAGTACAAAACCCAACAAAAAGTCACCAGAAGCTATTCAAAAAAAGCAAGAGAATCTTGAAAAATTAAGAGAAAAACTTGCCAGTAAAATAAGTGTTCTTAAAGAAAAAAGAAAAGCACCAGGAACTAAAGCTAATGGTGCCCCCAAGTCCAGAGAACAAATATTAGAAGAAAGAAAGAGAAAAGCAGAGTTAAGAAAAGAAGAAAGATTAAAGAGAAAGCATGAAGAAATAGAAGATGAAGAAGATGAAGAGTCTGAAGAATCTGGAAATGAAAATGATAATGATGTTTTGTTTGGTAACATAACTTTTAATGATGGTTCAAGAACCAATAGTGATTTATCTAAAGTCAGATCTACCAGTGAAAAGAGGAAACAGAAAGGACCTGCTAATAATGACATCAAAGCTCATTTGTTAAAATTGGAGAAGAAAAAGCAGAAATTAGAAAATATGACACCTGAAGAAAGAAACAAGCAACAAAATAAAGATAAATGGCAAAAGTTAAACCAACAAGTTGAAGGTGTTAAAGTTAAAGACGATGAGAAATTGTTGAAGAAAGCTTTAAAAAGAAAGGAAAAACAAAAGTTAAAGAGTGAAATAGAATGGAAGGAAAGAAAGAGAATGGTTAAGGATACCATTGCCGCTAAAATAAAGAAGAGAGATGAGAATTTGAGGTTAAGAAAAGAGAATAAGGGTCAAAAGAGACAAAACCAAGTGAGGTTAAAGAAATTTACAGGAATTGCCCATAAGAAAAGGGCTGGATTCGAGGGGTCTGCTAAGTCAAAGAAGAAGTAATAGACAAAAGAAATAGATACAAGAAGTAGTAAATAGCAATAGATAATGAAATCTTTATATTGTTTCAGAACATTTGAGCATGACACGCTTTTTTTTTTCGCTGGGGCGCGAATATAAAAAAATGACATTCCCAATTTTTAAAATTATCTTTACAACCAATTTTATTTTTCATTAAGTCCATCTATTCGAGCTAATCAAGCTACGCATACAGTTAAGGCATCAAAACAAACCACTTAGATATATTGGTTAGCATTTGTATTACTATTCAAACCTTTTTCCAGCTTAAAAACCGTACATTCCGTAAGTGGCGGCTAATTTTTTAACCATGTCAACAGCAGGATTTAAATGGGGAGTTGAGAAGAAATCCATCAATAAAGGATTCAAGAGGATCGAAAAGATTGAAAAGGCATCATTAAGAAAAAGAAGATTCGATGATAGACCTTCACATGATAAGTCACCCATTCCCGCCCCTACAAATTCATTAAATAAGCGGGCCAAAACTCCCATAATCAAGGGAGAAAGACTCCCGGTGAATAGATTGATTGAAAGTTTAAGCCGAGACTCTTTGAACCATTTATTATTTGAATTAATCCAAACCCATCCACAAATCAGTCATACCATATATGAAAAACAACCTAAAGTGACAGTGCAAGACTCTATGAAAATTTTAAATGAAAAATTCGAAGCTATTGAACAAAATTTACCTTATTCCAAACAAACTGAAAGTCAAGAAGAATTAAATGATTATAGTTATTTAAGAATCCAACCATACTTGAATGAATTTTTAAATTGTTTAAGTGATTTTATATTAAACTACTTACCCCCAGTGGAAACCAATTTCTTGAATTCATTAAATTTTATTGATTTTGCTATTAACGTTATCATCAAATTACCCAATTTTACTAATAAAGAATTTAAGTATATTCGAACTAAATGTTTTGAACAGATTTCCAATACATGGTTGATTATTTTGAACGAATTATATGATGAAAACGAAGATGGAAATCAAGAAGAACAATATGAAAAATTGCATAATTTCATTAAAATTACTAATGATTTGAATTTAAAGGAAAAATTAAATTCTTATAATCAAGTTAGTAATGGAAGTTTTGATAAATGTTTACAATTCATAAACGATAAATTAAGTGTTGTTAATGAAAATGATGGATTGAATGATTTAATTACCATTGATTATTCTAATTATTCATTGACAGCCAATTTAAGGTAATTCTTTTAGATTGAAGGGTTATCTTCACATTAAAAGATCTTCAAAGGTTAATTTTAAAACTCTTTAAAGATTATAGTTTAGCATCAGCATAGGTTTAGGTAATATATATATATATATTTGTGTAAAAGGTGTACAAATAGGAAAATCCCTTTTCCAGATTTTTAAAAGCCATTTTGTGGTTTGAGAATAATGGACAGGGCAAGATTCATTAGAGATATTGAAGCTTACTTCTTTCCACGTCGAACTTATCACAGTACAAGCTTGGACGCAATTTTAGATGACTTTTCAGACGATGATTCAGATTCATGGGAGTTTTTTCCTGACCGAATTTTTCATACCCTAGAGAATAGTTTACGTCCTGCTGCTTTTACCCAAGAACTTTATGATCTGAGTTTAAGACTAACAGATCGAAGTGTCAACCATGGTTTAGACTTGAATCAAATTTCTGGTAGTCCCCAAACAGTTCCAGACCCTCTTTTAGAAACTACCAAGTCCGATAGCAGTTCAGAAAATGCCTATTTTGAACCTGAAGATATTAGGGAAAGTCAAAGGGTTCAAGACAATTTGGAGCGGGGGAGAATGAGGGGAGTGACGGTATTGGATCAATTAGTTGCTCAAGCACTTCCTAATCAACCAGAAGGAGTAGATCCACAAGCTTTCTTTCCTCCATTAGGGTTGAATAATGTAGCACCAGCGGACCTAGAATTACCGCGAGAAATGGTACCAGAGAATAAAGAGAATTTGGCTGCAAATTTGGCTGCGAATTTTGAAAACGAGAATTTTGAGAGTGCGAATTTGGCTGCAAATTTAGATCCTGATCCATCGATTTATATAGATGAAACGTCTTTTTTTGAGGAATTTATGGAAGTGGGGGATATCTCTGTTAATTTTGAATTGGAGGAAGTACTTAGGCAAGGTGAGCAGGCTGAGCAGATTCAAGGTGAGCAGATTAAAACCCAGAATGAACAAATCCAAAATGAAAACTTAGTCTCCCCACCCCACCACGCTGAGCTTTTAGGACTAGACTTTTCAAATCCCTTATCTCCTTGGATACAGTACACCCTCAGAACTACCCTCCATTGGATTCAAATGTTTCTTATTCCCATCACCACCACTACAGATATCGGTGATCCCTATGTTATTCTTCAAATGCTTCGTCTTACCATAGGCCAAAGTATTCTGGCAGTAAGTCTTAGCTCATTGAGCGTATTTGAGCAGATTAGTTCAATCGAGTGGATACTTAAGAGGTATATAAATTCAATCACTGACAGAAGTAGGTTTTTCACTTTAGCTGACCGGTTTCTGGCGATTGATTTTACCCGATTAATTCTCCACCGCGATTTGAATCAGATTTATGCCTGGTGCGAATGGTTAAGGGAGTTTAAGCTGACTACAATTCCCCCGTTCCAGCGGTTGATTCCGCTGCAACGAGAGTTAACAGAGTTGGAATTTTTTGATGTTATTCATCGGCAACGTGAAGAGGGAGCAGTAAGTCGACCTGAGAGAGGAGAACGATTCTCTCCAGAATCTTCAGAGTCGCCTGAAGGATTGCGAAGAGACGAAGTGTTACGCGAAGCTCAACGGGAATTTCAACGAGAGTTTCAGGCGGTGCAGGGCGGAGAAATGGAACCTGAAGGACCAGAGGAATCTGAAGAAGAAGAAGAACGAGAAAGAAAAAGACGAAGAGAAGAAAGGAAAAAGGAGGAAAAAGAAAGAGAGCGGGAAAGTGGAGGTAGAACGGCAGTTTTTGTTCAAGAACAGATGGAGTATCAGCAGGTGGGGGACGAAATGGAGTATCATTTTGAGGATCAAATGGAACACCAACATTTACAATTTATAGAAGAACCCCTAGAAGTTCCTGAATTTCGGCGTAGACATTCTCCAGTATATCAAATATTATCATCTCCATCTCCGGAAGACTTTGAAATGTATAGAAGTGAGATGCTAAGGAATATTTTGAGGAGGGAAGACGAATAGAGTTTATAGAAATTAGAAAAAAAAAGCTTTTATAAGCGATGTATCAACAAAGTTGTTGATAACCTAAATTAACCAACTACACTCTCTAATTATATATCTACACTACACCCCTTATATCCTACCTAAACCTATCTAAAACACCTCCTAAAACATCCTCTTCTTGTTCAATTCCTTGACTAGCTTCATGTTTTCTCTTTCTAGCTTCCTTCTCTTGCTTCAAGTTCCTTTCAACTCTTAACCGCCTCTCATCAATAACATTTTGTGTCTTCTTTCTTAAATGTCTTCTTAATGCTGAATTCTTCCCCTTAACTTCTGGCTTGATGGATAATTTATCATTAGTCGCTATTTCATTTACCTCACCCGGTTTTAGTCTAATTGCATTAGCCCGCTTATCAATTCCTCCAATATCGCTAGGATCCAATGTAATGGTGTCAGGATTCAATTTGTTCATTAACGACCTAACTTCTTGTTGTTGTCTTTGTTTGGTAGATTCAAATGGATTCAATTCTAAGGCATCATAGTTAGCTTCCCCAGAACCCGGAACAATTACGTTTTCCACTGCTTGACGACTGCCGACGTTTAAGAAATCTTCAAAAGGGACGAATTTGATTTTCTCAACTTTATCACCACCAAGAAGATGATTCATATAAGGGGAATTTTGTTTGGTTTTGAACATATCTTTCCATACAGTAACATGGGTATTCCATCCAGTGGCCACAAGCCCGGTGTCTGAGATATCTAACGTTTGTACTGGAGTTGGTGTGAAGTAATTATCCACTTCTTTGAATTTCCTCAAATCCCATAATTTTAACAGTTTATCCATACCACCTACTACCATATATTTCCCTTCTCTGTCAATGGCCAAATCTCTCACTGGACCTCGGGAACTTTGAATCTTCACCAACGGCGTAGACATCGAGGGTGACCACAAGGATACTGTCCCGTTTGAATGACCCAAATGCATAACTCCATTCCATGGGTTTTGTTTCATAGCCTGTGTAGGTCCCAATTTTGTGCGGTGTTCTGCCACGAGCCCCCCGGTCGATACATCGTGGTATTTTAAGTACCCGGTGTTTCCCGCAGTGGCAAGAAGGAAATGATAGGGCAAAAAATCAAGGAGCGTACAATCTATGTGTTGTTTTAATCGATGCAATTCTGTTCCTGTTTTGTCATAAATAAAGGTATATTTTTTTTGGGCGGCGGCAAAGTATTGATTATTGTGAAGATACTTGACGGCATGAACGGTTTCGTTCAAAAATAATTCACAATCCAACTGACCTGTCCGCCAGTCAATTGATGCTACATGCCCTTTACGACCCCCAAGTAAGAGATCTCGTCCGTTTCTGGTGAAATCTACTTGGTAAGGTCCATAATCTTTAAGGGATAATTTGAAAGATTTTTGAGCCGTGCTTTGGTCCACGACTTCTTGAATATCTTTTTGTTGGAATTTATAGGTCTTTTCCATCTCATTTTCTGGTTCAAGAAACCCATGATCTTCTTGTAGAAGTAATTCTGTAGATGCAGCAGATTTCACAGCATCTTTGTACTGGCTATTGACCCTCTTAAGTCCAGCATTCAACTTCTTGTCTTTGGAATGAAACCGACGCTTACCAGGACGGTCGTATTTGGTAGACATTTAAATAGATTTGAAAAGATGGATTTGAAAATCTCATCGCGAAGTTGGTGATGAGAAGCTCACGTGTAAGTGCACGTGACGTTTTGCTTGGAAAATTTAAAATCTCAATTTTTCTAACCTCACCTGAGTACTTTTCACCATGTTTAAACTTCAACTGAGTTTTTTACCACGAGGATTGATCGGTGTTGGAGCAGCCGTAGGTTTAGCTGTTGGTATCCCATATGTTTTTGATGCCAGGTCAGGAATTCATGAATACGTTTTTTGTCCTTTAATTAGAGCAGTGACGGATGCTGAAGATGGTCATAAACTTGGAATCTGGGTTATGAAAATGGGATTGGCCCCTAAAAGTTACCGGGAAAACAATATCCCCAGCTCATTAGCCACAAATGTATTTGGTACAAAATTATCTTCTCCCATTGGAGTAGCTGCCGGCTTAGATAAGCACGGAGAAGCTATTGAAGCATTATTTGATAGTGGATTTTCGTACGTTGAAATTGGATCCATCACGCCTGAAGCACAACCAGGGAATCCCCAGCCTCGGTTCTTTAGATTACCCAAAGATGATGCTGTTATCAACAGATACGGGTTCAATTCTATTGGACATTATAATGTGATAGCTAATTTAAAGATAAGATTACAAAAGTATTTCCAACCGGAAGTTCACAATAATTTTGCCTTAAGAGAGGGGAATATGTTGGCCATTAACCTTGGTAAAAATAAACTTGGAGATGAAGTTGAAGATTACGTAAAAGGAGTCCAAAGATTGGGTCCTTATGCGGATGTTTTAGTAATTAACGTATCATCCCCCAACACCCCGGGATTAAGAGATTTACAAAGTGAACAAAAATTGACCAACCTTTTAACTACTGTGGTAAAGGAAAGAAATGGGTTACCACCAAACATTTTTGATAAAAAACCTCCTGTAGTAGTTAAAGTAGCTCCAGATCTTACGGAACCGGAAATTGAATCCATCGCCAATTCCGCGAAACTGAGTAAAATCGACGGAATTATTGTGTCAAACACGACGATTTCCAGACCCCGGAATTTACTTTCACTTCAAGACGGGAAATATAGTAAAACTGTTCAAGAAGTTGGGGGATTATCTGGACCACCAGTTAAGCCATTGGCTTTAAAGGCGTTGAAGACTTTAAGAAAGTATACTAGAGATTCCAATTTAGTATTAATTGGATGTGGAGGTATTAATAGTGGTAAAGATGCATTAGAATTTGGGAAAGCCGGAGCAAGTTTTATTCAATTATACACGGCTTTTGCTTATAAAGGTCCTGGATTGCCAGGAAAAATTAGAGATGAGTTAGAATTAGAGTTACAGCGGGAAGGAAAGACATGGCAAGAAATTGTCAACAGTAGTTAATTTCGCAGCCAAAATAAAATATGAAAACTTGTACCGCGAACGTGTCTCAACCAATCGCGTTTATAAACAAATCTCAGACCTCAAACCTCAAATCTCAAATCTCTAGCTTATCATGTCGATAACCACTCCTTCCTCCAAGAGAAGACAGTCTAGATCTTCAGGTGTGTTTGGGCTTCTACCTCAATCCCCCAAGATTCATTATTCAGTTGATCCTGAAAGTTTACCTTTGGAAACAGCCGCAAACACAGAAAGATTCGAACAATTATCTGATTCTATGGAAGAACTTGAAGCCAACATGCATAACTTACACCTGATACATCGTGCCATATCGGAAGGATTTAATGAATCTTTTGCAAGTTTTTTGTATGGATTATCTATGACTATGTGGTGTGTTGATTTCCCAGGAACTCCTTCAAAAGCTCAATATGAGCGCGTAAATTTAGTCAAAGAAATAGACGATAGGCTAGAGGATTTAAATGAACGAGTAAAACTTGCCAGACAGGAGAATGAACAATTGAAAGAGCAATTATCGGCACAAACACGTAAACAAGGATTGTACTCATCAGATGATACTGATGGTTCATTTGTGGTCAATCCATCTAGAATACCCACAAGGTCTCAAAAAGTCCCCCGAACAGGAGCACCAAGAACAGGAGGATTAAGAAACTTACCCCGAAATTCTCAAATAAGTAATTTACAAAAGCCAAACTTGCAAAAATCAGGTATACAAAAACAGAACTTACAAAGAAATCAATCCCCTGTAAATGTTCAAACGTCAGGAAAGGGTCCCAATTTAAACCAACCGCCACGATATATGAGAGGATTGTTTGAAAATAGCAGTAAAACAATCCGAGGGAGGGTGGAAAAGAAGAGACCTCCTTTCAGATAAACCGTAGTGTAGATAGTGTAACATATTAATATATATATTAAACTAATCCCGTAACAATCGTTCCATCAACTCATGTTTCACCTGTTGAACGCTCTTCTTCTGCTGATTCGCTATTATCATCAAATAGTCTTTGTTCTCAAGGGAATTGAGGATGATTTGTCTTTTATGTTCCTCCTGGTAGTCCATGATAGTTTATTAGCGTTTTTTATTTTGGTGCCTTTTATTTTGGTGCGATTTGAAGACTTGGGATTTTGAGATTTTGAGATTTCTCGAAGTCTGCGATTTCAATTTCCTCATTTCATGTCTTTGACTCCTCAAGAAAAGAGAAAACTTCTTCAAGAGAGAAGACAAGCCAAAATGGCTGGCGGTAAGGCCAGTGATCGGTTGAATAATATATTAAGTCAAGGTTCATCTGTAAAGGAAGTCAAGTCTACCTTAGAGATAAAGCCAGAGGCCACGGAATCTTTAAGAACCACGGAACCTTTAAAAACCACAGAACCTTTAAAAACCACAGAACCTTTAAAAACCACAGAAAACTCCAGCGAATTCAAAGCCCCAGTGGACACTTCCAAACTCAACACCCTCCATCCAATGCTCAATCATGTCGATGACCCCGATACTCTGGATATTGATCAATTACTCAGTCAACGAGCATCTCCAATTCCTCGCAGCCGCCCCGGTCCTGGTGCCACTGGCGGTAATTCTACCGAGGATATTGACGCCATGTTGAACCAAATGTTTGGCGGAAATATGGGAGACTCCAACGATCCAATTTCATCTATGATGATGAACATGATGAAGCAGCAACAACAGCAAGAGGGTGAACCAACTCGAAACCTTGAAAATATGGAATACGAACAGACACTTTTAAAGTACAATACTTACCGTCAAAAACAATTAAAATATAGATTTCTGGTTCTCAGGTACTTGGCGGTTATTTTCAATTTCATTTATCATTATTTAAATGTTGAGACGTTCAAATCATCGTCATATTCTTACGTAAGAAATGACATGACTGCGAATGTTAACAATAATAATTTTATTATGACCTTTTTATCATTAGAGGCAGTGATATTGTCCAGTTATTATCTTATAAGTTTAAGAAGAAAAGGGAGTGAAAATGTGGGCAAGGACAATTTTATATTGAAAATGTTATCTATGGCGGCAATGGTGGTACCGGTGATTAATCAATACCAGGGAATTTTAGTTGGATTGATGGGATATTGGGAGATATTGGCCATGTTTGTGGGAGATTTACTGTTGGTAGTTGTTTTATGGGGAGTTGTGAGTAGATAGTTCAACAATGCTCGCATTGGTGCTGTCACTTGAAATCATTTGATTATAGATAACTTCTATTACTATATACAATATTCTCGTCGTTCTACACTTTAACTTCCATTCTACACTGCTCCATTCATTTTAAACTCTTCCTCCATTCATTCTACCTCACTCTACCTCCTCTACCACTTCTTCATATCCTTCCTCTTCATCTCAATAAGTTTCTCAGCACTAAATCTCTTATTCTTCACCATATTATATATCAACAATCCACTACTAGCAAATGAAAGTCCAAACCATGTCACCAAATATTGAAGATGATTATTACTAAAACTAACTTTTGGAACTGTTCCAATAGGTACTCCGTTCTTGATAAATTCAAACTCCTGGTATTCAATTTCTTCTCCCTTCTCCTTAGGCGGATGCCAGAAATCTTTCTGCCAGAAATAATTCTTCCCAGAATTTTCCGGCTTGTATTCCGAATGTTCTTTTAAATCATAGAGCGCTTGACAATAAATAGGAAGCGCTCCTGACTGTTTGGCCATGGCAGTTACGTCAGGGATAAAGAATAACCGTGTGGATTCCTCATGATCAAACTGTAATGAAGATTTCTGAGGCATAAACCGAAAAACTGCTTCTATTTCTACTTCACCTGTTGGAAGCGCTAAATGTGATAAGTAATTGTTTTTCCTCGTTTCTGGTATGACTTTATCTTTACTGATCCAACCCCTCTCCACCAAAATTGGCTGACCTCCGTCTTTCCGAATGAACGGACAAATAACGAGGTACCCTGCAACGCCATTTTTCATTCTGGTTCCTAAGAACATTTCTTGATCGTAATCAAAATGGCCCTTAACTTTAAATCTTCTGAATTCAAAATCTTTGATAGCTTCAGGGTCTAAATCGGGAGGGAGGGATTCAAGAGGTGGTTTTGCAAGTAACTTTTCACATTTTGAAATCAAGTCAACTTTCCAATTTAATCTTTTAACTTGCCAACATCCTAAACCAAAAGATATAACTGGCATTGCGACCATTAAGGTGAGGAAGAATTTTCTGAGGATGGGACTTTTCATATGGGCGGCAGCTTCAGTGACATTTGTATTGGAACTTTTCAAAGGTTTCCAATCGATGGTGGGGGTTTTCACACCTCTTTTAAACACCACATGATTTGGTAGGCGTCGAAACATGGAGGATGAGTAGAACAGTCGCAAAATATGAAAGTAGGATGTCGCGAGGTAGGGTGTCGCGCGACATTTAGTAACCTGTGTTGCACGACATTTTACGTTTTAGAAATACATTATAACATATATTGGGTATTAAGGTTTAACATGTACAAACATTGGTGTATAACACCAAATACTCTACCACAGCAGTGGTACCTTCAGTGACGGTAGTGGTGGTAGAGTAGGAGGATGAGTAGGAGCCATGAGGGACTGAGAAGGTGGAGGAGCTGGTGTGAGCAATGGAGCTAGCAATGGAACTATCAGCAGCAATACTGGTTACAGAAACAGCGGCATCACTGCTAACTTCTCTAACCACTTCAATTGCACTAGAGATATCAGTCACACTGGAAACGTCAGTCACACTGGAAACATCAGTCACACCAATATCAGTTGCACTGGAAATTACATCCAGCCCCTCACTTACGCTGGTCGCAGTAATTTCCAGTCCGACCCCACTACTGGAAATAAATGGATTTTCCACCGTTGTAGTTGGACTAATCTCACCTGTTTCTGCTGCCCCTATCATCATAACTGTACTACCAGTGGCAGTAGTAGTAGTCATCACTCCTTCTGAATCTGTAAAAATATACCTCGTCTCAAATATCTGCTCAATAAACCCAACTGTAGTAGTAAACGTAACAGTTGGTGTAGTGGTAATGGTAGTAGTCGAAGTGGTTTCACCTCTAACAACCCCTAAACATCCAATTACTAAAAGGAGTGAAAAATAGTTGGTCATAAATTGGATTGTAGTGGAAAAGCTAAGGGCTCAAGAAAGAAAAACCCCGACTTATATACTATTGTTCCCGTCGTAAGGCAAACGTTCGATATTTTTTGCGATGGTCATTATAGCCTTTTTAGTTCTCTTCTGATCTGAATTAGTATTGTTATAGTCTTATTTTGCAACCAATGAACCAGCGCTTCCTGCAGATAAGCGCGCCCGCGATTAGCCAGCAAAAAACACCACGGGTTTAACGGGTTTAAGTGTTTGTGAAGAAAAAGGGTATTAGACATCTTCTTTGGGAGTACTGGTTCTTTCTTTGATGTCTGTAAGAGTGTTCTCCATATCGGGAAACTCCTGGATTAATTTATCGCTTAACACATCTCTTAAACGACCAAAATTTTGCATCTTTCCTTTTAATCTAGCGTTAGATTTAGCATTGACTTCGATGAATTCTCTTGTGTAAATATCGGGATTTCTTCCATCTTCAATGTAGTTGATGATATCTACCGGTATTGGGAATTGATTCGTATAGGGACTTGAAGTTATTCCGGAAAGTTGAGATATTATTTGGTTGAATTTGTGGGTTAACACTTGATGGGATTGTTGAGTACCTTGATTGTCGTGGACAAGTACACCAACCTCTATTAGGGACTCTACTATAGCTTGGAGCTGATCTATTAATGCTACAAGGGGTTCATTACCTTGGGATTGAATGGAGGAGGTAGTCATAATGAAAAATTAAAGTGCGAAAATTTTATGTTTTGGGGCAGTAAATTTTACTTCCACATGGCGGTAATTTTTAAGTCCATTCGCAGTAAATTTTTATTTCCCTTTCTGATCTGAAAAGCTTCCAAAAAACAAAATCTTGAGATCGAATTTTCTCAGAATTCTGTAAATTTTGCACCTTTGTCATAAATGTCTATGAATGTTACTTTCAAATACAATGTGCAAAAATATACCCAATCAAAGCCCAAGAGCACAGCAATAAGCATAGAACACATCGACAAGTCTTTAAGTCAAATTGAAAATTATAAAGACGATAAAGATTGGCTTCTACATGTCAAGAATGTCAATGAAAGATTGAATTTCTTAAAAGAAACATACAAACTTATAGCATTAATAAAGAAACGAAAAGATAGGAAGGATCTGGAACTTCTAGATGAAGACATTAAACTAGGGAGTTTATCAGAAGAAGATGCTGGAAGTAGTACAGATTTAACGCCGAAGAGGAGCAGAAGAAGGGTGAATTGAATTTATTCCGTTTTTTTTGATCCTACCATTTAAATCCTCATAGACAAATTCATAGAAACATTTTTTACAGCTTAATTCTTCGTTTTAGTGGCCAATTTATGCCCCCTTTTAATATATATCACATTTCTTGATAAAAAAACGTAGTGCGCAGACCAATCCTCCAGTCGCACTTTACCGTCAACACTCCTCCTTAATATTTCATCATCATGAAGCCCGTTGTATCGTCTGGTAAAGCATATTTTTGTACCATTCTATCAATATTTGGGGTGGTAATATTATCAGTCATAGGATGGTTATTCCAAACCGGTCATGAAACAATGGTGGGATCCACGGAAGATCCAGAAAACGGAGCTGAAGTTGCTAAGACCGTTTTTGGAGCAGTTATAGTATATTTGGTGTTCTTTTTATTTTGTGGGTGTCAAGTTTTGGTAATACAAAGACAGAACCGCATTGAGTTATAAAGAAACCGAAATGTATAAGAATACAAAAGATATAAAATATATAAATAGAATCAAAGCTTTGCTACCCCATCTTTACCTCCTTTCCAATGAACACCTCCCATCCAATCACAGATATCAAATACCAATAATCTCAATTCATTCAATTCCTCTTTGGTAGCTCCCAAATTAACAGCTCCTCTTAAATGCCCCTTTAATTGAGGGTTAACATCTTGAGGAATTAAACTGGTCACAATACAAAGAGCCGTTTCTTTTTCACTTAAAATCTTTGTATAGCTTAATAAGTTAGAATAAACATTTTGATAAATAAAGTACCAAAGATCTGGATAACTTTGGTATATTTGGTTTTTGATTTTCTTGTTGTAGTTATTGGAATAAATTTTATTCCATAAATCACTACCATCTTTTAAATTTTCAAATACAACTTTACTATTGATGGAACTTTCATTGATGGGCCCATCAATGGTTTCAACAAGTTCACCAGTTTCAAAGTTAGTACCAGAGAAATCCTCTTCAATGATTTTGGAAGAAGGTAAATTATTGTTAATAATTACATTTGATCTTTGGGGTAAATTGTGATTTTTCAAACTTTGAGGAGTTACACTTTTTAAATGATTCAACAGATTGATTGATTTAGGTAAACCAACCAAAGCACTCAGTTTCAAAATAACTTCTCTAATTTTCTGAGTAATTAAATGTTGGTATTCATAAATATTACTGCTCTTATCAAATTTGAAACTCAAAGGAAGATGTTGATAATAGGTATAAGGAATCAACACGTCGGGTAAACCAATACCAATAGAGTTTAATTCTTCATATTTTTCACTTGAAGCAATCGAATCATTGGCTAATTGAACTAAATACTTATTTGTTAACAAACAATCATCGATTTTAAATTCTAATAATTGTTGTCTTAAAGCGAAATGAAAAACTTTGGGAATTTCTTGAGGTTGATTTATAACATTCAAACAAGCACAAGCAATAAGAAACCAACTGTTTTGAAGTTGGGGATACTTATAAGCAAGTCTAACAAGTCTTTCACCAGTAAGGGACATATTGAAGAAATGAAAGTTGGAGAAAAACTTGGGGAACCGAGGATTGCGAAGGTTCGCACTTTCATGAGCCTTAAATCCGTTATACACTCTATATACTGGCTGGGCCATGCCCGGCTTATTAAATCATATATTCATTACTCATTAATATCTAGCTTTGATAGATTCTTCTAGATTTTTTTAATCATATCTAGATTTGATAGATCCGTCTACATTTTGTTAATCATATCTAACCTTGATAGATCCGTCTACATTTTGTTAATCATATCTAACCTTGATAAACTCTTCTACATTTTCTTAATCTACTTTGCATGAATTTATAAGTACCTCTTTTGACAATGGCCTCCAAGCTAAGTCTATTTATCGGATAAACATCTTTAAAGATTCTAAATAAAACACATAATATTTTTTCCCGTTCAGCTTTATCTAAATCTCTTATCCAAGTGTTATAACCTAATTTGAAGTTACAATATTTTTCTAGAATGTTTAAAACTTCATATTCAATTTTTTTGGTTAAATTGATATTGAATTCATTGAAGTTCAATAAAGCCGATAGTTGATAAATGTTTATCCTAGAGAAATAGGTCATGTCATTGAATTTGTTTCTATCAAGTTCAACTGCTAGTTCTGTTGGCTCATCAAATTCTTTACGGTAGTATTTGGGATCCATACAGAGGGTTTTAAAATTAACAAAATTCCGTTGAATTGATTTAATTAATTTTTCTTGAGACACTTTAATCGATATTGAAGTACCATCAACAGTTACGGTGGGTGGAAGGACATCAGAATCAAAACCAAGGATATCTGAAAACAATTGAGCGTTACTACATTGAGTATTTCCGGGTGATTCGTGTGTGCTTGTCAGTTCAAATGCTATTGACAGCTCATATTGATTGAAAAGCTCATCAACATCTGAACAAGGACTGGACCCATCCCCCTCATACTCTACAGGAGATGATGTGGTAAAGTTAGTAGTAGTAAAACTATTTGTTTTTACGGTTGTAAAATTAAAATTGGATTTAGCCGCCATCTCATTCCCCTCAAAATCCAAAGTCTCAAATTTGATGACTTCAAATTTTCCTGTTGTTTTGTTGTTTACATTTTTGCCTTCCAAATTAGCCGCTGTCTCAGACTCAGTGTTTAGTGTGTTTTCGTTTTCCCAGCCAATTTCCGACCCTTCATCGTCTTGGTAACTGCCATAGCAGTAATTCTCTCCGTAACAATAGCTTTCACCATAACTTTCACCATAACTTTCACCACCGTAACCTTCAAAAACACTGAAACTTCCGTCTAATAACAGGGGATCAATAAAGCTCATTCTAAAGTTTCTATTTTCTGGGGCGTCTGGGTTTATAAGCTTTTTGCAGCACCTTTTTGAGCCGCATGAAAATAAATATCAGCCTGCACACAGACCAGTCTTTTTGCATCAAAAAATATCGAGGTTACCAGAGGGACGAAACACGGGGAAGATAGGTAGAGATAGGGTTTAAAGGTATTTTTAAGCGGAAGACCGACAGGAGAGTTGTAGGTTTGGTGATTTTGAAGATAAAATGACGGGGTAAATGAAGGTTTAAAGCCTATGGTTCTAAACTTCAAGGGATACTTTTGTCTGACGTGGACCAGAAGATCTATATCAGACCAAACTTCATCGTCCGCCAAATCTCAGGGATGCAAATATTTGCATATTTTTTAAGTAGACCAAATGTCTGTTATTGTTTTTTGAAATTTAGTTTAAGGAGGGGATGGTGGGATCAAAGAGCAACCAAGTTTATTATCGTAAAAAGAACCAAGGCATCGTGTGCTTCCAAAGTGAGGCTATAGAGAAAATCCCAATTGGGAAAGTAGAGGCATATACGATGACTCAATTGGGAAGTACATTTTGCAATCATCTGCAAGTACGGAGTTAAGTATAAGTGGAAAATGCAAAGCGGTAGACAGTTGGAATTGAGATCTATGTTTTTTGAATTATTTACTATGAATATTTCTATGAAGGCAAATCTTGACTAAAGGACCCCGCTGAGGGTGATATTATGTGTGGCAGTGAATGAATCAACTCCCCAGACACGAAGATCTTCAAGGGCAACAGATGCGTCTGAGGTACAGATGAGATGCAGAGAAAATATGAAGAAATCCAGGCGCATCTCCACTTTAGAAGATGATGGGAGGTAAAGAAGGAGTGAGGGAGATTTAGATTTGGTATAATTGGGGTTGAGATCACTAGATTAGGATTTAGAGGTGAAATATAAAAAGATCTATAGAACCAGAGAAAGAAAGTCACACAGCCACTACAAGATAACAAACTAAGGTATTAATAAAGCGCATTATTTTTTCTTTGAAATCTGTCTATTCTGAACACCTCTCTTGCATCTTCGTATGTGATCAATACTTCCGGGTGGCTTAAGTACACTCCCGCATAATATTCAGTGACGCACGGCTGCGACATTATGAAAGATTCTCTGGCGGATCCACCCGCACACCCGTACCGCAGAAAAACAAATCTCCCAAAATTCAAAATTCAAAAATCTCAAAAAATCTCCCAAAAAATTCATCACGTGACTTTCACCTGACAACCTTGGGGGATTCCAAAATTTCCGATAAATATTGCGCGGGAAAATTTCCATGCATTTTTCCTCCTGGAAAAATTGCAAGTCATGGAGAAAATTTCGATCATAGAAACAAAGTTAAGAATTCTAGCATTAATCTTGACACTAACCGTTGCCGAGCCTTCGGGTAAACAAATGTTCTTGGGTATGTCACAGAAAAGTAGTAGTTATTAACATCTATAGTCTAAACAGTCAAAGATACCACCTAATATCTTATCAGTAACGTCACCGCCTTGCAACAGAATGTTTGTTCCCCAGCTTTCGCTACCGCCCCAGATTTAACCTAGCGCCGTTGAGCCAGTAGCGTGAAATCTGGGGTTGCGAGAATTTTTGCGCGCTACATTTTCCATTAAATATTCCTGCCCCCCACGTCAAATTACGAAGAAAAAATCTGGGGAAACGATTTTGCGAAGCCTGTGTTAGCGGGACGGATTAGAGGGTGTGCGAGATGGGGAAATTAGAGGATGAGAATTTGAGAATTTGTGAAGAATGGATAGGGTATTTGGGGATTATGTATCTGTGGATATATAAATATCTTTGTAAACATAAATGTTTACAAAAAAAAAAAATGTTTACAAAAAAAAGAAATGTTTACAAAAAAAAAACGTTTCAAAATCAAATAAAAAACCCTCCCTCTTTAACCTACCCCACCTCAGTTATTTTTTATCCCCCACCTCTCCTACCAAAACCCCTCCTCCCATCTCTCCCGCCTATAAAAACCATCCATCCCCCATTCTTTCCTCATCATCAACATGGAGAAAAACACCACCACCGCCGCCGTGGAAGATAAAAAGCCCGACGTAGACCACCTCGAGTTTGGTTCCGACCTGTCTTCGTTCAAACAAGACTTGACCAAAACCGCCCTCGTCCTAGAAGAGGCCAAAGATGCTACCGCCGCCGAACACGAATTATCGTTCACCGACGCCGTACGGTACCACAAAAAGGCCATTTGGTGGGCCGTCGTGTTATCCGCCACCATCATTATGGAAGGGTACGATAACATTTTAGTGTCGTCGTTCTATGCTTACCCCAGTTTTAAAAGAAAGTACGGGGTAGAAATCGAACCCGGCGTATGGGAATTGGAAGGAAAATGGCAGACCGCCTTGGGAGCCGCCGCACCAGTGGGGTCGTTCTTTGGGGTCCTCGCCAATGGTTACCTTATTGAAAAATTCGGACACAGACGCGTGATCATGGTTAATTTAATTGTTATGTCTGCATTTATTTTCATTACGTTTTTTGCCCCCAACGTGGAGGTTCTTTTCGCGGGGGTTCTTTTATGTGGGCTCCCATGGGGGGTATTTGCCACCATGGGTCCTACCTATTCATCTGAAGTATGTCCTATGGCTTTAAGAGGTTATCTTACTGCTTATGTTAATATGTGTTGGGCCATTGGTCAATTTGTTGCCGCTGGGGTTTTACAAGGTTTAGTTAATAATGAAACCCAATGGGGTTATAGAATTCCCTTTGCCGTGCAATGGGCCTGGCCAATTCCTTTGTTTATTTTAACCTTTTTAGCGCCAGATTCTCCCTGGTGGCTTGTGAGAAGTGGCCGCCACGAAGATGCCGCCAAAGCCTTGAAACGGTTATCTTCCAAAGAAGTCCACCACAAAGTTCCTAACCAAGTTTCCCTTATGATCCATACCAATGCTTTAGAACAAGCTCAACATAAATCTCGTGGTGCTGATGAAAAGGGATGGAGAGGTTACTTACAATGTTTCCAAGGTACAAATTTAAGAAGAACCGAGATTGTATGTTTTACTTTTGCTGGTCAAGTGTTATCAGGATCTACGTTTGCTTATTCACCTTCATATTTCTTCAGTCAAGCCGGGTTGAATTCTGGTGATGTGTACAAATTGAATTTGGGAGTGACTGCTATTGCATTTACCGGGTGTATTTGTTCGTGGTTTTTAATTAGTAAATTCGGTAGACGTACCATCTATGTTACGGGATTTGCCGGATTAACGCTTATGTTACTTTTGATTGGGATTTTGGCATCACCTACTGAAACTGATGGACTTATGTGGGCACAAGCTGCACTTACTATTATTTGGGTGGCTTTATACGCTTCAACTATTGGTCCTTTAGCGTTTACCATTGTGTCAGAAATGAGTGCTACTAGATTAAGAGCACAAACTATTGCTATTGCTCGTAATGCTTATAATGTTGTTTCCTTAGTTTCTCAAATTGTGGAACCATATTTGATTAACCCTGGAGAAGCTAATTTAAGAGGTAAAACTGGATTTGTATGGTTTGCAACTGCCCTTCCTACTTTAATTTGGGCATATTTCAGATTACCAGAAACAAAAGATCGGACTTATGAAGAATTGGATATTTTGTTTGACAGAAGAGTTGATGCTAGAAAGTTTTCCAAGACTGATGTGAATGAAATGCCTGTAGTTGATATGGATTAGTATGAATGTATGGATATAATTTTTGCAGCCGTCCCAAATAGGCAAGAGTTGCCTAATTGGGAATCTTTTTGAGAACTCTTAATTGGGAACTCTTTCTTGACTGGATTTTTGTAGTTTCTTGAATCTCTTGGAGTTGATAAAATGTCTTGGATTCTGTTTTGGGGTTTAAGGTGATGGGTGGGGTTGATTATGGTAAGGGGACGGAAAGGGGCAGGATAAGAGGGGCAGAGGTTTGATTAAATGTCGTGTCGACATTGCGACATTTATTTCCTTTATATTTAATAAGATCTAATCATACATAAACACGTTCAAGCAAGCTCAAAAACATGTTTAAGTTGCTCAACACAAAGTAAAATCTTTACGGTTCTATGCTTTAATGTATATTTAAAGAATTTTAATTTTGAGGGTGGAAAGATGGCAAGAAAGTACGACCGTAGACTACACTCGCTACGCTCGTGTTGCCTATGTATGCGCCTCCAAAATATTCTCTACAACTCCATCAACCCCAACACCAGCATATTTCGCATTCATCAATACCTGTAACAACTTTTTAATCCCCAAATTAACCACGCTATCATTTTCCCCTTGATATCTCCCCAATTGGTTCAAAATATTAACCCGATCTCTTTCCTCCATAAAATCAATTTCATTCATAACAATATTAACCTCATCCAATTGTGTCACAGGTTTAATCTCCACAGTTTTGGTAAATGCATCTAATAAATTCATAGATTTTAAAATTCCGTGCTGCGAGGTCGTGGCCAAAATCAATAATCTCCGACCGTTCGGCGGTTTCCTATTTAGGTAAACCATAAGCATCTGCAAAATATCATTAGAAAACCGGGGTCCGATGGGGACATAGTTGATAATACTTTCAATCTTATCGATGATCAACACATTGAGAGGTGATTTGTACACATCTCTAAAAATTGTATCGATAGTATTGATTTTCATCAATTCATTCATTCCCACTAATAAATCTCCATTAAGTACCTTAATGAATGGGAACTTAGATTCTAAAGCTATCTTGGTGGCCAAAGCAGTTTTACCCACTCCCAACTTCCCATGGAAAAGCAATGAAATCAACCGTTCGTTTTCTGAATGAGAAACTTCGTCAATATAAGATTTCCCAAGGGCCATCAACCGGTCGACGGAATTGTTGTAGGGAATAATTCCGTAAGGAAGGAATTCGGATAAATTTTCTTCGTTAACTCCAAAAGCAGGTTTAACTTCATTCAATGCCAATTCAAAATGAGTCCATTCTAATTTCATCTTACTAATCTCATCGTCTATCTTAGCTAAAGAATCAGGTTTAGTAAAACTATTAATGGCAAAAGATGTCGCGGAATTCACCAACCCTTCCAATTCCGCACCCGTGAAATTCTTGGTCAATGTCGCAAGCGTGCGGAAATCAATGTCGTCACCTAAAAGTCCATTATCTTTCATTTTTTTAGTATGGATCAAAAGAATTTCAAACCGACCTTTTTCATCGGGTAAACTAATTTCAATTTGGATTTCAAATCTACCGGGTCTTAACAACGCGTTATCAATCAAATCCAATCTATTGGTCATCCCAATAATCAAAATATTGTTCAATTGATCCACCCCATCCATTTTACTTAAAAGTTGATTGACGACATTGTCGCCAACTCCAGTTCCGTCTCCACCTTTGTTACCTCTCTGTTTAAACACGGAATCTAATTCATCAAAAATGATAATATGAAGATTGGAGTTATCACCTTTCTGTTTGTACTCTTGTTCGGCATCTTTAAAAAGATTCCGAATGTTTTCTTCACTGGCCCCGACAAATTTACTTAACATTTCTGGCCCATTGACAATTTTAGGTTCTTTGACATTTAACATTTTACCGATTTGACGAGCAATAAGAGTTTTTCCGGTACCAGGAGGTCCGTACAAAAGCAAACCCTTGACGTGTCTGAGTCCCAACTTATTTACCAAATCGGGACTGATGATTCTAGATGCAAACGCTCTCCGGAAAATCTGTTGAAATTCATTATCCAATCCACCAATACCAAGGGAGTCCAATTTAAAGTCAGGATTGATGATGGGGTTGGTACGAGGCTTATTGGAAGACCGAGATTTAGCGGTAGAATCTTTGAGAATGTTGATGATGGAATTGTCAGAAGGATAAAAGTTGATTTCCGAATTGGGAATAAGAATTCCCTTTACATCAGGGCTGGTGGAGGCTCCTCCAGTGGGGGCCCCAACTGGAGGGGCCCCATTGGTGGGGGTTGTTCCTTTTCCCCCACTCATATCCATAACCTCCACCGAGTTTACCAAGATCGAGTAATACTGACCCTTAAAATCCATCACAATAGGTTGACTGGGTTGTAAAATTTGATTCTGATAATTGTTAATAAACTGAGAAATTAACATATTATGATCAATGGGATTACCATTGGCTTTATTTTTGGATCTGAAGTCTATAAATAATTCAATACTTTTAATATATATCATATTGTTAGGGAAATTGTTCATATTGAAACTTTCTACCGTTAAAGGTTGATTCAAAGACCATTTCCCCCACATTCTAACATTTCCGGCCAAACCGATGGTTCCAGGTTTCATAGAGCCATCTCTAACAACGGTGTACACAAAAAGACGGTCTAATTTAACGTAATTGACCCCACCAGGAATATCATTGGGATGGAAAGCTACCGCGTTGGATAAAGCAATAGAATTGTTAGGACAATTGTCAACTCTGAATTGTTTCAGAAACGATTGAGCGGGCTGGGAGTGAGTGATAACAGGGTTACCGGGCCCAGGATTGTTTGATACTTTGTGGAATCCAAGTTTCTCCATGATAACACGTAAAGAAGAGAGAGCGCGAAAGCAAGGAAGGTGAGTGGGGGCAATGGGGGCGACGACAGCGGATGGGCGCAACCCTAGGGCGAGCTAGGCCAAGTCGCGGTGGGTGGCCTTGAAAATTCTTGGTGGGGGCGCGACATGGTCCAAACACGATTAAATCTTAAATCCAATCAATCGTCTCCGGAATCGCAACCAACCAAGACACGACCCCGACTGTGGCTCACCAACGTTTATTTTATCCGTCTACAATCATGATTGGAACAGGTATCTGGCGACTATGGGATCTATATTGCTAAACAAAACCAAAACTGATTAACTAAGATTGATAAATTAATCAATACAACCAAACCATTCAACATACCCATAACCCTCTCCTTCATCTATCAATCCCCTATTCCCTTGGTACCATTCCCTCGGTATATCCCTTCCCCTTTCTCCCTAAATCTCCCGATCTTACACCGACCGCTCCATCGCGAGCCTCACCAAATGGCCCCATTCCCTGGCGGCTATTGAGTGGCGGAAATCTGGTCGTGCCCCGTCCGATTACTAACAAAATCACATTCTAGACCTCCTGAAAACTATATAAGTAGCCGCCCTCCCTCGTTCAATCCCCATAACTAAAATGGTCGCTCAAATTCAAAAACCTGCTCCAGGATTCAAAAAAACTGCCGTTGTTGACGGAACCTTCGAAGAAATCTCCTTAGAACAATACAAAGGTAAATGGGTTTTATTAGCTTTCATCCCATTAGCTTTCACTTTTGTTTGTCCAACTGAAATTATTGCTTATTCTGATGCTATCAAGAAATTCACCGACAAAGACGCTGAAGTTTTATTTGCTTCCACTGACTCTGAATATTCTTTATTAGCTTGGACTAACGTTGCTAGAAAAGATGGTGGTTTAGGCCCAATTAACATCCCATTGTTGGCCGACACTAACCACACTTTATCTAAAGATTACGGTGTTTTATTAGAAGAAGAAGGTGTTGCTTTAAGAGGTATTTTCTTAATTGATCCAAAAGGTACTTTAAGACAAATCACCATCAATGATTTACCCGTCGGTAGATCTGTTGAAGAAAGTTTAAGATTGGTTGATGCTTTCCAATTCACTGAAAAATACGGTGAAGTTTGTCCTGCCAACTGGCAACCAGGTGGAGAGACTATTAAACCAGATTCCACTGGATCTAAAGAATACTTTGGTAAAGTTAATAAGTAGATGTATAGATAATAGAGCCACAGCGGTATTTCGAGCGTAGGTTTCCGAGCAGAGCGAGGAAAGCGGAAACGAGTAAAACCAAATCCACGTGACTTGTCACGTGAACTCTTATTCTTGATTTTCCGAATCTCAAACTTCAACCTCAACCTCATACCTCACTCCCCATGCCCGATATCTACTTCTACAAATACATAGTTAACAAGCAAGTGTTTTTCCGATCCAAACATTGCTACTGTCTTGTTAATCTCAAACCCCTCATCCCCGGCCATGTTCTTCTTGTCCCCTATCGCCGTGATATCCTTCGATTCAGTCAACTTACAGATGAAGAATCCATAGATTATATGAGAAGTTTACAACATATGACCAAATTTTTAACGTGGCAATTCAATGCAGATTCACTCAATATTGCCATTCAAGATGGTCCTGAAAGTGGACAAAGTGTACCCCATTTGCACACCCATTTAATTCCTCGGTACAAAAATGATGCGTTACAAAATGATAGAGTTCATAGAGAGTTAGAAACCTTGGATTTAATGAAAGATTTTGAAACTAGAAAGGAACTGTTTGTGGCAAATATTCCGTTTAAAGTACGGGGAGAAAGAATAGAAAGATCCGAGGAGGTAATGGCCCAGGAGGCAATTTTTTTGGCCCAACAATATGAAAAATGGGTAAGTCAGGATAAGGAGTTTATGAAGGTTAATGATCCCGGGATTTGGATAAAGAGGTGAAGTAAAGGATATTTATAAGTATGTAATTAAACATTTCACTGGTAGGTCTGTTTGCACTGATTTTTTTTTTAGGTTCGCACTTTTTTAAAATCTTAACCTTTCCCCCATTTGTACTCATTCAACCACAAACACCTCCCCATGACTTCCCTTGATGAAATTCAATGGAAAAATCCAGAATGGATTCAACAATTTGGTCTTCATACAGGTAATGTTCTAGATTACTTCTCCGAATCCCCTTTCTACGACAGAACATCTAACAATCAAGTGATAAAAATGCAATTCCAATTCCAACCTCCACCTCCAAATATCACCACTCCTTTGGAATTCACAAAATACTTTGAAAGTAAACTTATAGACATGGTCGGTATAGAATTTGTCATTGCGTATATTCGAGAGCCGGATTTTTGGATCATACGTAAACAAAACCGTTTCAATAAAGATAACGTTCAAATCTTAAACGCCTATTATATAATAGGAGCCAATGTATATCAATCCCCCAGGCTATATGATCTCATAAGTTCCCGTCTAATGAACACTACGCATTTAATTAAAAATTCCATCCATATGCTAAACGAGCTAAACGAGGTAAAATTTGAGGATGAGATTTCTAATCCTACCACTTCAAATACTAATAGTAACAGTGTTACGCCATTTACACCGGCTGAACCGCCACGGAAAGAACAGAAGAAAGAAATGAACTTAGATAAAATTCTAAACGAGGCATTGAGGGTGGATGTGAATTTATAGACAAATGTATTTCTGTATTAATCTAAAGCTCATCTTTTTCAACCAATTTGGCTTGTTCTTCTTTAGTTAAAGCAACTTCTCCAGTCTTGATAATCTTCAACTCTTTAGCAGGTTTATCTCCATAACTGGTTTTCACTTTTTCCATATAATCAACCACATCAAATCCATCAAGAACTTTTCCAAATACGACATGGGCACCATCTAACCATTTGGTGACAACAGTAGTAATAAAGAATTGCGATCCATTGGTGTTTTTTCCAGCGTTTGCCATACTTAATCTATAAGGTTTATCGTGTTTTAAAATGAAGTTTTCATCTTCAAATTTGCCGCCATAGATAGATTTTCCTCCATACCCTTTTCCAGTTTCATAGTCTCCACCTTGAAGCATAAATTTTGGAATGATTCTGTGGAAAATTGAACCGGTGTACCCAAAAGTTGGGTCTTCAGATAAAGTAAGTTCTTTAAAGTTTTTGGTAGTTTTAGGGACTACAGTTCCAAATAAACCGATGGTGATTTTTCCAATTGAAGTTCCATCTTCAGTGATTTCAAAAAAAACTTTATCAGTGACTGGAGGGTCTTCGGTGAGATTCTTTTCACCGTTAACTCTGGTGATACCAAAGAAAAAAACAATGGTGGTAAGGATAAAGAATAAAAGCTTCATTGATGAGGTGTCAGAAAACATGGAAGGCGCGAAAATGAGTGAGAAGGTGGTCCAGAAAAATGGGGAAAAAATGGAAGAAAGTAAATGCGTAATTTTGAAACTGCTTACCGCGAAATGGTAGTAAATTTCAGACTATATCTCTATTTTTTTCTGATTCTATATACATTAAAACTCTCTTTCTCCCTTAGCTTCAGCTTCCAACTCTTGTTTTTGGAATAATTCTCTTTCTTCTAATCTTCTCAAAGCTTCTCTCTTAGCTATAACAGTCTTAGCATTCCTTTCACCTCCATTCTTCTTCTTACCTCTTTTATGTTCTCGCAAAGGTTCTAAATCCTCCACAAACTTATGTCTCCATCTTAATAAGTATCTTCTCATTCTAGTATCAATCCCTAAGTTCTTCATTTGTTTAGAACTTGTGTTTAAAAACTTTTCCAAATCATTCTCAAATAATTCGGCATGTTCTATACTGTTTCTGCCTATTAAGGTTAAAAAAGTTTGCAAATCATGAACATTTTCTTTTGTGTGTGTGGAAGTGTTAGTTTTAAATTGGATAAATGTGGAATGGAAAGACCTAGTGGGTATGCTGCTAACAGAAATTTTAGTTGGTGTTATTTGCCTTAAAAAAGGTGTAACTCCTAAGGACCTTATTCTGAACATGAGTGAAAAATTTGAGAATTGTGAGAAATGAAGTGAGAAGAAAAAGTGAGAAAAATTGGAAGTTGTATTTGTGGATTTAAAGGTTTACAAAAAAAAGAATTTGATAACAAAAGGAGATTTTGATAACAAAAGAAGAATTTGTTGATAAAAGAAAAAGTTGTTCACAAACAGAACATATCCATAACATAATCTATCGATTTATCTATATAACAATGGAACCTTCTAGATTAAAAACCTTCAAATTAAACAGTATCCTCCATCAACTCTAATATCAGTACCAGTAGTATAACTACTAGCATCACTTGCCAAGTATATATATGCCCCCACTAACTCCTCTGGATCGGCTTCTCTACCCATTGGTGTCATCCCCCACCATCTAGCTCTCTTTTCAGTAGGAACTGGATCACTCAAAGCGGTGTTTGTATACCCCGGTGACACAGAATTCACCCGAGCAAACCCAGCCCATTCCACCGCCAACAGCTTGGCCAAATGCATTACTGCTGCCTTACTAACATTATAAGCCGCTTTGTATTGTGGAACGTTCACAATATGGGCCGACATGGAAGCAGTAATAATAAATGAACCCTTTTTGTGTTCCTTAAAATGAGCCCCCACATATTTAGCACAGTAAAATACCCCGTTTAAATTTATATCCATTAGCCGGTGCCAGTCTTGTACGGTACAACTATCGTCTACCACAGTACCTTTGTACCATGGAATCCCTGCGTTGGCAATAAACACATCGATTGTACCCAAATCTTCAATTACTTGAGCGATGGTTTGTTGAACTAAATCACTCTGTGTAACATCGACTTTGTATAATTTACATTGTACACCATAAGTTTCTGTAATCTTATCCACAAACCCATCTTTATCATCCATGAAATCTAAAATAGCGATATGACTGCCACTTTGAGCGAATCCTTCTATGATGGCTTTCCCAATACCTCCCAACCCCCCAGTGATACCAGTGACTTTCCCCTCAAGGGAAAACCGAGATGGGATGTTGGAACTAACTTGTTTAGCTACAGTGGGGACATTATCGTCTTCATCATCACCTTTGATGAAGGATTTATAGAGTTGATTTAATAGCATGAAGAACAAGAGGGGGTTGGGAGTTTATATATTTTTGTATGGGTTCCGGGAATTGGGCCGTTTGCAGCCAAAGTCCGAGATGGGGTAGATAAATTCCGTGATTCAATCGTGAATTTTTTCAAGCAGACTTATTGATCAATTCCTTAACTTGACTCTTATCTTGTTCCAATTGATCCTTATCAAACTTTTCATTAAACCGTTGTCTTAGCTTTTCACCATTAAAGTAACAATACAATGGAAATGGAACACCTAATAAAAATGCGATAAATGCACATAGAGTGTTCCCCCATCCATAGTTAAGTTTTTTATACATGGCGTTTGCAAACAATGGGAATGCAAAACCAAATAATGATCTAAATAACGCAGCAGCTGCCACAGATGATGCAGCAAATCTGGGGTTCATGTCGATCAAATAACTTTGACAACATTGAAATGCACAAATAAATCCAAATGCAAAGATTCCTGATCCTATACCGGGCATAATCCAATGGAGTTTCTTTTGTGCACTCCATCCGTACCAGATAAGACCAATGGGGATGGTGATACCCACAATAAATAGACAGGGGATCCGAAATTCCGGTTTGGGGACTCCCCCGTTTTTCTCAGTAAGACGGTTGTACGTCTTACCAATGGCCCAGGTCCAAAATACAATCCCAATGGTGAATCCTACACCCATAGGTATGTACATCAAACCAATGACACTTTTACTATAGCCATAGTTCTCCAGGAACACCATGGGGAACGTAACTATCAACAAGTACATGAATCCATATACAAATGCTAAGAAAGAACCCAACCCAATAATCATGGGATGGGTGAAAAGAAGCTTAATGGGTCTGGTCATAGTAGTGAGCATTCTTTGAGATAAACTTTGGTTGGTAATTTCATAAATAGTATGAAGGTTAGTGTTTCCAGTGGCTTTCCGAAGTCTTTGAGCTTTTTGCCGTAAAAGTTTGGGAGCATAAGTTTCCTTATAGAAAATTGATCCCACCACTGCCACTGCTCCATTGAAGATTGTCAATACATAAAAAACCCATCTCCATTGTAAATTATCAACAATAAACCCGGAAATAACAGGGGCAATTACCGGACCTAATAAAGGAGCCAAAGTGAATCCCGCTAAGGCCATGTTTCGAGATTTAGCATCACATAAATCTGAAATAACCCCGGCTCCCACATTCAAAGGTGAAGACCCAAAAATACCACCCACAAACCGGAAAATCATCATTTGCGTGGTGTTCCGACTTAAACCACAGCCTAAATTGAAAAAAAATGAAAGCCAGATTGAACTATCTAAAATTGGTTTTCTACCTATGTAATCATACTCACTCAAAGGAGCAATGAGAAGGGGGCCTACAGCCCATGCAAGAATTTGGATGGAAACTATCATGGAGGAAATAGTGTTGTTAGTGATATTAAATTCCGTAGATATTTCTGACACCGCTGGTGAAAGCATCGACGAAGACATGGGACTAACTAAAGCGTAAATGGATACAAACCCTATGAGGTACATTTTTTTAGACGTAGGCCAATTTCTAGGATCTTCAGGATCATGATACTCCCATGTGATCAATTCGGGGTCTATGAGGCCCAAATCTTCACCGTTGTCTTCTATGGGTAAACCGCTTTCAGGGAGTTTGAACGGTTCTACTTCTAAATCTTCCAAGTTATCGGTAAGTTCATTTAAAACATCTCGTCTTGTTTGTAGCCGCTGTTTCTCTACTTCTTGACTATCTAAATCACCATAGATTTCCTTGACAGAGAACTGGGATGCCATGTCGGAGGCAACTGAACCTCCAGAAGAAAACCTTCGTATGGTTTCAAGAGATCTTTTAAAGGAACTAGAGCTTCTTCTAGAATCTTCCAGTTTTTTTTGGGTTTCTACTTTACCATGAAATGCTATAGGTTGGTCTCTAGTGGACGAAGAAGAAAGTTCACCTTCGTATTCATTCATATCGGTTTTAGATTCTTTATCTGACATACTGAGTCTTTCTGGCGACCAAAGTATTAACAAGATAAATATTTAAAAACAGGGAACTGCAAAGGTTAAGTAGACGGCAGGTAATGAGAGTTCGGTTATTGCTGCAAAACGATCCGAATAAAATTTTTTTGGTGCTGCAAAAGCGGTTGATTTGCGAGACTTCGGTTAGGCGCGGGACGCGTGAAAAGTCTAGACAGGTAAAGGTACTAGGTACTATAGAAGTACAGGTATAGTACGCTACTGTATAATGGATTGCAGAAGAAGAATATTAGATGTGTAAAATTGTTTATTCATTATTCATTAATCTTACCATACAGTGGCAAGAGTTGTAGGACCTGCCCAGTTTACATTAGGACCCCAAGTGTTCCAGTTAGTGGTTGTGGCGGAAGCTGTGGTGGAAGGTGTAGTTGAAGCAGGTGTGGTGGAAGGCTTCGTAGAAGAAGCTTTACTGGTTGATGTATTTGTACCACTTGAACTTACAATTGAACTTTCAGTAGCAGATTCACTTCCTTTTTTACCAGTTTCTTTCGCCTTTTTAGGAGCAATTGGTGAAGCAATCAATTTAGGAAGAAGCTTTGGTGGAATTTTTCTATCATCAGGAATTTTATATTTTGGTTGATCTTGTTTTTCTTTTGATTTTTGTTTTGTTTCTTCTTTTTTTGTGTCTTTATCCTCTTTTCCTTTGTTGCTATCTTTTTTGTCGTCTTTTTCTTTTTCATCCTTTGTACTTTTTTCATCCTTTGTACTCTTTCCATCCTTTGTACTCTTTTCATCCTTTGGTTTCTCAACACTCTTAGAATTTGGGGTCCAGCCCAATGCTTCTTTCAGTTGATCAACATAATTCTTTCCATTGTTCACATTCTGATATGCTCGAGAAGCATCCCATAAAGATATTCCTCCAAAATTCTTACTGCCCTTTACTTTATCAACATAGGTTTTCACAGTTGAAATCTCATTATATCCAGTACTAGCACCAGTTTCTGATCCTGGTTGTCCCAAATACAACTTTATATCTTTATTTGGTGATAATTTTTCAGCATAGTCTTGCCATTGGTCCCAATTGAATTCAGATCCTAAGTTACATTTGTTATTGTAAAACTGAATAAAGGCAAAATCAAGTTCAACGTTTTCCATTACTTCTCCCACAGACTGATCCGGAAATGGACATTGAGGTGCAGCAGCCAAATAGTATTTTCTGGAAGAATCTTTGGTGAACATTTTTTGTAAACTTTTCCCCAAAGCTACGGTACCTGTTTGTTGTTTCTGTTCAAAATCAAAATCAAACCCATCAACTATAGCTTTTCCAAATGGTCGTTCTTTGTCATCACCTCCACCAAATTTGTTCCATAAAGTTGTCGCAAATTCTGTAGCTTGTGCGTCATCTGTGAACCCATAATCACCAGCTTGCCCACCCATGGACAATAAGATTATTTTCCCTTTACTTTGACAATATTCTATATCTTTTCCTATATTGTCACATTTTCCAAGTCCACTAGGAAATTTTTCTTTTTTACAGTGACTGGCAAAATCCACTTCCAAAGGATTAGGAAATGAATGTAAAAATGAAAGAAGAATAATATCTATTCCATCTCCGTCACAATAATCTCTTAATTCTTTTTGATCCCCACCGGAGTCCTGACCCCAGTAAGCTGCAACATTAGTTTTGGCATCAATATCAAAGCATAATACTTTGGTAAGTAATAAAAGAATAGCTAAAGAAAACATGCTTGGATGCGAAAACTGGAAATTGGAATTATTTATACTGAGGGTGCAAGCATAAATCACAACCAAAACATTAGCCCAGTGATCCATTGTCCAGATCAGGTTAAGATCATCGCTATTGTCTAAGATTATTTTCTAGACTTTGCATTGCTTTATTTTGACTATTTTTTGATATTTTAGCGAGGCTGGAAACTGGCTGTTCCCAAATAGGAAATGGCCAGCCATTTTTCGCAGCCAAAAAAACAGAGGGCTGAGAAAGGGCAAGGGGGTGTTTATGATGGCTGAAGGAACAAAGGGGGATGTTTACAGTGGCTGGATTGGTTATAGTTGTATTATTTTTAATCTTGTATATACTGCACTGGCTCTTATTGTATATTTATCATTATCTAAAATTAGAAATTAGACATGGACATCACACGTTGTACTTTAGGACCAGGAACATATTTTGAAACCAAAATTTTTCCTTGGTAATATCTGGTGGGTGTAATATTTGGAGGATATATTTCGAGTAAAAGAAAAATTTCTTTATGTCTTAAATAACCATTATCCGAGTTACTACCTTTTTTCCGCTCTTTTCTATACCGTTCTTCAATCACCCTATTTTCAGCTTCGGTAAAGTGATCAGATTCTCTACAAATTGTTACCACCACTAACTCATCCAAAACAGTATCCATCATAAAGGGTTTAAGCCAATGAGATTCAAATACCATTTCAACAAACAAAAGTTCTGCAAAATTATCTTTTCTTGATATCTCCCATTCTAAAAATTTCATTTCCAACATTTTAGCTTGAACTCCATTTGATGCAACATGCACATAAAAAAACATAGTAGATTCTTTAGGAGCATGTGCAACAGGCGTTCCAGGTAAACTCAAAGCTCGAGGTCGTTTGTTTTCAACGGTTGCAAAAGTTTTGAGAATCTCGCGACCATCTTTTAAATAACGAGGTTTTGGCTGCATGTGTAAACTACCAGCAACGTTTCTAAAATATTGCCAGTCTTCATCGTGAAAAGTTTTTAATCCTCTTATAAGTAAACTTTCTTGTTTGATTAAGTCTTCACGCAAAGATGGATACAAGTGTGCAAAATATTCAAGTGTCATTCTTTTTAAACTTCTTTTTATTTCTGTCAAAAGGGGTTCATTATACCCTTCATCGTCCATCAATATTTTCAGAATCGAATAAACTATCCTTCTTAAACGTTTACCACCTTTCATCCAAGTAGTATATGCTCTGTGTATAAAACCAGTCAAGGTTTCCATGAACGATGGGTCCACAGAATCTGTGTTAAGGACACGATACTTGATGGGGAAAGTATTTTTCTCTGTCCCAAACAGAGCAAGATTTTTAACCACATATTCAAGATCAAGTTCTACAAATATGGTAGTGTACCCGTCTGATTGGATTCCGAAAGGTGTAAGCAGGCCAAGCATTGACGTAGTAACGTCCTTGAGAAATGGTTTTAAATATGGTGAGTTTAAATCTGCGGGACTCACATTTCCAGGATTCATTAATAAATCCCCTTGAAGTATTGAATACTTTTGTACTTGTACAATACAAAATGGGAAATTGTTCCCTTTAAAGTACAAATCCTCGTTATACAACGTAAGATCAACCTCCACTGTTTGAGTAGGACACCCAAAACCAGGAATTACATCTATATGGTTCTTTGTGGCTATCAAGTATGAAACTTTTGTCATACAATGCAAAGCACTTAAAACAGGACGCAAGTATTGGATGGAGAATTTTTCCTGGAGAAAATTCGTATATGGCTCAACAAGAACGCAGTTTGTGGCATGCGATACTTGCAACTGTTGGATGGTTTCAAAATGTTTAGTGGAGTCAGAAAGTTTCAAAACATTTGCAACCATTTTTTTGATACTGGAGTCTGAAATTTGGATACTGTCCAAATCAATCAGAAAACTGAAAAGGCTTGTGTAACTTGTTTCTCTCATAACCGATTGAGTTGTAGGTAAAGGTGGTGCGAACGTTTTAGGAAGCGGAAGGGACAAAACAAACGGTAAAAACAAATCTCCAGGAAAGTGGTCAAACTGGTGTAAATAATTGATGAAAATTAAAATAGATCCTGTTTGCCAATTTAGTAAAGATTCTTTATATTTTCTAATTCCTCTTAATAAAAGGCTTGTGAGTGCTTCCGCATCTACTTTGTTTGGTTCAATATTATAGTGTTGACAATATTTGATAAACCATTCGGTATTACGATGGTTATCAAGGAGTTCTAAAAGCTGGATAACTTGCTTGTTTTCGTTGGGCATGTTGTTAGAGAAAAAAAAAGAATGAGAAAATTTGCAGCCATTTTTGCAGCCAAAGATTTTTAATATGATGAGATCTTCAGAGCAAAAAAGTTAATTTGTTGCTGGTAGGTTAATGGTGAAACAAATAAAAGTGATTCTAGCATATTCAAAATAATTTTGAAGAAAGTTCTTGAAAATTGGAAATTGCTTTTATTGGAATAGTCCATTATTTCAACAGACTTCCACCATCAACCAAGGTGGCTTTATCTATAAAAAATATACCAATGGTTTGGAATGATAGAACACAGTTCTTGCCAATGAAAATTAAAAATCTACTCCAACATCTTTGTTATAAGAGATTATCCCTTCCGTGGTCAAGTAAGAATTAATTAGACAGTATTCTATTCCCAGTACAACAATTCTCTAGTCTCCCTATAATACTTATTGATGTCTGGTATTATAGCCCATCACCGATCTCTCATTCTCATGCAGTTAAGTTCTAAACCATACAGGACCCCCTACCATTTCACTTTCTTACAATTCTTATACTTCCCCTTTTTGTCGCGAAATTTGCAACCATTTTTCGCAGCCACTTTTGAAACTCAACTTTATTATCTATTAACTATCTACTCTCTGTTTCCTCCTTACTCCTTCTTCTCTTCCTTCTCCTTCTCCTCCTTTTCAGCTTTCTCCTTTTCCTCCTTGGCCTTCTTTTCCTCTGGTGTTTCATACTCCACAACCCCTCCATTCTCTTCAGCATATTTTACACAATACTCCTTAGCAGCTCTTCCACTACACTTCTCATTAAACTCGTGTCCTCTCAATCCAAACTTCTCATCATTGTCTATAAAGTTTTCAGAATCATAAAGACTACCAATCTTCATAATGTAGTTCAACAATCCTTTCACATGAACAATACTAACATCACTATCTGCTGCTGACAATGTTATACCCATATAATCATTGAATATGGTAGGATATTCAATGTCAGATACAACGTTACCACCTTTAGCATTATCTCTTTTACCGGGAGAAATCTTTCTAATACCACTGGCCTTATTATCAGCCACCTGACTATCGGATGGGATTTTGTGGAAGTATTTCCGTTCATACAAAACATTGTCTTTGACGATAGAATTAATTTCCCAGTAAGCAATAGAATTTGGAATCAAGACATTTCTAAGCGATTTGTCACAACCCAGAATCTTTTCATCCGGAGTCAAGAAGTTTCCATCATCATCAAACTTAGGAATTACCCAGGTAGGGATGATAGCGTTGAAATCAATGAAATCACTAACATCTCCAATCTTATAGTAAAACTTGTTAGTCTCAGGTACGTAGTCTTCTATCAAAATAATTAAGTTGGGTCTGTACATGGATTCTCCACAACCACACTTGTTCAAATGGGTTCTGGCCCATCCCACGTAAATCTGTCTGTTTCTGGGGAATTTAAACACTTTTTTAATATGGTCCGGAATGGCTTCCAAAATAGGAAGTGGTTCCAATTGGGTTCCCCCACGCAAATCTCCAAAATAGTTGATATTATCCTTATCGAGTTTCTGTAAGAAATCACACATACCGGTATCGATCTCACAGGTCATAACTTCTAAGGGGTTAATGGAATACATGAAATTCAACTTATCGTGTGTTTGATGTTTACTTAAAAACGGAGTCCAGTTTTTCTCGATATTAGCAAATTTTTCAGTTCTCTTTTTCAAAACCTTCAATTTATGGGAGAATGGCACATACAAATGCATCACCCGTTTATCTAAAGTTAAATCTTTCATGTTGAACACAATAATAGGCTCTTCGTATCCGTAGTCGGGATTAGTACGCACCACAATACGAGGATCTTCAGGCCCATAGTAATACTTCTTGTTCTCAGTAACCATTTGATATTCAAATGGAATTGGTAACAAAGATGGGAAGGTCATTTCCCTATAGCTTAATTCGCTGTTCAAAACAATTTGATTGAGCGAACCATCGGCGTTGATGACGTTCTTAACGATTTCTTGCTCAAAAGGAATAGTGACGTTTTTCTTCACCTCCTGCCAGTCTTGATCAAAAATTTGAACGTACAAAAAACTGGCAAACCCCTTGTTAGGAATCCCCTGAGGCGAATAGATTAAACGGGACACTAAAAAGTGAACTTCTAAGTCTTGTAACCAAGCAGAACTTCCAGCAAATCTAAACCACTGTTTATCTTTAGGCACATTAGATTTGAATTTTTTGTCGATTTTTGCAATAAGTTTACTGTACTGTTCGTTTTGATCTAAAATCTTCTTCACGGTTTCAAAATCAGCATCAAGAAGTTTTTGTTCGGATATTTCAATCTCTGACTCCATTTGGATGTCTTGACAGATTTTTTCTTCCGCAAATTCATAATCTTCAGGTTTACCGAAAATTTGGTGATAAGGATCGGTGAAAGTGGTCAACTTTTGTCTTTGGTAACTCTCTTTACGAGTAAGTAAGGGATTAAGGGGAAAAGCCGCTTCGGTGGGCTTAGGTTTGGACTTTAAAAATGGTAATTTGTCCAACACTCCTGTATCCCCTGACATGATATTCAAACTGGGATTAACTTTGGCTGGATACTTGGACAAGTCAACAGTGGTTTCATTTCTTATAAGGAAGAGTAAGATTCCTATAACAAAGATGGCCACCCCTGCTAGTAGTTTAAGATATCTCTTGCCATACATGATGGAATTATGAATTTTTCAACGCGAGATACGCGGTAAGGTACATATATTACAATACAAGCTGCCGCAGGTACAAAAAATACAACCAGATACACAAAGTAGATTGTAGGCTTCTTGGGTCTTGCAGCAGCGTGCTGGTAAGCTAGGTAGCTTGTTAGCTGCCCACCTGAACAGCAAAATAGCTATAAACTGAAATCTTTAAAAATTGAAATTGGCCGGCCACGACCATTTCATATCCCTTCATCTAGTCTTCATTTATTCTTCATTCAATCAACTTTCACCCATTCATTTGATTTAATAACGACCGTTCTATCGAGTCAATCGAACTCTCTACCTGATTCACATTCATCCCACAACATAACGCTATCAATTTACAATACTTGTTCAACTTATCATCAGAAGGATAATTCGATATAATTGAGGTTTCTTTGTTCTCTTTCAAAGTATCCAAAATCGGCACTTTTGGCTGTAACTCAAACAACGATCCTTTCAATCGTTGATGCTTAATAATCTCTTGTTGAAGTGCTACTGCCAATTTCATCTTATCGTCCTCTATCACTGTCGTGCCGCTACCGCCCTCCGTCAACTTCAACCGTAATAATCGATTATAATTTTGCTGATACACTTGAAGCTTCTTAACCAACTTGTCTTGCTTTTGTAAAACTTGAAACGTCATATCGTTCACAAACCTACTGATTTCATCCTGAATGATCTTGTCTCGCTTCAAATCAACTTCTTCAGCATCATTCTCCTTGATTAGGTAATCGAGCTTAAAAAGTTTTAAGATTTGATTTTGTTCTTTTAATTTGAGTTTATTCAAACTAGTTCGAATATTCATAAGTTTCAAAATCTTCTCATCTTTCTCGTTCAACTCCTTATCGATTAAAAATTGTAATTCCGTCAATTTTTCCGTGATCATGTTGGACGTAGAATTGGTGAGATTGATAGCCATTTTACTATAGTACAATTGAGACTCAAAACTTTGGACTCCAAACGTGGGGGCACTGGTGGCAGGGATAGGCTGGTCTTGGGGTTCTTGTTCTTCGTCATTTTCGAGTTTTAAAATAAAATTATGTGATGCCAAATATTCTTCTACACTATAATTGACCAAATTTCGCAACCCAAAATTTAAAAACCGGTGATACCCTATAAACACTTTTATAAGCTTTTTATTTAGATTGTAAGCCACTAGATGGAATGCTGTGTTTCCATCGGAATCCTGGTGATTGAGAAACACTGGGAATTTTTCTTCGTTGGTGGAAAGTTTATTGAATAAGCATTCGATATAATACCGAGCTATGCGCTCTTTATCCTTCAAGTAGTTTGCCATTTCTTCGTTTTGGGGTGGCACATTGTTCGGGGTTGATACCGTCAAGGCTATATGGTGCAATACTGTTTTTTCGTAGTTGTCTACGTTCATAACGGAGTCAAACAAAAGGTTCAACAAACTGGGGAAGTTTTTCAACTGGTACGAATTACTGAATTTTATAAGAAACATCAACGGCGTTTCTCCATTGTTGTTCTTCAAGTGAGGATTTATCACCAGGAAAGTAGTCACCAAAAACTCAATAATCGTATAGTTAGCCATGGAACATGCCCAATGGAAAATCGTGTTTCCATCGTTATCTATAGCTTGGTTAATGTTTATTTTTGAAATTGGCGTTGGTGGTGAAGTTAAATGTTTGGGGATGGTAGTATATCCTTTGTTATTCTTACTATTATCTTCCAAAAAGAAGTTTAAAAGCGTGGAAAAGTATTCTCCATAAATTTGGTGATCATTATTGAACGAATTGAGATGATTATTTTGGTGAGGATGGTGATACTGCGATAAATTGGGAGTCGCTATGGCCGATAATGGACCCTGACTATGTTGACCTGGCAGTATCAATTGTCTTCTACTACTGACCACTCGTTCAAATGAATCTCTAGGAGTGCCAAATAATTCTTTCCCACTAATAAAATCGTCTTCTTCCTCTTCACTGGTTTCCAATTGTATGTCGTCATTTCCGGGACCCTTGGTATACCCGTGAGGGTGTTCAGGAAGAGGCTGTCGATGATACAAATGGTTTCCTCGGTTATTATTCATACTGTTGGCCATAATATTAAGGGCATCTTGTTCGGTGTCTTGACGAACCAATCGATTGACAGGGGCAGTATCATTATATTCTAAACTGGGAGGATTGGATTCTAAATTGGTTCGTTTGGGTCTACCTCGTTTCCGAGGAGGCTCATTGATGGAATTGGTGGACTTGGACTTTCGGGCTTGTACAGCCATGTCACTATTGTTCCGATTGGCCACATTTGAAGCAGAAGCATGGTTATGTTTGGGAGCTGGTGGTGGTGTAGCACTCTTACCTTCAATGTATTGAAATTCAAATATAGGTCTTAACACATCATAAACCCCAAAAGAGTTGGCCAATTTAATCCCCAAATCCAACGGAACGTAAGTACCTTGATATTTACCATAACCCCCTTGAACTTTTTCGTGAATTCCCGTTTGAACATCTTTCTCCAATATTCTGGTTCTTTTGGCCTTGGGGAATTTGGCAATTTTCAAAATATGGGTGGCATTTATCCAGGCATCACTTTTCCGTCTCATTATGGGACCTTCATCAGTGACAAACTCAAACACGGGGACGTTTGAGTAGGTAGCTGAATAGATTTGATCACTCATGGTGTTGTTGATGGGGATTTTGAATTGTTTGTGCGCATTGTTCACAAACGCAGCTGGCTCGGGGTCTGGGGGGAATCTGTAGCCATTGGCCACAACAAAGTCATACTGGAGAGTAAGGAGTTGGAGTGTTAGAGGGGGAGGGTTTTTGTGACATGTAATAGGTTACAAAAGCTTGATTAAAGTTATAATTTTCTAATCTCCAGGTATCGGCGATAAGTAATTTATCTTTCCGTTAAGAAATTGGAGAATTTGGAGAGAATTCTCAAAGAAATTTAAAGAGGTTCTACAGAAAGCTGGAGTATTTTGGAGTATACCAAATCGTGCTCACCCTTGAAGTTCCGCTCTCCTTTTTTGTGCTTCCCTTTAAAGTTAAACCTCCATCACCTTTATAAACTACCTTACGGTCAAACTCTCTCTAGTATATATGCTCTATTAATGCTACACATCATTCATGCGTTAATCATTCAACGCCTGAACTAATCTATACCCCATACTAAACACCAACACTCCTATCACCAACACAAACCATGTTACATACTTGGTCAAATTCTTTAAAAAGACGTTTGAACTTTGATCTTCTGTTAAAGGAATGGAAACAACATGCTCGGCCGCTTGGTAACAAACCTCCCGTCTTCTAATCAATTGGCAATCATTAAAATCAATGTCTCGTTTTAAAATAGCTCTTCCTAATAAAATGTTAGTGTACTGTTGTAAAGACGGATCAAAAGTTTTAAATGCCGTCTCAAATATCACTGATTCCTTTTCAATCCCAGTAGTAATTTTTTCAATTTTCTTCAATTGCTTTAGAATTGATGGGGAAAGTTCACTTATGGATGTTAAATGGTCCGTAATGGTGGAAAGTTTAAAAAGGTACAATCCTTTGGATAAACCATTCCTTAAAGCGGCGGTATGGGTTAATAAAAACGGTATTAAAAGTTTTTTCAAATTATCAAATTTTTCAAAAAACAATTCAATACAATGAAGGTTTTTGTAAACCTGATCAAAAATTATTTGGGTTAATTCAATTAAATTTACTGATAAAACTTTGATGGTTTTTTCATAGTTTTTAAATTGCCAATTATGTCTTTTTTGGATCAATTGACTTGGTTCTACAGATTCGCCAAAAATTTCGTTGAATTTAACTTCAAGATTATTTAAATCAACTTTTACAAGGTTAGTCATTACCGTAATATCCTCATAATTAGGGATTTTCTTAAGTAATGTGGAATAAATAGTTATGATATCATTATATAGGTGAATAATTTTCTTTAAATTGATGAGAAACTTGAACGTTGCATTATTTAAACAATACCGAAATAGTTTCAGATGTGATAGAATAAGATCGTGGTCTTTTTCATTAACAAAATCTAGATCTATCTGACGGTCTCCTATTGAGTAAGTCATAAGATGGATGTCATTAATAATTAAAGTTTCGCGAAAGATGAGGCTGACGGAGTTCAAAAGCTACCGCCACCGTCTACCGCCAGTGGCGGTACGTGGTGGTAGAAATCTGTGGTGCGAATAGTACCACCACTTATCGCGACAAAATGACATGATTGCTGAAATTTCGCATCATTCCCTTATTCTTCACCATGGTATTTGGGTTATTCAAGTCTTCATTTAGTATTGATACGTTTGAAAAAGATCTCAATCAACTCAATTCTGCCATATTAAAAAACAACAGTGATGTTTCCAAACTCAATAGTATTAAAAAGACTATTATTAGACTGATAATCTATTATACTAGTATTATCTATATAATACTAATCAGTTATATTGTGATCAAATTACCTAATAATGATGTGAAAATGAACTCCATACGATTTTTCTTTATAAATCAACTGAAAAATCAACTTTATTTATTAATTGGAATTCCTGGTGGCAGTTATCTAGTGGCCACCATTTTAAGATATGTGATCAATTTTTTGATAGAGTCTAAGAAAACTTCAATAAAGACTCTTAAAAAGAAGCAGGAGACAAAAATAACGGAATTGAAGAGGTTGACGAATTATAATAGTACCAATGAATTGTTGAGTAAGTATGAAGAGAAGAAAGTTAAAAAAGCAGGTGAAAAGGAGAAGGGGAAACAACCAAAGGTTCAATCAAAGGCTCAATCAAAGGGTTTACCGAATTCAAGTTTACAGAACCAAGGACTACAATCACAGGGTTTACAATCACAGGGTTTACAATCACAGGGTTTACAACCACAGGGTTTACAAAATCCCCTACCAAATCAACCCCAAAATCCCATACCAAATCATCCCCAAAATTCACCAATCCCTGGCAAAAAAACCCTTCAAGATCGCTTGCTCGATCTTCTCATAGGTTCCGAAGACGATACAGAAAGATACGCTTTAATCTGTAAAAATTGTTTTAACCATTGTGGTTTAGCACCTCCAGGAAATAAAGATCCTTACTCAGTGAAATTTATATGTCCCCATTGTAGGTTTTTCAATGGAAAAGATGTAGATGTTGATTTGAGTAAAATTGAGGAAGGGGAAGTGGGTGAGAAGGGAAAGAGTGAATTTATGGGGGCTATGGAGCCAGAGGCAGGAATAGGGGAGCCGGAAACAGACTCTGTGGAACCAGTCTCCGTGAAACCAGACTCCATAGAACCAGTAGAGGTTCAACTGGAATCTACCAATAAATAGAAATCTACCTGCAGCTAACCTGCCATTTTACTTATTTAAATGTATGTATTCAGCTACACTGTCTTCGCTCTTGATACATCTAGGACAATTCCATAATAGCATTGACCATATCATTGTTATGCTTTCTTAAAGCCTTAACAGCTTTACTTCTTGAAGCTTGAGTTTGTTCAACAATGATATCAATGTCTTTCTTATCTAAACCAGTTTCATCAACTTCTTCATCATCATCATCGACTTCTTCAACTTTATCTTGTAAAGTAGCGTTTTCTAAATCAGCAGTAATAGCTTCTGGAGATTTATCATCGTGAGCATGGTCATGGTCGTGATCATGGTCGTGGTCATGACCTTGGTGTCCTTCACCAGCAGCAGCGGCGGCAGCGGCTTGTTCAGCGTATCTTTGGTTCATGTCATCGACTTTGGCTTCACCAAAGACAACATAAGTACCAGCTGGGGACTTGTAAACGTCTGGAGAGTCAATAGCATAGATCAAGTTACCTCTTTGTTTGAAGGTAACTCTACTAATACCTTTGATTTGCTTTAAACCTAATTTTTTAATTAAGTCTCTGGCTTTCTTTTCGTTTTTGGAGATAACTTGGATATCGGCACCTTGGGGGATTTCTTCAATTGACATTGTATGGGGTTGTTGAAAATTTTTCAGTTGTCGAGTGCGTGAACGAGTAGGCGAGAAAGACGACATCGAGGCGACATTGAAACGACATTTGTCGACTCTGGGTCAATAAATGTCGTCTCTTTGCGACTTTTCTGCCACCATGTGTCGTCTATCTTTGCCCTGCGTTATGAGGTTTATTGACACCAGGCAATTACCCAATTAGGCCATTCCCTTCCACTCTCCGTTTCCCTATCCCTTAAACCTAGCCATCTCTCCTTCCCTGACAGACACAACCTACTCATACTATACATCCTCTTACTACACAACCTCCCCTTCTCTACCTTTACCTTTATCTTCCTCCCACAGCCTGCTCATTACGGCAGTATTTTTTTCTTAGACGGAATTAACGTCTGCCGAAACCCCCGAACGGTTTTTCTGGGTGAGGGTAAATAAGGGAAATTATTTATTAGGCTATCACAAGTCATCCTTAATATTTGAGGACGTAACAAGTATTTAACTGTAGACTTTGTCGGATTTACTCCCAAATCTTCCCAGGCTTAACTTTATCCTTTTTGAATATGGAAGAAAATCAACCTTCTTCATCGTCAAATTCTTTCAGACCTGAAGATGAAAAGTTTGGCAATGAAGACCGACTAAACACAACTGAAGAGAAGACACCTCCAGTGTCGTCCAAAGCATCCCCCAGGGATTTTCTTCATGCTAAGGCACCAAACTTCAAACTGTCTGTAGAAAGATTACTTTACAATCAAGGTTTGGTGGAAATGCCTGACTACATGAAAGAAGTGTATTTGAATATCCCCCGTTATATCTATGTCAACCAGAAGTTACCAGAGTTTATGACCCATCACAACAGCGAATATCCCATTTTGGAATACGCTAGAAACAAAATCAGAACCACCAAGTACCGGGTGATCACGTTCATACCCAAAAATCTTTATAACCAGTTCAAAAATGCTGCCAACTTTTATTTCCTTGTAATGATTATTTTAGGAGCATTTCAACTTTTTGGAGTGGAAAGCCCCGGGTTGGCGGCCGTACCGTTGATTGTGATTGTCAGTATCACTGCCATCAGAGATGCTTTTGAAGATTACAAAAGAGGTAGTAGTGATTACGAGTTGAACAATACCCCCATTCATCTTCTTGAAGGGGTAGAAAACCCCAACGTTTTGAAAGGTAACGTCAGTGGATGGAGAAAGTTCAAAAAAGCTTCCACCAGAATTAACCGGAAAGTCATCAACGGAATTGTGAAAGCTTCTATTATGGTTTTTGCCAAAAAGAAGACTAAACAAGAATATATTCGGAAAGAAGCCGAGCAGACCTTGAATTTACAAAGAACTTCAACTGTGATTTCCAACCGCACGTTCGATTCTGTCGGTAGCCCAAGACAGTCGTTAGATGCCCGAGTATCTGAAGATGTGCACAGACCATCAGTGGACTTCACTAGTTCCAGGGCTTCGTACGATACCGCACCAGCCCACTACAGGCCTTCGTTTGCCAGTAGAAGAACAGCTCCTCGTAAATCACATCAATTTTCTATCAATCCTAAGGAAATTGATAACAGTATTGTTAACCCTCAACTTATCCGGGAAAACAGAGATCCCAATGATTTTCTTTTTAAGAACAAATGCTGGAAAGATGTTAGTGTGGGTGATTTTATCAGAGTTCGGGCTAATGAAGAAGTTCCTGCTGATATGGTGATAGTTTCATCTTCTGACTCTCAAGGTAATTGTTTTATCGAAACCAAGAACCTTGATGGGGAAACCAACTTGAAAGTGAAAACCTCGTTGGCTTGTGGTGGTAGAAATCATTTGAAACATTCTCAAGATTTAGCCAATACTAAATTCTGGATCGAATGTGATGCTCCCAATCCTCATTTGTACGCTTTCAAAGGGACCATCCATTACGAAAACTTTGATCAAGACAGTAACTTGGTCAATGAAGATGAAAAAGAACCCATCACCAACAATAACGTTCTTCTTAGAGGGTCTACGTTAAGAAACACAAAATGGGTCATTGGGGTTGTGGTCTATACTGGGGCTGAAACCAAGATCATGCTTAATTCCGGTATAACCCCCACCAAGATTTCCAGAATTTCCAGACAGTTGAATTTGTCGGTGTTCATTAATTTTGGACTTTTGTTTGTTTTGTGTTTTGTGTCTGCCGTCATCAACGGAGTGTTTTACGACCAGCCCGATACTTCCAGAGTGTTCTATGAATTCGAAGCCTTTGGGTCTACTCCGGCTATTAATGCCCTTATTGTGTTTTTTGTACAATTGATCATCTACCAATCCTTGGTGCCTATTTCGTTATACATTTCCATTGAGATTATTAAAACCTGTCAAGCGTTTTTCATCTTTTCAGACATCAAAATGTACTATGAAAAATTGGACTTCCCATGTGTGCCCAAATCCTGGAACATTTCCGATGATTTGGGCCAGATTGAGTACGTTTTCAGTGATAAAACCGGAACTTTGACCCAGAACGTTATGGAGTTCAGAAAATGTACCATTGGCGGTGTTTCGTACGGACTTGCCTATACCGAAGCCAAACAAGGGTTGGATAAAAGAAACGGGGTGGATGTCATTAAACAGGCCGAGCTCTGGCGCCAGAAAATCAACGACGATAAGAATATCATGTTGGACGATTTGTATAAGTACACCAATAACGACCAACTTAGGGATGAAGTGTTAACATTTGTGTCCAGTGCGTACACTCAGGATACTTTACAACCAGAAGCCAAAGTGGACGGCCAGAAAAAAGCTAATGAAGATTTCATGTTAGCATTGGCTTTGTGCCACACAGTGATGACAGAGACAAACCCCGTGGACGAGTCTCTCAGAGACTTGAAAGCAGAATCGCCTGATGAAGCTGCTTTAGTGGCTGTTGCCAGAGATGTAGGAATTGTGTTTAAAGACCGGGAAAGAAAAACCCTCTTTTTAGATATCTACGGTAAGGAGGTTAAATATGATTTATTGGAAACCATTCAATTCAGTTCTGCCAGAAAAAGAATGTCTTGTTTCATCAAAACTCCTGAAGGAAAAGTGCTCATGATTACCAAAGGTGCCGATAATGTGATTTTCCAAAGATTGGCCAAAGGAGGGTCTAATGACGTCATTGAAAAAACTGCCATCCATTTGGAAGAATACGCTAAAGAAGGTCTTCGGACTTTATGTATCGCCCAAAGAGAAGTTGACCCTTATTTCTTTGAAACCTGGGCCAAGCGGTACAACGAAGCCAACGCTTCCACTGACGACAACCGTGAAGACGTCATTGACCAGTTGGAGGAAGAAATCGAACAGGACTTGACGTTGCTTGGTGGTACGGCTATTGAAGACAGATTACAACAGGGGGTCCCTGACTCCGTGTCACTTCTAGCTCAAGCAGGAATCAAACTTTGGGTTTTAACTGGTGATAGAATTGAAACTGCCATCAATATTGGGTTCTCGTGTAATTTGTTGAACAACGATATGAAGCTTTTGGTGGTCAAACCGGAAGAAGAAACCCCCGGGCCCGAATATCTTGACAATTTAATTTCTCAATACTTACAGGAAAACTTTGGGTTTGATGATTTATCGAACGAAACTGTCAATAAATTGACCAAGGAAGCGGTAAAAGATCACTCCAGTCCGTCCAAGAACTTGGGGCTTGTAGTGGAAGGGGCCGCGTTGACGGAAATCTTCACCCAAAGTATTGATGGTGAAATTGATGAGGCCCATTTGTACTTGAGAAAGAAATTTTTGTTACTAGGTAAACAGTGTAAGTCTGTGATATGTTACAGAGTTTCACCTGCTCAAAAGGCCCAAGTGGTTAAATTGGTCAAAAAAGAATTACTGGTGATGACGTTGGCTATTGGAGATGGTGCTAATGATGTTGCTATGCTTCAAGCCGCCGATGTTGGGGTAGGAATTGCTGGAGAAGAAGGACGTCAAGCGGTAATGTCTTCAGATTATGCCGTAGGACAGTTCAGGTTTTTGACCCGGTTACTTTTGGTCCATGGGAGATGGTCGTACAAACGGTTAGCGGAAATGATTCCTTGTTTCTTTTACAAAAATGTGGTATTCACAATGACATGTTTCTGGTGGGGGATCTATAACAACTTTGATGGGTCTTACCTTTACGAGTATACGTTTTTGATGTTTTACAATTTAGCGTTTACGTCGTTGCCCATCATTTTTTTGGCCGTGTTCGACCAAGATGTTTCTGACACCATTTCTTTACTTGTACCTCAATTGTACAAAAGTGGGATTTTGCGTCAAGAATGGTCCCAAATCAAATTTGCCTGGTATATGTTTGATGGGTTCTACCAGTCGGTGATTGCCTATTTTTTCACGTACTTGACGTTCCACGTTTCGTTCCAAAACCCTCAGGGAATGGCTGTAGACCATCGGTTCTGGCAGGGGATTTTGTGTTGTGCTATCAGTGTTACTGCCTGTGATTTGTATGTGATCTTACAACAGTACAGATGGGATTGGTTAAGTGTTTTGATTTGTACCATTTCCATCTTGTTGGTGTTCTTCTGGGCTGGAGTTTGGAGTGCCAGAACATACGCGGGAGAATTCTATGGTGCTGGAGCCCAAACTTTGGGGACTTTATCCATCTGGTGTTCTTATTTTATAGGAGTGTTGATATGTGTGCTACCTAGATTCCTTCTTGATTTCCTAAAGAGAAACTTCAGACCTAGAGATATTGATATTATTAGAGAAAGAGTGAGACGGGGAGAATTTGATGAATATCCAGTCCACGGATATGACCCTACTAATGCTGAAGATGTTGAGAAGTACCGGTTGTTGAAACAATTGTACGAATCAGATCCTGATGCTATGGCTCAATTTGAAAAAGAATTGGGAGGAAAGGAAACAGATATTTCTTCCACAGCTTCAAATAACTCTAATCCTATCACTAGAACCTTCAAGACCATCAGAAGAAGAGCTACTACGTTACAGAAATCCAGAAGAAACACTGTCAATGAGGATTTGAACAATACATTCAAGAAACCCATTGATTTGAACAAGTTGAGACTTCAGATGATTAAGAATGGAGAGTTGAATAACAGGAATTCTTTAAGTAGAATTAGTACGACTCATGAATTACCGGGGTTGACCCAAGCGGAAACTTTATTAAGTTACCATACGAGAACCAGTATTAATTTTGATTGATAGATTATGTAGATAAGAGATATGTAGATAAGAGATAATATTGTAAAAGAAAGTCTGAAGAGATATTATTGTAAGAGTAATGTAAGAGATAATATGGCAAGAGTATGGTAAGAGAAAACATTGGAAGGTAAAGCTTTTAAAGAGATAACTTAAAATCTTTCCACTGAAGAGATAATAGAATTGAAAAATTTGATGAAAAGTGAAATTTGCGAAATCTGAAAACTTGAAAAGTTACCAGATTTTCTGTATGTGAAACTAAAGTCTACAAACATAAACTATAAACTACCAGTGTTGACAACTCTACTTAAACAACCACATTACCCATACAAAACCCTTACAACCCCTGTAAATAAAACCCATACAAACTTCTCCCTCTATACCTCAAATTCTTCGCGCACTTGACTTTTCTTCATGTTCTCCTTCGAGCTTTTGGCACCCCCAAACCTTTCCTGTAAGGCTTCCTTACTTTCCATAGACGATGACATCAAGATCATTGCTGACCCTACATGGAACGGAAAATCTGTGGATGATTTGAATTTCCTTGAACCATACTTATCCCAAGCCAATTTGATTCTTTTATCACATTCAACCCCAGAATACCTCAGTGGGTTCATTGTCCTATGTATCAAGTTCCCTAATATCATGAAAAACATCAAGATCTACACCACTTCTGCTATTAGTCAGATGGGACGAATTTCCACCGTGGAATTCTATCGGTCCGTGGGGATAATAGGTCCTTTAAAAGATGCCATTCTCGAAGTCAACGAAGTGGATGAATGGTTCGATAAAGTTAATACCTTGAAATATTTCCAAGCCACAAATGTATTGGAAAACCTTTTAGTTACACCTTATAACTCCGGACACACTTTAGGAGGGGCGTTTTGGCTAATGACCCGGAAATTACAAAAAATTATTTATGCTCCCAGCTGGAACCATTCCAAAGATGCCTTTTTAAATGCTGCCAGTTTCTTATCTTCCAGTACGGGGAATCCCATTTCTCAGTTGATGAGACCTACCGCTTTGGTTACCAGTTCAGATTTAGGATCTAGTTTATCTCATAGAAAAAGAACAGAGAAGTTTCTTCAATTGGTAGATGGAACCTTAGCCAATGGTGGGACCGTACTTCTTCCTACTACCATTAGTGGTAGATTTCTTGAATTACTTCATTTAGTGGATAATCATCTTAAACGGTCCCCCATACCGGTGGTATTTCTCACTTATAGTGGTACAAATGTATTAAGGTACGCCAGTAATTTATTTGAATGGATGAATTCTCAATTGGCTAAAGAACTAGAGGAGGCCAATTCTTTTACATCCTCAGACTTTTCAAGCCGAAACCATTTCCCCTTTGACCCTTCCAAGGTGGATTTGATATCTTCTCCGTATGAATTGAGTCAAATGACAGGCCCTAAAGTGGTATTTACGTCTGGGGTTGATATAAAAAACGGAGACATGTCACTGGAAGCATTAAGAGTATTATGTAATGATGAAAAAACCACGATTATTTTAACCGAAAAAACACATTTGGGGTACGATAATACCATCAACCACCAATTGTATAAAGAATGGGCTAACCTCTGTAAATCTAGAAATGATGGTACCATAGAGGACGGAATAGCTGTACCATTGGAAAAAGTCATTGAAGTAAATGACTGGACGTTGGAAGAAGAATTGGTGGGCACCGAATTGAAAGAGTTCCGTGATCGTATAAATATGAAACGGAAACAAAGAGTAGTGGAACATGCTCGGGATAGAAAGAATACCGGTTTATTGACAGGAGATAACTTGGACAGTTCTTCTGATGATGACGATGAGCTTGAACCCGAGATTGAAGAAGAGCCAGAAAAAGATGTTGAAATGGAAGACACAACCGCTGCCGTTCCTGTGGAAACCAATACAAAAGAGACCAATGGCGCCAAGGAAATGAACGGACTGGCCAACGGTACCTCAAATGTCACCGATAGTGCCGCTACACAAGAAGCTCTTGTCACAGAATCTATTAAACTTTCCTTTGATAATAACCTTCCGCTTGATGTTAAAATTACCACCAAGTTAAGACCTCGGTTTGCTATGTTCCCCTTCTTCCCCAACAAGGATAAACAAGATTTCGACGACTATGGGTCTATTATAGATCCTAAGAAGTTTGAAAAGAAAGATGAACTTCATAACCCGCAATTTGGATTGGAAAAAATCCAGAACAAACGAAACTGGGGGGCTGCCAATGATGATGATATGATGGAAGACAACAATACTACCAGTAAGATGTCACCCCAAGACCGGTTGAACAATGAGATTATCAAGAAAAACCTTGACAGTTTGTTCCACCCTAAAAAAAGAGTACCTATTGTTTCTCTTGGTGCAAGTAACTTAACCAATTTATCCATTCGATGTGGATTATCGTTTGTGGACTTATCTGGGTTAGTGGATTTGAGATCGTTTAATTTGATTGTGTCATCTTTAAAACCACAAAACCTTTTGCTTTTACCAGATCCTACGATTAGTAAAGACGATGAAGACGATGAAGAGTTTAATGGGTTGCTTAAAATTCAAAAAGTATTGAACCAACAAGTTCAAAATGACCAAACGGATACAAAGGAGTCGGTTAAAACTTCAGCGTTATCATTAGCTTCGCTTAGAGCTAGTAGTACTACCGTTAAATCTTCTACCGGGAATGTAGAACTTGTACCTATACAATTCAACACCCCTATTGAAATTGGTAATAAGGACAACGGCTTGAATGTGGGTGATTTTGAAATCAAGCTTGACGATTCTATCATTCAAGACTTAACCTGGCAAACCATTGATGGTAGTTATAGAGTTGCCCCTGTCAGTGGACAGTTGGAAATTCATAATAGAAAAATTGACCATAAAAAGAGAAAGGTCAATGATATCATCAACACTTCCAGTGAATTTAATCTTAAAGCCGCCGACGGGGTTGCTTCTGCCATTAACCGTCCCAAATTGGCCATTGGGAATATCCGGTTACCTGAATTAAAGAAAAGACTTCAAAGTAAGAATTTAAGTGCTGAATTTAAAGGTGAGGGTACGCTAGTAGTTAACGATACAGTCTCGATCAGAAAGATTACATATGGAAATGGAGAAGTAGATGACACCGGTGATATCATCATCAATGGTCATATAGGTCCATTATACTACGAAGTTAAAAACTGTATTAGGGATTTGTTAGCATATGTATAGAATTTATAGGTTATAAAAGAAATTTTCAGTCCGCGCACGACGTAGTGTCCGCTCATTCTCAAATTCTTCACCAATAAAGAACCAGGAATTACCAAGTAGGAGAAGTCCAAGACAAACCTTCAACACCGTTACACTAAGCAATAATGCAACCATATTCAAGATCTGGAGGCACCAGAAAGTGTTTCTACGAATTCCAAACCGTGGTGGCTTGTTACACCTCTGCTGATACTGTGACCAGAAAAGAATGTTTACCCCAATTTGATGATTACTTTGAATGTTTACATGGATATAAAGAGAGAGAAAAGGCTAGATTGATGTTACAACAGTTGAAGGATAATGAGGTCAAGAAGAGTGGAGTTGTTGCATCAGATTTGTATAAGGCCTCTGGGGGGATATATGAGAGTTTAGATTTGGTGAAGAAGGACTAGACAAGCCAAGGCATATAAGCCCATATGAGCCGATAGGCTTATATGGCTAGTCGTACAAGCCTGTTTATATGGACGTCTCCATTTGAAAATCCCGACATACACCTCAACCCACACACCACATGTATAATAACAGCATAGAATATACTCGTACTTTTGTAAACTTTTCTCACTGTACTCTTGCTATCTATGAACTTCAGGAGAAGATTTAAACGAACATACTTTGGGCCTATTAAGGTAAAGAAAAAACTTTGTGTTAAAGTTTTTAGAGATTTGGGGGTGTTACATTTACAGGTCCTGAGTTTAAATGGAATTGGTTTAGAGGTGGATAAAATGGGAGAATCATTGAAAACAGTGAATTTGTCATTAAAGGGGACTCGAAGGTTAAGAAGTGGAAACTCATTAGAACCTTCACAAACTCCTAGATTTCCCAATATTAAAAGTTCAAAAACATTCAAAAGTTCAAAAGCCTTTAAAAGTCCACAAAGTGTTAAAAAGCCACAAACCCTTAAAACTTTCCAAACTCTCAAGTCAAAACCCAAAGCAATCAACCCATTCAGCCCCAATTTTCCCACCCCTATAGAAGAAATTGAATTAAAAACTCTCCCCAGAAAGTTTTCCTATAAATCATTCAAACCTCCAAAAAAGTCCAGTTTTGCACCACCCAAAAAATCAACCCCACTTTTCAAATCTAACAAGAACCCTAATCAGCAATACAACTACAATTACCTGCTTTACCCTAATAGCCCCACTTGGTTTTTAACTTCGTTATATTCAAAAATATGATGGGTGCAAAAAAAATATTCCGATACCGGGAGTCGAACCCGGGTTTGCTGCGTGAAAGGCAACCGTGCTAGCCGTTACACTATATCGGATAATTCCTGCTTGTTGAATCGTATAGGAGAACTAAACTATCTAGAGTGTCTATTGTATTCTTTATTTATATTTTAAATAGATGGATAAGGAATCAAAGAATCATCTAACCCGGAAGCTAATTTCAAGATTTCTCTCAATTTCAAAACTCTTTCCCTGCTTAAACCATTCCGAATAGCTCCATCCATATGCCAATTAGCTTGTAACGGTAATTGATTCCCTACCAAAGCAGCAATCATCGACACAGAAGTTTCAAATGGTTTTAAAATCGTCGTTTCCGAAAACATAGGCCCATACACTAACTGAAGGGCAACAAGTGAATAATCGGGATAGGCTTGTTTTAAAAGATCCAATGTAGAATCAGTTTTATCACCATAAATTTGACTGAAAAATTGCTTTCCCTCTTCTCCCCATTGGTGAATTGACTTCTTAGAATCTCTTATAGTATCAGAAGATAACAATTGATTATCAAGATTCTTCAGAAGGAACACCAAGGTATTTATTGCTACTGGATGGCCATACAACACAGCATTCTTAAAGATTCCTTCTCTGATTTTTGCCACTTTAGCTCGTTTAGTTGCTAAGGATGTTTCTTTGGAAACAACGTACTCTATTAATTCCAAAAGCTTTTCTTGTTTTCTTTGAGCAGTATATAAAACACTCAAAGCTAAGTACGCAATTTCATGGTCTAATTCAAGTAACGGTTCAAATTCCATTTGTAGTCTTTTTGGTACAATTAAAACAATTGATCAAAACGATTGAGTATATAAATAACAAAGTTACAAACGGTTCACTACAAAAAAAATTCTACGTCAAATATGTCAATGTACATTTACTAAATTCGTAATCCGAATTTGGATCGCGCGATTACGATGGAGGAGCTGGTTTTCCTGGGGGAGGGGGACGAGTACCTGGAGGAGGAGGCCGAGTGGTCCCAGGTGGTGGAGGACGGCTTTCTCCAGGAGGTGGAGGACGTTCACCAGTTTGAGGAGGTGGAGGACGAACTCCTGGTGGTGGGGGACGAGCTTCGGGTTTACTATCTATACCAGGAGGAGGACGAATTTCTCCAGGAGGAGGACGCATATCCACCTGTTCGCCAGCCCATGGTGGTAATATTTCCTTAGGTTTAGCCTCAGGCCTAACCTCCTCGTCATAACTTGGAAATTCTTCTGCCACCTTAACTTCCATATTACCATCTCTAAATTTACAGTCCCTCGCAAAATGACCAATATTCCCACAAATCTTACAAACAATCTTAGTGATATCAAATGCTGGTCTAGCAGGTTGATTATACTTATTTGGATCAAATGGTTTTGTTTCTCTTAAAGTACCATTCAAAACTGCTAATTGTCTTAATTGTTCTCGTTTTAAATCATTTTGACCTACAGGAGAAGAAATAGCTTTTTCAATCACTTCATTCGTGAGTTGAATGGCTTTCGCTATGCTTTGTTGAGAATCTGCCGTTATTACCACGTGTAAATCATCTTCAGGAGAATCTCCATCGGACGTAGAATTGGATTTCCCATCTTTAACTGACCCTTTACCTCGTATAGCCAACTTAGCACCACTGTCTTCTTGCAATTTTCTTAATGTCGTACCTCTAGGACCCAACAAGAATCCCACAAAATTAATGTCGGGGTAATCTTTGATAGGGATGTATAGTTTTTCATTTGTTCGCATAGGTTTCTGATAGTCATACGGTGGTTGATACTCTTTTATAGTGGAAATGGCTACTTCAACAAGATAATTTCTTTCCTTTTCCAAACTTTCCCGGACCCGTATTTGTCGAGTATTCACTCTGCTACCATTACTATCATATTTTGGAGGTGGTGAAGGGTCTCTTTTTAAGGTAGGATTTTTAGCCAAATTTCCTGACGGAAGAAGATTGAGCACTTCTGTTCGGTTCTGTTGAGCTCGTCTTAATAAATCTGATATTTCTTCCACCCGAAAATAATTCTGGTAAGCGGTTATTTGTTCATTTGTAAGGTTTCCAGCTATAATGGCATCAAGTTCATTCTTTTCTATGGCTTTGTATCGAGATGGTTCACCAGACCAGTACGTTGTTCTGGAAGAATCTTGAGCACCAGTTGTTTCCCAAGTTGATTCTACAGGCTCTCTTTGCCTGGATCGACCGTCACGTATATTTCTGGCACCGTTTCTGATGTTTCCAGTGCCTCTATCGTCAACTGTTCTTCTACTATACATGGTGATGAGTTTTCGCGCACTGAATTGAGATTAACTATGGGGAAAGAGAACGTGCCGCTTTTGGGAAAGCAAGGGACAGGCAATTGGAATGTTCTAAACAGTTTTGGGTGTTGGGGAAGAACAAAAGAAAGTTATGAAGGTATTTGGGAAGAGTTTGAAAATTTTGATGAGAAATTGAACCATTCTGACTGTTATCTGGAAAATGAGGACTCCCAATACCCTCTATGGGAAATACCCCTTCAAGAGAAACTTAAACAGATCAGAATTCTTATGAGAAAGTATGGAATAGGCACATATATTATTCCTAGCACCGATGAACATCTTTCTGAAATCACATCTATCAGAGATAAACGGTTACAGTACGTTTCAGGATTCACTGGTGGTTCAGGAATAGGAATAATTACTCTCTACGACGATATTTTGAACGGTGAAGCTGCGTTATCTGTTGACGGGAGATATTTCCTTCAAGCAGAAACAGAATTGGATCCAGATTTCTGGTTTATTCTCAAACAAGATACTGTGGGGTATCCAAGTTGGAAAGATTTGGTGATTCAGAAAACAAAGACCAATAGTTTCAGTCAAATAGTTTCCTGTGATCCCAGACTTATTAGTGAAGAGATTGGCCGTCATTTTGTTCTGGAACCTTCTATTAAATTTAAACCTTTGGGTGTAAATTTGGTGGATGAGATCTGGCAGTCTCGGCCGAAAATCCACAGTAATCTCATTTATGAATTGGATGCGAAATATTCAGGAGAATCAAGTAGTTCTAAGATTCTGCGATTACGGCAAGAACTTGAACAAAATAGTGGGTCTCATGTCATAGTGACTGCTTTAGACGAAATTGCTTGGTTGTTTAATTTACGATGTGATGGGGATTTTGACTATACTCCTTTGTTCAATAGTTACGCTATAATCAGCCAGGAAAAAGTAATATTGTACGTCAATGAAGCTAAAATAAGTAAAGTAAATGCTAGGAGTCTTGAACTCAATCAGTTTGAATTTCTTTTTATCAAACCCTATGAAAGTTTCTATGAGGATTTGAAGCTTTTTGGTAAGTCTGACAAATTGGTGGTTCCAGAAAACGCAAATTTTGCAACCATTTCACAAATAAAGTCAAAGAATCTTATTCGCAAATCCTTGGTGTCGTTTATGAAGATTTATAAGAACCAGGTTGAGCTTTCAAACAGTAAAATAGCCCAGAGAATGGATTCCTTTGCTTACATCAACTTTTTTGCGTGGGTGGAGGATCAATTGCTGCAAGGCAGTATTCTCAATGAATATGAACTTGTTGAGAAATTGACCCACTACCGAGCAAAAAATCATACCTTCAAAAGCTTGAGTAATCCGGCCATTTCCGCTAGTGGAAGAAACAGTGCTATGATACATTATACCCCTACAAAAGAAATCAATTCCTTAATCATCCCCGATAATATTTACCTTATAGATTCTGGAGCTCAGTATTATGAAGGAACTACTGATATCACCAGAACCATAAAATTTGGAACCCAAGATCCCCTACCCGAAGACAAAAAATACTATACGCTAGTATTAAAATGTCATTTGGCGGTAGCTATGGCTAAGTTTCCTCAACTGCAATTGTCAGCTGCAGCGCTAGACACTTTATCTAGAAGTTTCCTTTGGAACCAAGGTCTAGATTTTAACCATGGATCTGGGCATGGTGTGGGAAGTTTCAATGTAATACATGAAGGGCCATTATCGATCCTGACTACTTCCCAGGGCTCTAATAGTACCGAATTATTCAAACCTGGAGGAATCATCACTATTGAGCCTGGGGTATATTTGAATGAGAAAGGATTTAGAATAGAAAGTGAATTAGAGATAATCCAAGTAGAGGAGAAAGATAGACATGGTCAGAAAATGCTAGGGTTTAAGTATTTGACAAGAATTCCATTTTCTAGAAATTTGATCGATGTAGAATTACTTTCAAAAACGGAATTGGATTGGATCAATGTTTATTACAGTGAAATATGGGAGGAATTTGGGACGGAAGTAACAGGAAAGGCTTATGAATGGTTAGACAGGGAGACCAGGGAATTAAAGAGGGAACCATTGTTGGAATTGGAATTAAGAAACTGATAAACTAATTATATGATAATGTATGAATGAATATCTATATCTTTTTTATAAATGTCTATATCTTTTTGATGAACCTCAAAACACTCAACACTTCCCAGCCCGCTTTTCTATGTACAATCTCCTTCACCTCCCATGCTTTACTCTCCATCGTTTCCTTTACTTTTCCAGGGTTATTCCTGGCACAGAAGAGAATATACGCTACTCCGTTATCTGATAATACCTCTTCCAACCTATCCAATAATTTCCAAGTGACTTCCATTCCTTCACTACCGCCAAGTAACGCTAAATCTAACCAAGTATCATCGTTTGGTAGCGTAGGAATAGCTGGAGTTTCTTCTGCTGGAACATATGGAGGGTTAAAGATCAACACATCTACAGAATGATTCACAAGACCATCAGCTAAACTCATTTGACAAGATTCAAACACCCCAAACAGCGTCAGAAGATCTTTATTAGTCGCCACAGTGTCCCGACAACTTTTACATGCAAAAGGATTCACATCTGTGGCTATGACAAAGGAATCAAGTAGATTTGATACAAAACTACTAACAATTCCAGACCCCACACCAATTTCCGAAACCACAGGAATTGTATTCTCAAACCTCTCCCGTAAAAACCCCTGATCCTCTTCAAAACAATCTAGAAGCAAAAATGAATCTTCTGACGGTTCATATACCTTTTCATAGTCTACCTTAACTATGGGGGTGGGTAGCATAAATGCGATGAACAGATCGCGAATAAAATTAGTTACTAATGCAAGTGAAAGTGAAGACATTGACCGGTAGAGACATCCCTGTTGATATTGAAGCCAGTGATAGAATCATTCACATCAAGGAGATGATGGAAGAAAAGGAAGGAATTCCTCCAGCACAACAAAGGTTGATTTTCAATGGATCTCAGTTGAATGATGAGTATACTGTTGAACAGTCAGGGATCCAACCTGGGGCTTCATTACATTTAGTGTTAACTTTAAGAGGGGGGAGATAGGATTCATGAAGCCTAAAAGATAACAAGATTTGATAGTCTCAAAGAATAGCAAGATATAAAGTCCAAGAATAGCAAGGTATGAAAGTGATAGAATTTATTCTCATATCCATATATACAAGTAATAGGTTATATTTAATACTCAATCTATATTTAATCTATTTTTGATCTCAGCCTACATTTAATCTATTTTTGATCTATTTCATATAATACATATTTTACATCCCCTTCCATTTTCTAGCATTGGCCAAAAACTTACCGAAACCTCCAACTTTATCTGGAAGTTTATCATCTGGAAATACATAATCCAAATACTCTTTATTAACACCATCTTCATTTTTAACTCGTTTAACAATTTCTGGAAACTTCTTTTGTACCACCTCCACCAGTTCCTCGTCTCCAAAAGTCTCTTCATAACTTTTCCATGCTTCTAAAACAATCAATCTCTCTTCATTGAATTCTTTCAGTCTATAGTTCTCAACTGCTCGTTTAAAAATCAGTCTGGAATTTTGTTTCTGGGAATCCTCAATTTCAAATGAAAACTCCAAACTTTCACTCACATTAAACGCTTCAAGTTGTTCGGGATTTGGAATTGTTGATTCAAAATTAGCATAGGTGATCCATAATTTTATATCATCACCAAGAGACTTTTCAAACAATTGGCGGACTTTTTCATATTCAAATTGGTCTTTGAGATACTCAATATAATGAGAAAAAACATGTTCATAAGAAACCACTGATGAAGTTAATTCATTATCGGCTAATGTTAAACTGGCTTTGTAAAGAGCTTCACATCTATCGAATTCCTGAAGTTCTTTTTCAAAATCAATGTATAACATCAATACCTTCAAAGGACTAGTACCTTTAAGTATACTCAATTCTATCCATTTCTCATACAATTTCCTCACTCTATCCCATTCCCCTACTTTGGTTTCAAATTCTATATAAAACACAAAGATTTTGTTTTTTACATGACTCCCCAGTCCAATGGCACGACCTAGAAGTTTTCTGGCATTGGAAATATCACCATGTCTTAATTCAAACTTAAAATACTCAATCCAGATTTTTCCAAAACTAAAATTCTTGGGGATTGTTTGGACACATTTACTCCAAATTTCCCTTGCCCCAGCAATATCTTTAACATAAAACTCTTTGTAAAATGCATACTTTATCCAAAGAAAAATATATTTCTTCCACACGATAGATTTATGTGTATCCTTTGGTACAAAAGAAATAGCTCGTTCAAGATACTGGACAAGTTCTGTTCCTTGACAAACATTTATAAGTAACCACCAAGTATCTATATCACCAGGGTTTTGTTCCAAAACCGCAAGATACTTTAATTTCCGCTGAGAATTAAGACTGGAATCTCCATACCGTTGTTGAAATTTTGTATAAACATGGAAAAGCTTCTCATACTGAACAGGTGCAAATTTGAATTGGTCTTTGTTTAAAATAAATTTAAAGATTTCTTCTGCTCTTTGATGTTCATCTTGAGCATACTCCCATTTTGTCCATTGGTCAATAATTTGATCAAAAGCTTCATCATTCAAATTGCTCTTCAAAATGGAATCTACGGCTAATTCAAAAATATTTCGTATCAATCCCACATCTCCATCAAGTTGTTGAAGTTCAAATAAAATCCACAGAAGCCAATTTGAACCTTCAGGATGTTTTTTCACATACTTCTTGTATATTTCTCGAGCATTTTCAGTTTCTTCATATCGAATCTCAAACTTGATATACGCATCCCATACATTCTGAGATGGATTCCACGATATCCAATTATCAAACAAATTTCGAACTTTGCTATAATTCTGAAGAAACTCTTCTGTCTGCACATACAAGAACCAGAACTTTTCTACTGTAGGTAGCGTAGCTATAGCTCTATCAAGTAAATTCCTAGCATGGTTGATATTTTTATATTTCAATTCAAATTTGATATATTGAATCCAAAACGGTACGTGTTCAACATTTACTTCCAAGGCCCGTTCAAACACTGACCTTGCTCTTTTGAAATCCTGGTTAAATTCTATTTCCCATTTAGCATATCTTAACCATTGGCCAAAGTTTAGTCTGTTTTTATTCAACTGTTGTTCAAATTCTCTTCTTTTTGTAAGTTGAAGTGATTGTAATTCTTGAAGATCCTGAACAGACTCTTGAGGTCTTTCCAATTTCACCTGGTCATTGAAAGAATCAAGGATTATCTGATCACTGGTGATTTGGCTCATAAAAAATTTCGCAGTGAGTGAGAATTGAAGTAAGTAGATGTAATTATATGAGAAGAGGGAGCAAGAAGATGCACGGAGAAGTGAAGCTTGGTAGACAAGGTTGTGGTAATTAAACAAATTGGTTTAGAAAATATTGAAATATTTGAAGATTCACCTTATTTTTATCTTACCATTATTGACATGTCTAACAATGCTTTACATTGTGCTTGTTCAGCTGTTTTAACTTGCTCAGCTATTTATACTTCTCTGTTTGCCCTTGTCACCATTATCTTTCTATTTATACGCTTTGCTTTGTGCCTTATCCCTTTGTACCGATTCTTTGTACTCAACCACATTCTATTTATACCCCAGTCGCCTTCAGCCACCTCTATTTATATCCTCTAGTTACCCTGCCCTCCTTTTTATCCGTTTGCAGCCATTACATAATCTCCGCGTGGAATAATTACCTGACACCATCGTGCTCCTTAGTTTACTTCCAATTCTTACCGTAACATGGTATATACTCCTCAAGCTAGTAGCACTCCAGCCCCGAGTGAGTCCCCCCGTATCACCAGTAATGAGTCCGGTAATGACTCTGATGATTTTGAAACAAGACCTTTACTATCATCTCATTTTAGGCGATATGATAACCAGGAAGATGAACCAATTGAAGAAGATGATGACTTTGAAACGTCTTCAAAATATAGCGAATCCGTCACAGATAAAATTGTCAAGTTTTCTAAACGAAGATTTTGGTGGTTTTGTGGTTTGGGGATAATTGCTATTATTGTCCTTCAACTTTCCTTTTTACCTAGAACGTCTTTAAGTAGAGACTATAGAAGATGGCACGGATTACATATCACCAAAAGTGACGTCAAGAGAAACTATTTGTTATATAGTGGAAAAAACTCCTTTGAACCATTCACAAACTCTGATCAAATTCATTGGCTTTTGAAAAATTTCACTTCCATTAATAAAGACCACGCTACCAGTCTTCTTAGTGAAGACAATTTCCAATTAACCAGTTTTGTGGAATCCAAGTTCAAAACTTTGGGGTTGACAACAAAAATCCATAATTACAACGTTCCAGATTTACAGCTGCCCATAAATTCATCTTTAACTTTATTAGATAAGGACGGCGTCGTGTACGCGGCCAAATTATTTGAACCTACAGATACATCTAAAACCATAACGCCAAGTTATTATGGGTTTGGAGTTAGTGGTGAAGTTAATAATGGGTTCATATATATAAATGAAGGTTTAGAAGAAGACTATAAAAAATTGGTAGATGGAAAGTTTGAAGTGGGAGGGAAAATTGCCCTTATAAAATCACCTGTCAATTCTAATGTGTCTGTAGTGGAAAAAGTACTACTTGCCCAAAAAAGTGGAATTAGGGGGGTGGTTCATTTCACTGACTATTCTACTGAAGAGGGATCATTCCACCAAACTGAAAAACAGTTTGCTCAAAAAACTGCTAATATTATTAATAGAGATTCCCTCGTTTATAATAATTTTGGTTTGAATTCTTCCCGACCTTCCATTCCTGCTATCCCTATAAGCTTAAAATCTATTCAGCCGATTTTAAACACTTTAAAAGAGAAAAAATCTCTTTTTGTAGATAACTTTGAATGGGATTATTATCCCGAAAACCCAGATTTTAAACTTGAACTCACTACAAAGTTTACACATAGTGGTTCTAGAAAACTTAGTAATATTGTAGGGTCTATTGATGGGATTATTAAAGATGGGGCAGTGATTATAGGTGCTTCTAGAGATAGTTTTACCAACTCCAATCCCATGAGTAACCATGTGATTTTGTTGGAGATTGTAAGACACTTTAACAAATTGGTTAAACTCGGTTGGAAGCCTTTGAGAAACATAAAATTTGTATCTTTTGATGGTAGTAATAATGGACTAAAAGGGTCTCAATTTTTTCTAGAAGAATTCAATGAGAATATTTTAGCGTTTATTAACATTGATAAAGATGCTATCAGAGGTAGTGAGTTATCTATTGATGCTAATCCGTTGTTAAATGCGTTGATAAGAAAGGTTGCGAAATTAATTCCCCTTCCAAAAGATGCGCTCAGAGGATTACCTAAGATTGGGTCGGGAGATGATGGAGATGGAGATGATGATGACGATGAAGAAATCTCTTTGTTTCATTACTGGAAAAGTCAAAGTAATAATTCTATCAATAATGATTTAGGTCGGGCAATTGAAAAATCCGATAGCCTCATTTTCCAGTATCACCAGTACACTCCAATTGTTAACGTCAAGTTTGATAATAAACCCAAGCGGGACTTGTCACTTTACACCCCAAACTCCAACTACTTCCTGTATGATTGGGTAATGAAAATCGATGATGAACTAACCTTCCACACAGCCTTAATCAGATACCTAGGCTTATTTGTAATTAGTCTTAGTGAACATGAAACTGTGGATTACAAAACCAATCATTACTTTGAATTCATTCATGATAACTTCCATAAATTCATTGATGAAAACATAGACCAATTGGATCTGTGGGGTAAAAAAGATGTTACTGATTATTTAACCAAAAGTATTTTCAATCCTGATAATCTGAAAACAAATTTCGCAACCTTTTTGAAAAATTTCAACAAAGTGGTTAACGGATTGCCAGGGGTAACAAAAACCTTTGATGAATATAACAAGCAAGTACAAAGAGGGTTAACAGAAGATTATCCTTGGTTCCAATTGTATAGGAAGTTAAAAATATGGGCCCAGTTCAAAGTGTCGAATTATAAGTTGTTGCATTTGGAAAGAGATTTACTGGATAGCAGTGTTTGGTTTAGTCATGTGTTGTATAGATTACCAAAGTTTGGAAACAGTCAACCTTCGATGTTTAATGATGTTTATGAAAGTGTTAATGATGGGAATTTTGAGGTTCTGGTGAAGAAGTTGGTGGGGATTTATGAACGGTTTGAGGCGGTGAGTAGGAAGATGTCATGAATGCTTCAGGCAGTGCTTTAGGCGAAACCTGAAGCATTTGGTCCAAACTCTTCTTTTTGCTTGCCCAAAAATCATAACCCAAAAGATATAAATCACTGAGCTCGAAAATATGAATATACGCGTTTTGCAACCATTCTCTAATGTTCAACGACCAAGCAATAAACACTGTCTGGCACCTTTCCACCGTTGGAAGTACTTCCCATGGAAGAAAATATAACAAAACAAACATCCTTAACCTGTCAATTTCAAAAACCTGTGCTTTAATTGAAGAAATTCCATCCAATCTAAGAGTATCATCATTTTTACTTTACGGTGTGTCTGTTTTATACAAACTAAAGATCAATTACTTTCTTCAAGATGTCTCTATGGTTAACAATCTGTTTAGATATATTTCCAAAGACCCATTTGGGACAAAAAATGATTTCTTTATCAAAACGATAGATAACTCTAAACCCATGTCGTTACTCAAAGACGACCCCAAGTTCTCCATAGCTCAGGATATAGTTCCTGAGTTTGAAAGTGATGATATCGAGCTTGGAAGAGGTTGGTTTGAACAAAAGGAAGATAATCTGACTACTTTAGACATCAATACATCTTTAGATCCTATTGAAGTACCTCCACACACAGATTTTGATATAGACTTTGATTTGAGTATGAACACGGTTCAATTGACAGGATTGGATATTGGGCTTGATTTTCCTGATAGTTTGGCCGTAACTCCACCACCAACCCCGGAACCACCAACATCCGCCTCAGAATTGGAAAGTACAAACCCAGAGAATGTAGAGAAACAGAAAATGCGTAGAAAAAGAAAACATGCTTTAATTGTTGATGATGATTTAACAGCATCAGATGATTACTTTAGAAAGTTTGCCAAGTTTTATAATTTGATCATGGAATCAGAAATCTTGGGAATTAAACACCCCATGGGGTTGGAGAATCTAGAAATTGAAGTGGGAAGAAGATTGGAGCTTCCCTCAATAGGAGATATTTCTTCTCTTAATTTAGATTTAGACCCACCAATGGAATCTGATTATGATGTATTTGATTTATCATTTCCAGAACTTAATACTACTGAATTAAGGTCAGGGTCTAGAAATTTTTCCAGTTCCAGACGACACTCAATGGAACCAAATACTTTGGAAATTTCAGACAATCACCAGAGTTTGAAATTCTTAGTATACCTTGAGAATTTAGCATCCAGTCAAAATGTTCGAAAATTGAATTTTAATGAAATTTGTCCTCCAGTGTGTGACAAAAAGTTGGTATGTCAGTCCCTCCTGTGTATTTTACAATTAGCTACCAACAGTAGGGTTTCTATCAACCGTTTAGGTGAAGAGTTTGAAGTTGTTTTATAATTTCGCAGCCAAAAAAAAAGAGAAAAAAAGAGAAAAAAAGATAAAACCTTCTACTACTAATGTTACATTCACTAATACAAACGAATCGTCAGAATTAAACTTTTCACCTAGTTAGCAACACCATTTTCATCATGTTTAGCAAATTCTTCTTCAGCTTCCTTCAAATCACCTTCTTCAGGTTCTTCTTCATATTCACTGTGGTGTAAAGATAAAGTTGGTTTAACAGCAGCAGAATCTAAAGTCCAAGCAGCTAAAGCGTTTTCAGCATCAATGATAATTTGCTTACTGGCATCATAACCATCATAAGCTGGTCTAGTCTCACCAGGAGTAACAGCAGAATCGTCTAACAATTCTAATAAAGCTTTACCGTATCCAGCAATTAAAGCGTATTTTTCAGCCAATTCTCTAGTAGCATCAAATTGATAGTTGTAAGCAGCCTTCAATTGTTCTCTAGTAATATTAGACAATTGAGCTTCAGCAACTAAAGATTCAGCTTCAGCTCTAACCAATTCTTGTTCTAAAACAGGAATTTTAGGACTTTGAGGGTCCTTGTATTTCAAGTGAGCAATTTCATCGGTAATCTTTTGTTTTCTGTCTCTGGATGGTTGAACAGAAGATTCAATGTTTCTGATGGTTTTCAAAGTGATTCTGTATTGATCATACTTGTCAATGTATTGGTCTTCTAATTCACCAATTTCGTAAATTAAAACCCCTAATTTATCAGTGACATCACTAACGTCATCATCATTTTCTTCACCCCAGGTAGACAATTGCTTAGCAACGTCTCTTCTTTCTCTGGCAGTCAATTCAATGGCTCTCATAACGTTCTTTTCCATCTTGATGTATTGAGACAACTTTCTGGATAATTCAGGACCAGTAGAACCGGCCACAGTCTTTCTGAAAGTGGAAGCAATACCCCCCTTACCAAAGAACTTGGACTTGGTGGAAGAGGGTGGAGGTGGAGGACTTTGCAATTGACTAGCAGTGGGTGCTTTGCTTGATCTTAAAGAATAAGTTCTGTGCATCCTTAATTTTTCACAATTGTCGTTGAAAAAAAAATCCCCCGGAACGAGATTAATTATATAGGAAATTTCATCCCTTAATGGATGAACATTTCTTCATTATTGTGCGACAAAATGTTGCTGGCTTGCCCAATTGGGGCGGGCTACCTGCAGGCCCATCATTTATCAAATTAAATAATTATAGTTTGTAACCTTGCTGAAACTTTAATTCGGGTCACTCATAAGCTGGTCATGTCAACAATGGTGTTGGTTACGGAAAATCCGTCATGGGAGTTGTAGTTTAGTGTTGGGATGAAGTCATTAAATGGGTGGTGACGAATTCGCATGACGTCATGGACCTCATCGAATATGAACCCAGAAATAAGGATAGAAATTTATACGAGGGTGAAATTTGGGAAATGGGTGATGGATTAGAGGGATTGTTCTAAGTGTAGGGGGTTATTGTATTGAGAGTGTTACTATAGTCTGTATAGATTTTTCTTGTGTCTTTTTCTGTGAATTTTCACCTTTTTTTCATGTTTTCTTCGGCTCTTTTTCGGGCTTTTCTTTCCTTTGTTCGGTGGCTAGTGCTCGCGTCTGAAATTCCTGCAATGGAAGCCCTGTATGACCATATTCGAATATATACGTAATAGGTACCTTACTATAATTAGCTACTTTACGCTATGAATATTCTTCTGAGATGCTAAAGCCGGACAGGGTAAGAATCGGAAATGTGATTTTGTTATTATTGATTACAAAACTATCGCACTAACACCAATTTCTCAGCTATCCCTCTATTTTAACTCTCTTAACACCATTCTCCTCTCCGTCAAGCCCTCTTTTAGGGTACAAACTAACCCCGCCTAATATCCTATAATAATCTTCTTCTAAAGCTTGGTAAGCAGTTTGCAACTTGTCTAATCTCATAGGTTTTTCCAAAGTCAACAAAGCTTCTTTATTTTTATTGTACAATCTTTTCTTAATATAAAGTCTAATTTCTTTTAAACTCAAAGTGTTGAAGGTTTTATAATTATTCAACAAGATCATTTCAATAAGTCTGTTGAATTGTCTTTTTTCGAATTTCTGTTCCACTTTAAATTCTTGAGGCCAATTGGTGTTAAGTTTGGTGAAATTTATATCTTTCAAAGTAATAAGACTCTTCAATCTATTCAAATCGGCTTTATCTCTCATATCATCAAAACTTTCGTTAGGGTCTTCCACTACAATTTCAATAACATCTTGATCCTTAAGCCATAAATCGTACAATTGGTTATAAAATTTGCCCCCTATACCTTTACCTTGGTAATTTGGTAAAATTATAAATTGACTGATTTTTTTTCTGATTTGCTTAATACCTTGGTCAAATTGATTTGCCCCTGGGTATTTCCAGTAATTATAAGCGGTACAGAACCCCACTAAACTTTTTTCTTCTTCACCTTTTTTGTAAACTACATACAAATCCCATAGTTCATCTTTATGATCAATGAAAGAACCAGCTTCAATGAATAATAAGACTAAAATTTGAAGTCTTTTGTGTAATTCACTTCCAGCAGAATCTTTAAGATTGATTTTGTAAACTTCATATTCTTCAAATTCCACCAATTTGTCACCTGGAATCACATAGTCTTTCTTCTCTTCTTTAATAGCATCCACCCATTTAACTTCATCTTTGAACACAGTAGATGGTGGTAAATATTTCATCATAGTATCTTTAGGATCCTCAAGTTCTATATTACTCAATTTTTCCTCGTACTTGACGTTTAAAAACGGATAAAAAGTGTAATGGTCAAAACATAAAAAGATCACCAAATCTTTAAATCCATAGATGGTTTCGTTATCGCCAAAAATGGGGTAGGTGAAAACGGGAGTAAAGTTAATGGCAGTGCCATTAGGCTCAGTTATAAATAATTTGAGTACTTCATTGGACGAAGAAGTCCAGAGTTCTGGCTTTAAAGCTGCTGTGATATCTGCCATACGCGTAGGATGAAAGTTCGCGGTTGAGAATTTTCAGAAAAGAGTTTTTCAGGATCAAGAGATTTCAGAGAATTTTTCATGAAGAACTTCCATGAAGAACATTTTATGGAGTTTTCGGAATAAAAACTTTCCAGAGCTATCAGAAATAAAAATATTCAACTTTTCTTATAAATACTAAATAATACCTGGTTCCCTCAAACTCAAGCTTATCTACTCTGTAACAACAACTAAATCTCCAGCATCAACCATATCTCCATTCTTATGGAAAATCTTCACAACTTTACCGTCCTTAGTAGCATTCACTACCATTTCAGTCTTCATAGCTTCAACCACCACTAAACCATCACCAGCCTTGACTTGGTCACCAACTTCAACCAAAGGTTTCCAGAATCTTCCACTGTATTCAGAGTACACCATTTCGGCATCTTCTCCAAATTCTTGTTCCAGAAGATTAATAGGTTGGTCGTTCTTAGCCAATTCAGCATTAGACACTTGAATTAATCTGTTGAATTCTTCAAGTTTATCCCCACCTTGATTCTTTTGGAACTCTTCAATGGAATCTGAATGTTCTTGAATCCATTCAAGATACTTAGCATGGTCAAAAACAGATTCTACCATATCAACCTTAAAGTGACCAGCATTCATTTGTTCACTAAAGTTATCCACTTCTTCTTCAGTGGTAGGGTAGAATTCCACTTGGTCAAATGGTGACAATAACCAAGGATGAGCCACAGAATGACTTCCCAAAGTCAACTTGTCCCAAATAGGTACGGTTCTACCGACCAATTGGTATCCACCAGGAGACTCCATGGTATAGATACACATATAACTACCACCAATACCAACAGTACCGTTTGGTGTGAAGGTTCTAGAAGGATTATACTTGGTACCCAAGAATCTCTGTCTAGGATCCAAAGGTACAGCACAAGGAGCCCCAAGGAAAACATCACCTAAACCAAGCACCAAGAATCTGGCAGAATAAAGCATATCTTTAACATCACTTCTATCGATACCATTAATGGAGGCAATAAAGTCCACATTGTTTGGTAACCAAGGAGCTTCACTTCTAATGGTTTCACTGTATCTTTTAACAGCATCCATGGTCTTTTTATCTTCAAAAGCCATAGGCAATTTGATGATTCTGGAAGGAACCTTCCATTTATTAACGAAAATGATTTCCTTTTCGATGGATATCAAAATCTTCAAAAGTTCTTGTTGTTTGACAGTTTCATCAAACTCAATCAACACTGATCTAACCCCTCTAGACATCTCTACAATTCCAGGAGTTTTCCGTTCAGTGACAATCTCAATAAGTTTGTGGATTCTATAAGACAAGTTCAAGTCCATAACATTGTCTCCATACTCAATAAGAATGTATCTGTCACCAGCTTGTCTGTAAACCACTTTTGGTGAATTACTAGATACTTGGACAGTAGCTAATACTGGATCATCTGGTTTAGATAATTGTTTACCTTCAATGGTGGGAAGACTTCCTTCAAACAGTTCAATCACTTTATCTTGATCAAGTTTCAACTGTTTGGCATCTTCCCAGCTTAAAGGTACAAATTGTACCAAATCACCGGGTTTGACTTGTCCAATCTTCCACATTTCTGCTTCAGCAACAACAGCTTCACAAACAAATCCTCCTAAAGAAGGACCATCACAAGTTAAAATGACAGGTTCATCACCAGTGAAATTAATAGCACCTAAAGAATAAACATAATCGTGAGCATTAGATGGATGTAATCCAGCATCACCACCATCGGGCCTAGCCCATTTAGGTTTAGGTCCAATTAATCTAACTCCGAATCTGTTGGAATTGTAATGGATTTTCCATTCAGTACTGAAAAATTCTTCAACTGATTCTTGTTGAAAGAAATCTGGAGCTCCATGAGGTCCACAAGTAACACCAACTTTCCAACTCTTTTTGGAATTGAAGTCGTAAGAAGGAATCAAACTCTTGGGTACAGCAGTAGGCTTGGAAATAGTATCAGGTAAAGTACAGCTTGGTAATTCTGGTTGACCCAAGAATAAAACATCACCCAACTTCAAAACTCTTCCGTTGTAACCACCCAAGTTACCCAAGGCAAAAGTGGATCTGGATCCAAGATACTCGGTGACATCAATACCGCCACGAATAGCAAGATATGCTCTACAACCAGACGTAAGTTTACCAATGGTAAGTTTATCACCAGTCTTAATAGCAAGGGGAACCCATTGGTTGACAGCCTTTCCATTGATTTCAACAGAAACCTCACCACCAGTAACACTGACCACGGTATCGTGGTGAAACAAAATCTGGGGTCCGTTCAAAGTGATTTCAATACCAGGAGCAGCTTTGTGGTTACCGACAATTCTATTACCAATTCTGAACGAATACTCATCCATACATCCTGAAGGTGGAACCCCAATGTGCCAGAATCCTTTTCTACCGGGGTAATCTTGCACGGTGGTATAAGCACCAGGGTTTAAGATTTCAAACGCAGTGGGTGTGTACTTGTAGGAATCCAAGATCTTGGTATGCATTTCCACATTTTCAAACATCTTGGAGTTGGCAATAGATCTCAAGTAATCAACATTGGTAACACATCCATAAACCACAGTTTCATCCAAAGCTTTTCTAAGTTTAACTAAAGCTTCGTTTCTGTCCTTACCGTGAACAATAATCTTGGCTAAAGTAGGATCGTATTCAGCACTGACAACAGTACCCTTTTCGACCCAACCATCGATTCTGGCCCATTCGGGGAATTTCACGTCCGTCAATTGACCAGGAGATGGCATGAAATCCTTAACAGGGTTTTCGGCGTATAATCTAGCTTCCATAGATGCTCCAGTGACATTGACTTCCAATTGATCCAAATCAGTGGCCATATCAGCAGCAATTAAAAGCATCCATTCTACTAAATCTAAACCAGTAACCATTTCGGTAATTGGGTGTTCAACTTGTAATCTGGCATTAACTTCCAAGAAGTAAAACTCGTCTCTTCTTTCATCATAAATGAATTCAACAGTACCAGCACACTTATAGTTCAACAAACTGGCTAAAGATTCCCCAGCAGCTCTCATTTTAGCTCTGGTGGTTTCAGGTAAGTTTGGAGCGGGAGTTTCTTCAATAACCTTTTGATTTCTTCTTTGTAAAGAACAATCTCTTTCTCCTAAAGCTTTAGCTTTCCCATACCCATCACCCAAGATTTGGATTTCCACATGTCTGGCGTTTTCAACAAATCTTTCCAAGAATACACCATCATCTCCGAAATATGATTTCCCTTGATGTTTGACAGTTTCAAAGATTCTTTCAATCTCATCTTCAGAGTCACATTTCTGTAACCCAATACCACCACCACCAGCAGTGGATTTAACCATAACAGGGTATTCCAACTTATTGGCGACTTCTCTGGCTTCTTTGGCAGACCCAATCAAGTCAGAACCTGGAACTAATGGAACATTGGCAGCTTTGGCAATTTCTCTGGCACTATGTTTCAATCCCAATTTTCTGATGGCATCTCCAGAAGGTCCTACAAACACAATTCCTTCCTTACCACATCTGTCAGAAAAGTCAGCGTTTTCAGATAAGAACCCGTACCCTGGAATAATGGCTTCCGCACCGGATTTTTTTGCAGCCGCGATAATCTTATCGATGGAAATATAAGTTTCCGCAGCTGAACGGCCATGTAAAGGAATGGCAACATCGGCCATTAAAACATGTTTAGCGTATTTATCCAAATCAGAGTAAACGGCAATGGACTTGACTCCTAATTTTTTCAAAGTCTTGATGATTCTAACGGCAATTTCACCTCTGTTTGCAACCAATACGGAATTGAAAGGTTTTTTAATATGAGACTTGGTGTGTTCAATATAATTAGCCCAACCACCGAATTTGGTAATTTCAACGGTTCCGGACTCTTTGTAACCAGATTCTTCACAAATGAAAGATTTGACAACCTTACCGCTTTCTAATTCAACAGATCCAATACCTAAAGGTTGAGGGACGAGACCAACAAATTCACCAAATTTCTCTAAAGGAAGGGAATAGATTTCAATGGTGATTTTTTCACCGCCAGTTTCTTCAGCATTCACTCTTCTTAAGCCGGGTTTTAAAATAGGACCCTTTTTAGGTAAACAGTATAACTTGTAATTTTTGGAGGTTTTGGTTTGTTCCACGAAAACAGCGTTACACTTTCTCAATTGCCAGTGCAAACCGAATCCTTTCAAATGAGCACCAACAACAGCCAATTCGATGCTGGCAGATTTATTGACAGCTGGAACTAAAGGTAATAATTCATCACCGACACCCACAAATCTATCTTTCAAGCAACCAACGTATCTCTTACCGTTACTATATTTCTTCATATACTTATTAGCAAGATCAAGTAAGGCAAAATCGTTGAATTTTTTAGAAATCAAAGTAATACCAAATGGTAACCCGTCTTCTCTGAATCCAGCAGGAATCGACAAAGCAGATAAATCAGCCAAATTAACAAAATTGGTATAGGTACCTTGGAAAGAATTAATTTTGACAGGCTCATTTTGGATTTGTTCAATGGTAGGAGTCAATGGAGCAGTAGGAACAATCATCACGTCAATACTGTCCATGATAACTTGGATTTGTTGTAAAAGTTCTTGTCTTTTGTATTCATAAGTGAAACAATTAGCAGCAGTATATTTTTCACCTCCTGTAACAATAGCGTATACAACAGGATCAATATCTTTTTCTGGAGGATTAGTACTGAAGAAATCTTTAGTAGCCAAGTACCGTTCACTGACCCAAGGACCTTCGTACAATAACTTGGCCAATTGCAAGAAAGGTTCAATGTTAACGGAAGAAGTTGTCACTTCAGATAAGTTTTGGAAAATATCAACAGCGGTATGGAAAAGTTTGGGGTTTTCCTTTTCTTCAAACCAAAGTAAATGACTAGGAATACCAACTTTAGGTTCATGGAAATACCTTAATGGGTTTTCAGGTAATGGTCTGGAATATCCATCATTTTCTCCATCTGGTTTAGCTAAAACGTCCAAAACTAATTGAGCATCTTGTAAATTCAATGAGAAGATAGACACACAATCCAAAGACTTACAAGCTGGAACCACACCACTACAAGAAAAAATTCCCTTGGTGGGTTTTAAACCAATGACATTGTTCAATGCAGCAGGTACTCTACCAGAACCAGCCGTATCGGTACCAAGAGCAATGGGAACAATACCTCTAGCCACGACAGATCCACTACCAGCAGAAGAACCACCACTGACGTATTTGGAATTGAAAGTGTTGGGGGTAATACCGTAAGGGGATCTGGTACCAACTAACCCGGTAGCAAATTGGTCTAAATTAGTTTTACCAATAACAATGGCTCCGTTGTCTCTTAAAAGCTTTACCACAGTAGCGTCTTGATCTGGATCGTATTTGAAACTAGGACAGGCAGCAGTGGTGGACAAATTTTTCACGTCAATGTTGTCCTTAATGGCCACAGGGACACCATAAAGGGGTAAGGAAGACTTTTGGGAGTTACTCTGTAAGAAATCCCATTGGTGTTGTAAGCTTTCTTTATCAGACAAGCTAATCCAAGCAGGATCATCAGGAGATTGAGAAGTTAACAATTGGAGTAATAAATCAAACGATTCTTGAGGGGTAGAATCGAAATGGAATTTGACCCAATCGTTAATTGACCACCCAATAAACGACATAGTTGAAAGTTTGGGAAAATGTGGTGATTTGTGGTTTTAAATAAATTTGTTCAAATCAATGGAATAGACCGAAGGGCGTGAGCGTACCAATAGATAGGACGATAAAAAATTGGCAACTCATAGAGATGAGATGCGGTGCAAACCCGGGGTTACGGCCCTGCGACAACGGGCCGGAGTAGAAAATATGTTGCAAGAGGTGGAAATATGAATGGGAGGTGATGGGAGGTGGTGGTGGGATAGTAATAGGATGGTAATGGGACGGCAGTATGGTAGTGTTATGGTGATGGTATGTTATATGTGCCAACGGTATGCTATGCCTACTGTATTCCAACTGTATCCCAGCGGAGTCAAATTTTGACCAATAGATCTTGCCCCTATAACATCTTCCCATAACCTAGATCCTTTGAACTCTAACCTAACCATGACATCAATATTTTGCATTCATTCACCCGCTCAGGTATCGTCGCATTTTATTGGTTCAAGATAAAGATAACAAAAAATTAACCTGTGGTGCGAGGATTGAGACCTGCAGTAACGGGAATTTGCAGCCTATAAAATATTGCTATATTTGATCCACGAGATTCACACTATAAGAAAAGAATAGAATAACTCCATTGGTACAAAGATTTATATCCGTTTACATATTACTTTCAAATGTATTTCTCAATTTATTACTCAATTTATTACTCAATTTATTACTCAATTTATTACTCAATTTATTACTCAATTTATATCTCTATACTACATCTATTTCTTCTCATCCAGATCCTCATTGGATAAATATCCATCTATATTTCTTCCCTCTACCACTTGAGCACTTCTACTCATAGTCAACAACTGTGATTGAACTTGTGATTGAACAGCATGTAATTGCTCAGGATTAGATTGTTGCCATTCTTTAACCTTATACCCTTGTCCCGTCAAATCCCAGTAAATTCCTCTCATGGTGTGGAAAATAGACGTCCTACTTTCATAGACAGGTCCAATGATCGTTAATATAGCAGTGTAAAATAACCAAATAAATGCCACAGCAATCCATCCAGTGAAGAACCGTTTGGAAAAAATATACTTACTTCCAAACATGGGCATTGGCCATAACACAAGGAAACTAATAGTCAAAAATACACAAAGTCCAAACGCTCTTTTGAAATTTTTCGCTAATTTTTCTGTTTCTTCAGCATACTTTTCCTTGTTAACCATAGCTATTTCATAAGCTGCTTGTGTAGTTTGAGATTTAAGTGGGGCTACCATACCAGAATCAACATTCTTTTCATCATCAATTGAACCCATTCCTTCAGCTTCCGCTAACTCTTCTTCTTCATCCACACGAGTAATAGCCTTCAAAAGATCCCAGTTGAAATTTTGAGGTTTGAACACAAATGTAAATAATGTCAGGGTAATCACAGGAGTTAAAAGAGCTACCAAATTACCCGTCAACATAGCATCATCTTCAAAAGTGGTATCCACATTGACAGTACCGAATTTAGCTTTAGTGCACACCAACCATGCCATGATGGCCAAAGTAGTGGCAATTGGAGGAGAAAAGGCAGCTGCTTGCCAGTTCTGTTTTTTGTTGAACAACGTTAATACAGAAGGGAATACAGCACCTCCAAGTAAAATCCCGGTCATTTCATAAATGTACCCCATGGAAACTTTGGCGTAGTATAATCCGATAGCAAAAGCTGCCATTACATATGCGAAAACCACCACGGTAATATGTGATACTCTGATAATCTGTTTACCAGTAGCATTAGGGTTAATATAACCACGATAGATATCGAAGGCCATAATATTGGAAACGGCAACCAACTCTGAAGACATGGCAGAAGTCACAGCAGTAAACATCATCAACAAAGTTGCAACCGCACCTCCTTTTCCTAATAAGGCAACGGACGCATTTGGCAACACCAATCCGGCGTTAGCTTCATAGGTACTTAAAGTTTCTGGATAAGTTGGCCAGGCAGGAGTGTTTTCAAGGGCCAAAGCCGATAATCCCATAGTAGTTGCAGTGAAAAAGGGAATGGCAAACCAAGCAAGAGCCCCTAAAATATATCCAGGAGTAACCGCATTAGGATTTGCAGCAATAGCTTTCATGAAATATGAATTGTCCATAAAGAACAGCCCAAAGTTAGACACGATGTTAATGACAAAGAAAATACCTCCAGATCTAGAATTCATAGTTAAGTAACTTCCTTCAGCATTTCCTTCTCTAGGTTTGGTTTCTGCCACTTTCGTTACAAGATCGTATACTTTACCAGGAGACCCTAACCTATCATCATTAGCCCAAGCAGTAAAACCAAATATCATGGCAATGATAACCACAACAGCACCATTGACGTAATCAGTAATAAATGTAGCCTTTAAACCCCCAAAGATAGTATACATAACCACACCTAAGGGTAACAAAAGACAAGCAGCCACTACATGCATTCCGGTCAAGTCACTTAACACACCAGAACCTCCAGCCAACAACATAGCAGTAACTAACACATTGGTAATCAACCCCCAAGTACAGTAAACCCAATGGGTGACTTTTCCGTATCTGGCACGGATAATTTCCAAATATGTATGGGCTGCAGGAGCTCTTTCTTTAGCTTTGATGGCCAAACTACTGAACAAAATAATTTGACAGGTAGCACCGGCAGCGTAGTAGTAGGCCCCACTGACACCATTGTTATACGTCTGGGTGGTAGACGTTAACAAAGTGGCGGACCAGGTCCAGGAACTGACCACACACGCACTGATTAAAAATTTCTTAACACTTCTACCAGCCGTAGCGAATTCTTCAGCTGTCATAACTTCTCGGTTATATCTTTTCAATAAATAAGTAATCCCCATCATAGCAAAGGCAAAGGCACATCCTAATCCAACGACTACTCCGTACCCAGCCCCTTGAGGCAAAGCAACATATTTAACACCAGAATCGCTCATGTTAAAATTGATATTAATTGAGATGAGTGAGACCGCATTAAGCTTATATAGGATCTTAATTCATCTACTGATAAGATAACATCTAGATCACGACATTTTTCTTAGTAGGCCCGAAAAAGGCCCGCTTGTATTGTTAGCTAAGCCAACGGTTTTCATAGGGAACAATAACCTGGCACCAAAAGGTTATTTGCTGTGAAGACTTTCCTAATTGGGAAGGGTTGGCAGAATTGCGCGTATTTACGATGATAAGATAAGCAGTGGGATTGCTGTAATTTAGGTTTCACGTTACAGTACAAAAGCCAAGGTAGATACGGCCGATAGGATGATAGTAGTACAACTAGACCAATTAGAGCGTAACACTTTATACAAATTAACACCTTTTACATTTGTTGAATTTTACAAACTATGCTTTCTATTCTACAGAATATTCTCCCGACATATTTTATACCCCTTGCTTATTCGCTGGGATCGGCATCAAATTTTCAACATCAAAATTTTAAGCCCTTTAGTTCCATCATGCTCCCAATGTCGTTTGCCATGTCGGGCTGTTTCTTGGCCCGGGTCGGCGGAAAATGCGAACGGCTCTCTTTATCTTCAGGATTATGATCTACAATATCTTGGTCTAATTGGTAGGTATCTTGCTGTTGGAGATTTTGTAGACTTTGCTGGATATTTTGTACATCTTGCTGTTTCATATGAATCTCTTCTCTTTTCCGCTCTTCCTCGATTAGCCTCGTCTCAAATTCTTTTTCCAATTGGTTCTCAAAACCATCCTCAAAACCTTCCTTAAATTTGTTGGCAAAATAGAACGTCCCTTGAATTGTCATATCAATGACGATTGATTGGTTCTCGATCATTCGCGTCAATTCTTCAATTGTGATATCATTGGACCAATTGAATTCTTCACTGATCTCTTCTATTCTGTTCCCTTTGAAGTATCGATGAGTTTCTCTCATATAATTGTCTTCATCGTCATAGAAATTCTGGTAATATTTTTGCTTGAATTTTTCAAATTTAAATTGTTTTTCCTGTCTGGCCATGAAATTGATGATTAATTTAGAGTAGTCATCGTTGTATTTGGGCCGTAATGTTTTAAGACCAGTGGTTTCGTAGTTTTTAAGTATTATAGGCAAAGACAATTTTTCGAAAAAATCTATGGATTTTTGAAAGTCAGTTGACGTTACAAGTTCAGTTCCAAATCCTTGACTGATGATTAAGTATCGATTATAATCAGCAAATAAATCAGGAAGTGTGATCATCGAAGAGCTTTTGGTTAGTATGTACGTTATTAAATATTCACTCAAATGACGAGCCAATTCTTCGTGGTAAAGTTTGGAAGTCTTGGTGATATTTAATGGTGGAAGTTTTTTAACGTATTGGTTGGGTAAGGGTTTGATTAGACTGTTGAATGTTCTAGATAGTTTTAATAGGTCCTTGGCTTTATACATCAACTGTTCCAAATCTTCCAAAGAAGTAGTTAACGTCAATTCATTTTCTTTCCGGGTCCGTTCACTTAAAAGTTCAAGTTTATGGATCCCGCTTCCAGGTAAATTTGTATTGGCGGAAAGCTTCCTTTCGTTAACATGAACAGAATTAACATTTGCACCGCCTGATTTAACTAATTTGTTCCACTTGTTCTTATCTATTACCTCGTTAAGCACCTGGTTGAATTTAGTTTCTCCTCCTTGTCTGAAACTAAGCTTTACGTATTGCTCCGTACTGGAATAAGCCTCTTCATCTTCAAGTATTATGTTTAATGGGTTCGTAGATTTGCTGGGTATCTTATTTTTCAACTGTCTGGGTAAGGAAGACTTCAATTCCGTACCACACATCTCACAAAACTTCAAAGACGGATGATTAATAAATGTACACTTAGAACATTGATCATCTCGCGTGGCAGGTGTATCTTCTGGAGGAGGAGTGTTTTTCTGGGACACTAGTGCTTCTATATCTTTCCTTTTGGGTGGTATTCCACAATTGACACAGTTGGGAAGATGGGTTAGGTCTAATTGGGGTAAATGGTTGTTAAAGGAACATATTTTACATACCCAATCTAGGGCACTGATTTCTTCTTGTGGAGACTGAGAATCTATGAAAATTTTGATTTTAGGAGAAGACCGTAGAAATCCATCAATTGGCTCGGTTCTAACCACATTGGCAATATCTAACGATATACTTAACGAGATAGTTTCGTTATCAACATAAATTATGCGATGGTTGGTCAAATAAATTCGACCAAATTGTCTATTTGTAATTTTCACTTTTCCCTGATATAACCCTATATTGTCTCTGATATACAATATCTCCTCGTTCTCCAGTAGAACAGGACGGTTGCTCCTGTTAATATTGACGGGCTGCCAAATATTTATACCTTTCATATCTCCATAATTTTCAGTTCGCGGTCTGTGATCTATACAAAAGGGATTCCAAGCGAAGAGCTCCTTTGAACCAAATGTCATTCCTTTTTAAAAGAAATCCAAGAACCCCTCAGGAACTCATTCGAAGTCTTAATGAACAGATTTCCAAAATTGACCCTTCCAACGATAACCATCGAAAGTATCAAGATGATTGTAGTAGATTCTTAAAACAAATCAAAATCATTTTACATGGGGACGATGAAAATGAACCCCAGCCTGATCAAATCACGTTATTAGCCCAAGAGATCTATCAAACCGATTGTTTGTACCATTTAATTGATAATTTAAACAAGTTGGATTTTGATAGTCGAAAAGATGTTTCCATATTGTTTCTGACTTTGTTACGACGGAAAATAGGGAATAAATCTCCTACAGTAGATTACTTACTTAACAAACAAGAAGTGATTATTTTACTATTACAAGGTCAAAATTTACAAGAAATTGGGTTAATTTGTGGTTCAATCTTACGAGATTGTATTAAATTTGAAGCTATCAATGATTTCATTTTAAATCATAAAATGTTTTGGAATTATTTCCAATACGTGCAAAACGAAATCTTTGAAATTGCCACAGATTCATTTACAACATTACACGATTTACTAACTATTCATAAAAAATTGGTGGCTACATTTTTAGCCAATAACTATGAAACTTTCAATCAAAAAATGAACCAATTGATTCAACTGAAAAACTATGTTACCAAACGTCAAAACATTCGATTATTATCAGAATTGGTATTAACCAGATCAAATCAGGTTTTTTTGAACAAGTATTTTGATGATACTAACAATCTTAAGCTTATCATGTTACTATTAAGTGAGAAGCTGAAAAATTTACAAATTGAAGCATTTCATATATTCAAGTTTTTTGTAGCTAAACCTAAAAAGTCCCAAAAGATTCTTGATATTTTGATTAAGAATAAAGATAATTTCATTGAATTTTTTGAAAAATTCGATGTTTCAAGTTTTAACGATTCGAATTTAAATGATGAAAAGGAATATATATTGAATGAGATTAAAAAGTTGCCAGATATAGAAAGGATATAATTTAAAATCAGCAAGAAATTATTGATCGTTAGATCCACATATGAAATAATTGCTTCTAAAACCAAAATACATATGCAAATAATCGCTTCTTTTATTCCAAATCAAAGAGTTACTTCTCATATCTTACTTCTCATATCTTACTTCTCATATCTTACTTCTATTCATCTATACTAATAATCCTTGGCTAATAATCCTTAGCCTTGGTGGTCCATCCCTTGTATTCATCTCTTCCATATTCTATATCTTCCATCCATTGCTTTATTTGTTTGGTCAAATCTCCAGCAGTTCCATTTCCAGCTGGCACAGCAATTTGTTCTCCTTGGAATTCAATGTTTCCAATAGATGAAACAATAGCAGCAGTACCTGATCCAAAAGCTTCCACTAATTTACCTTTAGCAGCAGCTTCTTTAACTTCATAGATAGTGAATGTTCTTTCACTGACAATCCATTCATCTTTTGGTAATCTTTCTCTACACAAATCCAAAATAGAATCCCTACAGACTCCTTCCAAGATAGTACCATCTAATGGAGCAGTTACAAGTTCTTTCTTACCGTCTTCAGTTTCAAAAACAAAAAAAGCATTCATAGTACCGGCTTCAGTAACTAAACCTTCTTCACCGAAAATCCACAAGTTTTGTTGATGGCCCTTTTTGGCAGCCAATCTTTGAGGCATGATACATGGAGCATAGTTAGCTCCCAACTTACTGTTACCAGCTCCACCAGGCCAAGCTCTGACGTAATCTTGGGTGGCGTCTAAAGAAACTGGCTTGAGACCAGTCTTATAGTAAAGACCAACTGGAGATGCAATAATGTAAATAAGGGCTCTATCTGGTGAAGCGACACCTAAACTTGGAGTAGTACCAATCATAGTAGGTCTAACATACAAAGAATAACCTTCTTGGTCAGGAATAAATTCTTGTTCGACTTCCACAAACTTAGCAATCAATTTGGCCAATTCAGCTTCATCAAAAGATGGTAAATCTATTCTTTGAGCTGATTTGTTCATTCTAGCCATATTTTTATCGAGTCTGAAAAATAAAGCATTACCGTCTTTATCTTTGAAAGCTTTCAATCCTTCAAATAATTCGAATGAATAGTGGAAAACAACAGAGGAAGGATCCAAACTCAAGTTATGGTAAGGACTTATAACTGGTTGACCCCATCCATTTTCTTTGGTCCATTCTACTTCCAACATATGGTCGGTGAAAGACTTTCCAAACACTAATTCTTCATTGGGCAACTTTTGCTTGGGAGTGGTGGTCTTGTTTATCACAAGCTTACTGGCGTCTAAAGACATGGTCCGGTTGAAATTTGAAAGTGGTGTGGTATTAATACTTTTAAATATTCTTCCAAGCATTATACTTTTTATACCCGAAAGTCTGCGAACAAAAAACCTTTATAACCGAAAAACACATATGACTAATCGCAGTTGACAGGAAATTCGGTTATTGAAGGGAATGTGGGTTATAAGAGTCAGAGGTGGAGATAGTCTGCGGGTGTTTATAAAAGATTATGACTAAATCAAGATCCTGGGGAAACATCATGTTGACTAGATTTTTGATTCCCATGAACTTTTCGAATTTTTTAAATTTTTCAGGTTTTTCACTGCGATGCCGTTACCGGTAAGGCTTTGATAGATCGCGTGTTTTGTTTCTTTGTTGATACTTTTATATTTGAACATCTTGGTGATACTTTCATATATAATATCTTATTGATACTTTTATATTTATGAATTTCCTATGTTACTCTATAACTACATTCTCCACCAAAAACCCATTCAACAATAACTTATCTCCAACTATCATCAAAGCAGGAATCTTACCATTTTCTATCACCACCTCAAACTTATCTACATGGATCTTGGACCCTGGTTCTATAAAAATACCGTTGATTTTAGTGATTCTAGTGATAACATCATGTACTATTACTGATTCACTCTCCAACAATGGTCGATTTACAGCTTTAATATGTTCAAGTGTAACTCGTTCATGGTTGGAATCAATATTGTCCTGCTGTATAACTTCTATGCTTAGTCTTAAATCTTTGAATTCGGGAAGATAATAACCATCTTGCACTTGAAACATATCCAGATCAGAAATATTGGCTTTATCTCCTAAAAATAAATCAAACTTGTTTGTGTTAGAAGGAAGGGGACAAACAAGAGAAGGGTTAAACATGGTATACTTTTCATAGAATTGGTTGGTCAATTCAATGTAACTGTCTTCCTTGCTCAAGTGCTTGGGACGTCTTAAGTAGTTTTCATACTCATTATCTATACTGAAAAGATTCATTGAGTAGTAGTTTGATTTTAAAAAATCCTGGGGGGATGATACGAATGGGTTCAATTCACATTTATCGAATTTCAAAAAGTAGGGATCAGTTTTCTTTTGGTCTTGATCTTTTTTCCCTTCATTCTTTTCACCTTGCCCCACCGGTCTATACCACAAAGGATGTCCTTCAGTTGAGAATATCCAATTCTTTCCCTCCATAGCTTTCCTATGTAAAAACACCTCTTCTTCTTCATCAAACAAAAGATACAAATACTTTAAAGTTTCACTTAAAACAAACGATTCCATTCGATTTTGAAATTCCCCCGTTCTGATATCTTGCATACCTTTGAATCCACATGTAGTCTTGAAAGTGTTTTGAAAAAGATTAAACACTCGTTCTCCTATTTGCAAATACATGGGGTCTCTCGTGGCCCTGTAAAGATAATATGTGGACTCTATAAACTCAGGTCGTAAGGGGTACCATTCAAGACCTAGAATGGTATCTTTTGTAAGCTTGTTTCGAGGTAGTAAGCAATTCCAACGTTCTGGGATCAGATCGAAATGATCCCAGAGTTTAAGGAAAACCAAATGAGTGCCTATAGCATCCTTTAATTGGCCCGCCAATACTTGTACGCCTGACCAAAATGCACTCAACAGGTCGATCCAGGTGGTAGCATCCAACCCATCTTCACTGCCAACATTTGCAAAGATCAAAGAAGTAAAGTTATCATTGTTACCTTTCACCAGGTGAGTCATTAGTGCTCGGTATGACTTTTTAAACACTCCCCACATTTTCTCATCATTAAATAAAATCGCCAGTTTTACAGAATACTCATAGAAAGAATCTATAGATGCACCTATACCGGTAATGCTGTCTTTCCATTCGCTCTTTATGGGGGATATTGTCATGGGTAACAAATCCAACAGCAGCCTGGCGGACCAGATTTTCCAAAATGTCGTTTGTGAGTAGTCTTCAAACGTTGGGTCTCCCGTTAAACGAGAAAGAAGCGTGAACTCCAATACCGGAGTAGTTGCTCCTGATGTGCAAGTTTCTAGTTGTAGACTATATGGAACACTCATAACGCCATGTTTAAGATTTATTCTAGGAACGGGGATTTTACTGGATGTTTTGAACGCTGGTAATAATCTTTTTCCCAAATCATAGGCCATATCTAATAAAAACCCATCATAGGTGTCTGCGATTCTGCTAAATTCTTCACTGATTTGTATGCTCTTATCTGATAATATTAGATGGGTGGATAATAATCCACCCAAAGATCTAATGGTCATTTCAAATACTTGAATAATGACATCTTTTTCAAAATACGTCTTTTGGTTTTGTTTCAAATACGTCAACGAATTCTCAAGTTGCTGCCATTCTTCCATAATAATGAGAGTATCTAAGTTGTCAACCAAAGTCAGAGAAATATTTCCCATGACGTCGTTCCGTATGATGTCCTCTTTGTTGGCAAAATCAGGCCCGTATGGTTCACAAGTGATGGGGCGAACCTCATCGAATGGGAATCCATGATTCATATATGAGGTCCAAGCATGGTTGAACAAGGCTTTAGTTCCTGATTGAAGATATTTAAGATGTTCTGGTGTGAAGGAAGATGCAAATGTGGTGTTTGGAATAGTTATGGCAGATGCAGTGATGGCCAATGCCCATAGGATGAAACATCGTAGGATCATAATCTGAGTAATGTGAAATTCACATTACGCGAAGACAGCGCTGGCAAATTTATTGAAGAAAACGGTTGCAAAATCTCACCGAAAAAAAAGTTGTTGTTAGTAGAACTGAGTATAAAGGGATACTAGTTTTTTGTTAGCCGAAACATTGTTTCTACTTTTATTATCTTAACAAATAATACAATACAAGGGAAGTTTTTTCCAGGTTCCACTCTGGTGGTTTTAAGTACAGTTCTTTGTTTATTACTAAAGATAGGTAACTTTTAAAAAAAGTCCTGGTCTTATCTGAAAGAATTGATATGTCCTAAGTCATTGTAGACTGATAGGTCACCTTAGATGTTAATAAGAAACTCTTCTTTTCTCAAAGCTGTAACTTATCTTTTCCTAATCCTTTCCTAATCTTGTGGCTGCGAAAAACTGTACGCACCTTGCATTTTCTAGCAGTACAAACAACAATCACAATGGCCAATCCAGAAACAAGCTTCTATTTCAGTATTATAATAAAACTTTGGCAAAACCGTGCTTATTACTACTTTCTAGACTATCGGGATTTTAGAAACATTTTGTTTAGAAACAGTTTGTCAATCGATGTCAAGGGTAGTGTTCTTGTAGATGTAATCCTACGTGATATCTACTACTATGGACAAAGGGATGTTGAAGGATGGTCCAAAACAAATTATACCCCAATTCTTAATTTCATAAAGAATCATGATCCTTGTCTTTCAAAAGTATGTTTACGGTTCAACTTGTCTCTTCCTTCACCAAGAGGGGTATTTCTGTTTCCAGAACAGGGTCCGTTTGGTATTAAAAATGGCTATACTGAATTGTTCAGATTTACTTTTGAGCCACAAAATATCAATAAAATAAAAGATGAACAAATCAACAATTCTATGATCAAACTTCTAGATGAAGGAACAAATGAAGATCGGTTTGACGCTATTGATAGTATTAACAAATGTCATTTGGTTACAAGGCAGCAAGGTGAACCAGAGTCTTTTTGCAAAGACAAACTCAAAACTCAGTATTTACTACCAATTATTGAAGCTTTAAGTGTTTTGATAAAAGTTGAAATAAAAACTTGTTCACAGGTGACTAAATTAAGACCAAATGTTGGACGTACTGATCAATACATTAAACCAAGTTTTTGTTTATATGAAGTTCAACCCAACTATGAGAATCTAATTCTTCCATTCTGCATAATTGAAGTAAAGAAATTTCCTTTAATCCCACAAGAACTTATGAATGAACCTATGACTATTGATCATACATATTTCAATAATCCCAACTTTAACCTTATTACCAAACAAACAATTTGTAGCATGTTTGCAATGCAAACATTATTTGGATTCCAGTCCGATTCCTATTCTACAATCTTTTTAGAACTTGATCTTGAGTATGTGGCTAAAAATATTGAACTCTTCGGAACTAGTAAGGTAGCATTACCCATCAAGTATCGAGTGCTCAACACTGATTGTATAGCTCCATCATTCTTGGAAACTTTAGCTGCTTTTATTTACAACTCATACAGTGTTTGGAAGAAGGGTGGAGAAACTTTACAAAACGCTATTTTCCACTTCCTGAGGTTAATGATGGATGAAAGTCTTTTTAAAGAAAACTTTATGGAGGAATCCAAAAAAGACGTCAAAATAGACTTGATCGAGTGTTTGAAGACTTTGTACCCTGGTTTAATTGAAAGCTTTGACAGTGAAATTGCACTTATCAAAAGTAACAGGCCCAAAATCATCAACCACAAATTTCGTACCAACTATGTGAATGAAAGGTTAACAGTAGAACCCCATTTTGCGGTTTATGCTAGCAATTTTGGTTTCCAAAAAGATGATGACGGAATTCATTTTGATATGGCAGATGAGATTTTTGCAGAAAGGGAAATACAAGGAAAGAAAAAAAAAGAAAAGACGATAAAAGAACCAAACTTCATTCTTTTACTATTACCACGAGAAAACTTCAGAAACTACTTATTGGAGAAGGTTGAAGAAAAGTTGTTGGTTGTTAAAATATTTAGAAATGATCGTTTAATGTTAGATGAACAAGTTGAAGAAATTGAGCAAAGCTATAAGAATGAAAGAAGTGCTTCCCAAACGTTATATGAAGAACCTCAGTATAATAATTGTTACCTTAAACACAAAGAATGCACCATTTCCCTTACTATACATCCACCTGGAATATTTCCCACCCGTGATTACAGTGGAAAGGTAATTCTTTCCAGACTTATCAAGGATTGGGTATTTCCCAAAACTCAAAATACTTTCAATAAAATCAAGGAACAGCTTAGAATCATCAATAAGAGTGGTATCCAGCATCATGATATTGCTAGTAAGAATGTGCTTTATAAAGGTGGTAATGTTTACATCGTTAATTTTGCAAGCTGTGGAAAAGGTGAAAGTATCGATGAATGGGAGAAGTTTAGTTATGATCTGTTTGAACAGTGGGATTTGTGAGGGTTTTTATGGCTGCAAAAATGGCTGCAAAAACGCGCAACAATTTTTTCATTTAATACCTTCTGTTAAATACACTTTATCAATACCTTTTATTAAAAACACTTCATCAATACCTTCTATTAAATACACTTTATCTACCTTCTATTAAATACTTTTATTAAATTACTTTCTATTAAATATTATTTGTGCTACTTACCAAATATCCTATTAACTTGAGTCAAGGTCTTCCAAGTCCCAAACCAAAGAGTAACAACAGTGACCACTACATTAACCACCATCAAAAGCATCCCGTTGAGCATAAACCTGGGTGCAAATATCTTCCATACCATCAAGTGTCTTCTGAAATGAGCCGTGAATATAAAACTGGATAAACTCACCAATGTTTGGTATGTAATTATTGACGTCAAAACAGTGATGATCTGTGACAAGGCTGTAATTGGCTTACCGGTTGGGGGGATTTTCCATAAAGTAATCAATGGACTGACCAAACAGATTAAAATAAACGATCCAAAAGTGTTCAAAGTGATGTTCATCGCAGCAAAAGGCATCACAATACTATCACCCGTCATAAACGCAGTATCCCATTGAACTGAGGGAATGGTAGCTTGGTGTCCAGTACTGAAAAAATGTTGGTATCCAAGCAATCCAAAAACTATAGGTGTAATCAAGTTTCTTCTGATATCCAAAATGTCCAAAATTTCCAAAAGTGAGAGGACTTGCACCAAAAGACTGGCAATGGAAACGGCCCCTAATGGTTTGGACACCAACATGATCGCAATGGCAAAATTTATAACAAGAAGAAAATATGATGATCCATAAACATTCCCATACCCAAGAATGGTGGCTGTCGGCTTGAAATCCGGATCATCAGGCTCAAGTTCATCCACTATATCGTTTGGTGGTGAACTTTCCAATTCAGGAGTATCTTCCGTTTGTAAACTTGGAGAAGGTCTTTTAGGTGTTGGAGAACTCACGGCATCTGTGGAGACTATGGCGGCTTCTTTGGGTTTACTGAAATCTATGGTGACACACAAAGGACCTCTTGACCAAAAATAATTGGCACCTAGTAAGGTGATTGCAAGAACAATTCTGGCTATACTTAAACGTAAAGTTTTAAAAGAAATGGTAGTATACTTTTGTAAAAGACCATTGCTATCAATGAATTCAAACGTCCAGTACAAAGCATTGAGTAATAACAGAAACTTCAAAAAACTTCCAATCCACAAAACACCGGCTTGGTGGTAAGAATTGGACAATTCATAAAATGACTGAATCAATGACGGTAACATGAACGCAATGACATAGAGGAGTAAAATCGACCACCATGACATCTCAAATGTAGGCATACAGTACCCTCCTTGTTCTTCCCGACACAAATTAATGGTTGATACAGCACGGGAAAGTACTATGAACGTCACTGAGTGGGTCAATGCCAAAATCTTCTCTTCCTTATCGGCTTTTTTGTTCAAAAGAATCGACACAAACGTAGCCACACCAAAAGTGGATATAAAAAACAGTACCATTTTGTCCTCCCAAATCACAAATGAGTTAGATGCAAATATTAAACAATGGGCAATGATATAAATCAATCCCAAGAACGACCAACCGTTGAAATTGTATACGAAAAAATCAATGATTTGATGTACCAACCAGTTGACGCTAAATCTGTCCATTATCGGAGCCCAAAATCCTATGATCATTCCCAAAGCTACTCCACAACTTAAGCAGTTTCTGAGGGACAAGTTTTGGGGCATAAGCACGATGTACACTGATAAACTTAGTACCATCCCCAACAACGACATGGCAATGACCGACCCCACAAATTCAAATGACATGGTGGAAATGCGTACGGGTGGAATTGACCGGGAGTATGTCAAAATAAATGTAAAGGAAAGGAATAAGGAAGTGATTCCTACGATTATAAATCTCAAGTCAAACTTGGCCCATAAGGTTTTACAATGTTCAAGTGAAAGATTCTGGAAGGTTTTGGAATTTTCCAAAAGATCGCTTGTTGAGCCTTCCGTATACTGTTGGATGTACTGGTCGTATTTAGCGTTTAAATCCGAATTTCCCATTAACACTTTGGAAGTTTGGCGGAAATTCTGAATTTGCTTGATAGTTTTATAACTGGCTAGATTTAAATACTCATCATCTTGAAATGCTTCATCTATGGGAAATCCTAAATTATTATGAGGGATAGGTAATCCCATAAGTAAAGATATGGTAGGTACCAAATCAACCTGGTTAACTGCTCGGTAATGTTCTCCTTGTTTGGCAATATTATAAACCTCTTTAGGTTTTCTGTTCATATTAAATTGAGGGTTTTTTGTATACATAAATAAAGTACTTTCAACTTCATCTTTAGAATCCCCTCCGTGGTTCCCTGAGGAATCCATTCCATGGTCACCTATGACCATCAACATGGTCTTATCGTCCATGGTTTTTATTATATTAGAAATTTCATCGTTCATTTGATTCAATTTTGTTTTCATAGTATGATGATTTGGTCCGTATCTATGACCAATATGGTCAACCCCAAGAAAATGGCCAATTAGAACATTCCATTCACTTTGGTTCTGGGGACTTAAAAGCGGGTATATGTGTTCCAACACTCCGTTATCTACTGTGTGAAGATCCCACACGTTAAGTGAAGGATAGGGGAAATTATATTGCGGGTGAATGTATTTGCTGAAAAGTGCTTCCCAAGTATCATCACCCATAAACGCAATAGTTTTATTTTGGTTGTACAATTGCAAAAGCCAGTTATCTTCATCTATATCGTCCCCGTTGAAGTTGGACCCGGCGTCAATGAAAGTGGGCAAAGATCCGGTGGTTAAACCCTTTAGCCTCTGTAATGTGGTGGTGGGTGGGTCGGCTATGAATTTTAAAAGGGCAGCTTTATCGGGGTTTTCTTGGGCCAATTCATAAAGAAGGGGAAAATTATTATGATAGTGTTTATCTGAATCTTCCACAGGTATGACGAAATCAAACCGTAAAGCGTCTATAACAAGTAAAATCAACTTTTCTACTTTTGGCTCTGGTAAACACGAATCCACAACGTCGGAACATTCTGCTATGGTGGCAGGAACATCTCGGGATAATAAAAACCCCTTGGTGAAAAACACGATGGAGATGAACTGAAGGATCCCGAAGAACCCTAGGACCAATACGTAGCCGAAAAAAGTGATCTTTAGCTTCTGCTGCCGCATCCTACTTCGAGCTTCCATCTGATTGGAACTCATATCCTGTGAAAAATAGCTAGGGGACTTTGTTGATGCAACTGGAACTATAGAAAAAGTCTAGAGGGATGCTGATACGTATTAGCAAAGTCTCTGGCACCAGACGGTCTTTATTCGGTAGGGCTATTTGTTATTATGATCCAATCACGTCCACTTTGTTAGCACTTGATAATACAATGCGCGATGGTAGTGGAGGGGCCAAAGTGATAAGGTGAAAAATAACCGAAAAATAGAAACTACAGGCAGAACAAAAATATTATACATACTATACACCTACTCTATTCCATACTGTGATCGATTTGGCTCAAGAAATCCTCATCAAACGCATTATCATTCATCATATCGTCATCTCCTTGGAAATTGATCAAATCTCCCATATCATCTACTATATCACCTTCCTCAGGTCTATCATTGGTGAATAACTCATTAATGTCGTCCAAGTCTTGACCTGGTGAAGGTTTAGAACCGTTGTTATTTTGTTGGAAATCTAAGAACTCCATGTTATTGTCAAATTGATCAAAATTGGAATCTTGTTGACCATTTCCGTTCCCATTGTTGGCCCCATTAAGATTAACCATAGCTTCAATCAGTTTGGGGTTATAATTTTCTGGTGCTTTATCAATAGTCAATCCTTTGGTTAAGTCTTTATTTTGAAATGTGATATGGGTTTGTACACTTTTGAATTTCTTATTGAATTTTTCTTCGTAATCTTTTAAAATATTATTGTACTCTTGCTCAAGCTTATTATAGTCTTCTTCATTCTGTAAATTTTTGGTCAACCGGTTTAATTTCTCCGAAGCTTCCAGTTGGAACGTGAACTGTTCATCGGCTCCAAAGCTTGGAACCTCTTTATTCAATGCTTCTAACTCCTTAGTCAACTTTTCACTTTCTTGTTTCATTAATTCAAGATCCCCAAAATAAATCCCTTCAGGCCCCAAACTTGCTTTCAACTGAGCTAATTCCTCTTCATTTAACGCTTTCCCTCGGTCCTTTTGATCAGGAAAAGAGCTTGGAGGAATAATCTTCGATGTATGATAAAATTTGGACGTGACATTCTCAAGGTATTCTTGATTACGGATTAATCTGTTTAAAGCATCAGCTCGGAAAGAAATCAAATCCGATTCATCGTGCAAAGTATTTGTTGGTTCTTCTTTTATAGGGTGTTTTATGGATGTTGGCTGAATATTATTGGAATGAGAAGTAACCGAAGGTACTTTGTTCCTCCGTCTGGGTCTACCTGGATGAGCCATGATGTTTAGACTGAGCGCGGAAAGTTGACATTTTGGGGTTGGTGAGAACGGTAGGCGCACACAAGTCAAATGAAAAATTTAATATAATAAATACAATATAGCATTCTACATATACATACCCCAGATATCTTACATCTATTATACACCTAAAGATCAAACCGTCCATTTATGAACTCCTCGTCGTCATTGTCTATATCCATTTCATCTTCTTCGTCTATTTGATCATCATCAATTACATCTTCATCTGGTGGTAGATTAGGGTTTCCAGGTATAAACGAGCCTGGGTTCTTGAAAGTATTCATTCTATGAGACTTGCCAAATTGATCTTCCATGGCGGAAGCATCCACGTATGTGAATCCTTTGAAATTGGCTTGAATTCCGGGGGATAATGGTGTTGATGCTAATTCCAATTGTTTCCTTAATACTGAAGTGGATTCATTGGTGAATTCAGGATCAAAGTTGGAAGTGTCAGTTTCTGAAGTTAAATGAGGTTTAAAAGGTGGTGGGATTGACTTGGACTTCAACAAATCCCAGTCTATATCATTGAAAAATGCATGGGCTTTTAATTCTCTAGCATCATTGGTAGCTCCTAATCTATGCTTGGGGTTTCTATTCAATAACCCTTTCACAAAAGATCTACCTTCAACGCTCAAGATTTCTTTGGGGAATCTAACTTTCCCAAAAGCAATGTTCTTATACATTTGTTGAGTGTTATCAGCGTAGAAAGGAGACCAACCACAACACATTTCAAAAATTAAAACTCCCAAAGACCAAAAGTCCACCATCTTGGTGTATCCAGACTCGTCTAGCAAAACTTCCGGTGCTAAGTATTCTGTGGTACCACAAAAAGTATTGGTAGTACCGTCATTATTCAAATTAGCTTTGGATAATCCAAAATCACACAAGACAATGTGACCATTGGCATCCAATAAAATATTTTCTGGTTTTAAATCTCTATAAACAATATCACTGTCATGTAAATGTTCCAATGCCAATACCAATTCAGCAATGTAAAACTTGGCTCTATCTTCAGGGAATCTTCCTTCTTTTTGTAAATGCCAAAATAATTCTCCTCCGGACATATAGTCAGTGACTAAATATAAATCTGTAGGAGTTTGGAAAGAAAATTTCAAACCCACAATAAATGGAGACTGGGCTGCTGAAGTTCTAACAAGAATATTTCTTTCACCAATGGTATGGGCAATTTCTTTCTTTTTCACAATGACTTTTTTACTCAAAACCTTCATGGCATAAATCCTATTATTATCTGATTTTTTAACTTGGTATACCCTTCCAAATGTTCCCTTACCTAATAACCTTAAAATTTCAAAATCATCTGGTCCGTAAGTTTGTTTAATTAAGTTGGTATATTCCCATTTGATTTTGATCGATCCCGTAACTCTTTCACCTACAATTCTAGCAGTCAAATTAAACCAATCGACTTTATTGGTGTTAAAGGGAGAAAATCTCACATGGCCTAAAAAGGAGTCATCGGTGGCAGCATCGTAAACGGAAATATCCAATTCAGATTTGTTACCCACAACATCAAACATGGCTTCGTGGTTCCAAACAGGGTTGGAAATTCCTTCAGTATAGTTGGACATGGTTAAATGGTTGGATGAAGATTGTCTTTGGTATACGGGTTTGGACTTCAAGTTGGCAGCAGGGTTGCCATTGGTATTGGTGTTATGATTACCTTTGTTATTGAATGATCCGGGACCACTGGTGACGAATTCGGAACTTTCAAAAGTACAGACCACGTAAGGCTGAGAATTGGGAGTCCGAATTAATAAATTATTAGCTTCCATAATAGTAACCTTTAATTTCCCTTTTGGTTGAGAGTCAGATTGCAGGTTTTGTGTTTGTCCAGTTTCATCGGTGGTGATAATAATAGGTTGATCGTTGGAACTTTCCATATCGGAACTAAGACTGGTAGTCTGTGAAATTTGTTGTTGAAGCTGAGGGTGATGGGACAAAGGGGATTGAGCTTTATTGGCTTGTTGTTGATGTTTGAAGGTTTCGCTAAAGTCCTTGTCGCTGTTTAAAGTGGTCCCGTAGGCCATGGAATTGTCGGATACGGCGGTGGTAGGGGTGACGTTGGTTAAAGTCTTTGGGTAAATTTTTTGTTGTGGTTCTTCTGACCCGGATTTTTTAAAGGAACTTAGACTGAAAATTGTTTTTGCAAAGTCGGCCATAACTCTTAGAATCAGCTAAGAGAGTATATGAATGAAAATAATCAAAAAAACCTTCAAAAATGTCTGTTATTCAACCTAGTTAATAATGCCCCTTGTTTTTTTTTTTTCTATGAATAAAGAAATAAAACAAATGATAAAAGAAATGAAAGGATAAAGTGAAAAATTAAATGATTATTTGAGATGAATACTAGGCCTAGCACTCGGTTCTCTGGGGTTTTTTTCTATTATAAAGCACTTAGCTATGTCTTTTCTATAACTTTCTTGTCCAATATAATTGGCCTAATAAAATTGATAAGCGAAATTGTTTCGGTACGGACGCGACTGACGGATTAAAACGAAATAGAAATTCCGGTTAGAAAAGTGGAAAGAGGTAGAACAGAGCTTTGTATGTGGTGGAAACGATGAGGGGTTTCTTTACATGAAGTTTTCGGGCCCTTTTTTGCCTTGCATTCTTTTAATTCCTTTGTATGCAAAGATCCTTGACGATGTGAAAACTTCATCTGGTTATGGGCACTGGTGGTTTAATAAGATGAATAAGGTTAAGCTAGAGGTATAAGGTTTGCAGTGTGAAGCGGACATTAGGCTTTTGACAAAAGAAGAAATAACACATAAAATAATCTGTTTTCGTTTGTTTGCATTTGCTGTTTGTTTAACATTTGTTTTACCCTTGTTTTGTATGGTTAGTTACTCCGCTGTAAGCCAGTGCTATAGGTGAGTGGTTTAAGAACAAGTACTTTGAAAAAGTGTTTTACAATCCCAGTATTCTATTATTCCTTCATTCATTCACCCTAATACATTTCATTCTGTAACCCAAACCACTCTTTTTATCTTCCCCTTTTTCTTTTTATGTGCAGCCTATAGTTTGTAGATTCAAAGTAATTTTATTCGCACTGAAAAATTTCAATCAATCACGATGAATAGATTGTTCAACACGATACAATTTCGGGGCTTCTCTACGTCCATACCCAGTTTGGACAAGTACTATAAGATCACAAAGTATGCTAAACCAGTTGACAAAACTGTTTACAAAGTTGGAGATTCAGCAGAAGGTGTAAAAGTCCCTGCCGTCAGAAGACACTATCCAGTGTATGAGTATGAAACCATGTTTTTCAAGAGGCAAAACCGTGGATTGTATGGTGGATTACAAAGAACTAGTAGTAAAACATGTTCTGAAAGTGGTAACAAAAACTTAAGAAGTCATTTACCCAATATTGTTAGAACTAAATTATATTCGGAAATTTTAAACAAAACGTTTCAATTTAGAGTCAGTACCAAAGTATTGAAAACTGTGAATAAAGAAGGTGGGTTAGATAATTACTTGTTGAAAGATAAACCTGCTAGAGTTAAAACCATGGGTAAAGTTGGTTGGAGAATAAAGTATGACATTTTAATGAAAATAAAAGATAACGAATTATCAGTAATTGATGAAAGTAAAGTATTCCATGTTGATCAAAAGGGTAGAAATATTACTGTAGGAAGAAAGAAATTACTTAAAGAATTATATCCTCTCGTTAGAAGAGATTCATACAAACCAGTCTCATGGAAAACATATCTTTTTAACCACACCTGGAGACTGACAGAAGAATTAATTGAATTGTTGGACAATTACAATTACGATTTTTCCAAAATAACCGTTCCCAGCCCAACCACCAACTTGTAAATACAAATAAGTAGTAATAAATAGCCTCCTACTAGAAAATTGTTTGTCACGTGAAGTGCGAGAAAAACAGTCACATTCGCTTCAGAGACCTAAATGCTGTGCGCGTATACAGGAAAGTTGTGGTTTTTCACTCACTCATTTTTGAAGATAAAATTTTTCAAACTATACTGTTTAATATAGATCATAAAATGGTTAAGTCAGGTATGTAAAGATATCAAAATAGTGGTTATAAGATCCAATGTAGTTTAATAGAGAGTCTATATATGAATAGAAATGAAACGAAATGAAGAGATAATATTATAGGGTGAAATATTTTACAAGTCATCACCGTAAAGAAAAGAATGAATATGTTAACAAAAACTATTTACAATGACTATTTAACAAGTTAATGTGTTAATTCGTATAAGAGAGTATTATACTTCATAAGTATGTTGTACATGTTGGTATATTATACTATGTAATCCTAGTCATCTTTCATCCCAAGTCCACCCCGTTAAAATTTTAACTTGAATTTCGTATAACCAGTCCATCTCCAAACTTTATACTAACAAACTAGGAATTGCTGCTGGATTAAACAAGGGTCACAAAGTCTCCCCAAAAGAAGTTAAACCAAAAATTTCTTACAGAAAGGGTGCTTCTTCCAAAAGAACTACTTTCGTCAGATCCATCGTCAAAGAAGTCAGTGGATTAGCTCCATACGAAAGAAGATTAATCGAATTGATTAGAAATGCTGGTGAAAAGAGAGCCAAGAAGTTAGCTAAAAAGAGATTAGGTACTCACAAAAGATCTTTAAAGAAAGTTGATGACATGAATAAAGTTATTGCTGAATCTAGAAGACATTAAACCTGTATATTCTAATATAATTACGTACATCCAGAACATTTTAAAGTTTTAGTTTTATGTTTTTGACTCTCACCACTTTAAACCCGCAGGCTGACATTTAACTCTCACTTGCGCTAATTTTCATCACCCATGCTTAGAACTCCAACCCAGTTTCCCAGGCTTTTGCGTCAATTACAAACACAAATAACTCCTCCTTCACATTTTGGAAACACCAAATCCATCCCCCCTAGTTATGATCAATTGCACCAGGAAGTTCCACCAATAACCCATGTGGAGGCAGCTCCTAGTCGAGGATCAGATTCGTCTTCCCATTCCGAAAAACCCTTGAAAGAAATCACTTCTTTAATAGCGATGTTTACGTTGGGATACATTGCCATTGATAACTATACGAATCGAATGAAACTTGAGAAATTAAATAATGAATCTACGGCAATTAACTTGAAGACGTTACAAATCCAACAGGCTAACTTTGTACAAGCAAGAAAGAAGAAAGACTTGCAAATGCTTCAGGAACGTAAAGATAATGAAAGGAGAAACTTTAAGATGTTGTTACATATTGCCATGTTAAGGAAACAATTGATAGATCTGGGGCAAGATCCAGCATTTATAGATCAAGCTATTAAAGAGTTTGAAAAAAGCGTCAAAATTGATAATTCCATTAAGAATATAAGTGGACAGAGTTTATGGTTGACAGATGATTCAGGTATGTATATAATCATTAATCATTAAGGATTTACTAACAACTAGATTTGAAGCAATTTTTACCTGATGCCCATGATTATGACAAAAAAGACATTTAGAGAAAACTTAACAATTGAACATTAAGCAACAGACCAAGCTTATATTCATGTAAATATAAATGTGATTTAACAATCTGGTCTATGTATCACTCTAGCCTAATCGTCTTAGCCTTCTAATTCAACAGTTACCCGGACCCACTGCGAATATAAAATCTTCTCTTCGTGAAATTTTTTTCTTCATACAATGTCTTTAATTAGGCGCCCATTAGAGTCACGGTTTATATGATATCCACATATATTCTTAGGTCATTCTGTGATTTATTTCGTGCTCGGGTAAGCCTTAGATTAAATTGGTTTCACCGGCCTTAATGTCGTGTTAACTTTGTGGTTAACTATGCGGCTCCAAATCAACATATTTTTTCTTACCATGTTCACCTAGCATCTACTTTACATGTTCACCTGAATTTACCTTTTGGATTGGATAAGTTGAGCATCGATTTGTCCCAAATCCCTTTGTTTCAATTTCAACTGTAATAAATTTACCTTCGGACAACAAGTGGTTTGTTCAGGGCCATTTTCTTCATAATATTTCTTACAACACATATATAATTTATCAATGAGTTTAGTACATTTAGATTCGTTATATCCATTCACTTTTAAGCAATCTTGTATGGCACAAGCTTCTGCTTTACAGGGTTCTACTTTACAGTCAGACATAGTTGATTGCTACTGAGAATTTTCCATTTAAATTCTCAGTCGTGGATGAGACGATTTTACTACTGGGTTTTACTATTGGGTAAGTTATTTAAGAAACCTGTCTATACACATTGTGAATGTTTATGCGATGTTTTGATCAATGTATAGGAATGTTTCAAACCCAGAGTAAATGCTCAAAGGTTCTAGTTCTTCTGTTCATCCTCAATTAATTATCGACTTATCCAAATCAGTATGATAATCATCTTCATCAAACTCACTTGGTTCATAAATAACCAACGGTATGAATTCATTTTGATTGGCATCTCTATGAGCGGTTTTCTTTTTATAAATGTAGAAACTAGCACATCCACTGAAAACACATACCAAAATGGAAATTAGCCCCCATCTAGATAAATGCCATCTTAAACTTTCAATTTCTGACCTCATAGCACTATTCAATTCCGTAGTGATCTTATGATTAGTCTCTTGGATTTTAAGAGAAAGTTTTTTCGAACTTAATGTGTTTTCTTGCTTTTGATCATTAATAGTAACTTCATTATTATTCTTAAGTTGAAGGAAATCATTTTTCAACTCATCGCTTATTATATTAAAATCTCTTTCAAGAATGTTAATCAAATTTATGGCTTCATTCACATGAGATTCTCTGGATCTTGTTATATCCACTCTTAATTCTTGCTGGGCACTTTCAAATAAATACCTCTCATTCTCCAATTCATACAACTGGGAATATTTCGTGGAAAGTTTAGAAAGTTTGGAATTTAATTGCACGATTAAAAGGTTAATGATTTCATTGGACTGTTCAGCAGTAAACCCTGCTTCCGTTAGTTGCTTAAATACATTATAGGTATCCATGTACGGCTCCATCTTTTCAAATATAGTGGTCAAATATTCATTTTCTTCCATATCTTCTTCTTCTGCTTTAGCAGATTCCCTCTCATCCACTTTCTGATCCGTCTCACCCCCTTCAGTAGCATCCAAAGCTAGTATTGTTTCTGTAATGTTACCTGTCTTGATTATATCGTCCTTCTTCTGGTTTTTCGTGGGTTCTGCTTCCGAAAGATCGTTATTGATAATTTTGTCATTGAATATTCGTGATGAATAGTGAATATATCTGTAGCTCAACCCTGGTCTAGGTATGACTTTACTTCTGGTGGTGGCCCTCAATATGCTTCGTAACATCGTGTGTGTTTTGTATAAAGTGTCGCGAGATTAAAGCTTGCGGCTGCGAAAAATTAGAAAGTGACAGTGAAAATGAAAAACATGAGAGATAAAAGTGAAGGAAAAAATGAAAGATATAAATTCAACTTGGGGTAGTCCTTTTAGTTGAATTACAATACCGATACAATGCTTTGACCAAAAAGTCAAAATTAAACCGACTACCTTTGTTGTATATCATTGGCTCTGTCTGACCGAGAGAAGTGATAAACCCCAGAATATTGGTTTTAACAGAACCTGGAACCAATATCAAATCTGATGATAATGGAAGATTCCTCAAGGTTCTAATTTTTTTATCGCAACAGTAAATGGTTAACTGTTTGGTGCTTACTTCATCGATCCAACCATCTTCATCGGGAATACTTTGTTGGTATAGCGAAGAATGTTCTACTTCTGGAGTTTCGATTCCTTCAACAAGAGTACTCTCTTTACTGGTATCACTTTGAGATTCTTCAACTACCTTTTCCACTTGGATGATTGTATCATACCCTGTCTCTAAATGAACTAAACGGATTATGGGGATCAATCTTTTCAATGCTTTTTGGTCAATTTTGCAACTTTGTTTTTGACTGTTGAATTCATTGATGACATTTTCAGATAAAATTTCAAAATTGTGTTTCAAGGTTTTATCGTTGGTTTCATTCCATAAGATCCCTGACGGCTCATAAACTGTTAATTCTTCAATTGAGGCTATTAAGCTACTCCATACAATAAACTTAGCCATTTCACTCATTAGTCTATATTTTTCACTGGTGATATGAACCCGTTCCAGAATAAAATATTCATTTCTTAACCTAATAGCATCTGCTATCTTCCACTTTTCAGGCACAACCACTTTTTTGTTGTAATCAAGAAATGGTTGAGGAATGGGTGGGGGTAATGGAATTTGAGAATCATTCATATTAAGTATGAGAGCCACTGAGGAAGGTAACGTTAAAGTCTTAGGTAAAACATCAAAAATAATGTTCAAAGCATTTTGATCGGAATTCAAAACCTTATAGTAAACGAGACGAATAAACAGTTGAATAACTTTGTCGTAATTGATGGTGTACCAATTCAATTTAATCAAAGTCCAAACAATTAATAGCGATTCATACACCTCTCCTACAAGTTTCCGCTTTCCGTCAAAGTTAGTATAAACTACCAAGGCCATGGTCAAAACAATTCTTAACAAATGAACCTTTAAAATCTCTTTGGTGGTGAATTCTGTCTCCAAATTTAAGGAGTTTAACATATACTTATTCAGAACAAAACCTAGATTTTGGGCATTAAAATCCATGATGTTGGATTTTTCAAAGTTCCGTTCAAATTCCGTAGGCTCTGACAATTGTAAACGTTTGCCCTCAGAAATGGTAATGTTTTGTTGGTTTGGTTGTAATGTTTGTTCCATAATGAAGAAAAGAGAATATCTATCAGTTGCAAAATTTCAGGGCACGACAGAAAAATAAAAAAATAATGAAGGAAGCGAGGTTCGAACTCGCGCGGACAATCGTCCAACAGATCTTAAGTCTGCCGCCTTAGACCACTCGGCCATCCCTCCTTTTATTTCAAAGGTATCTCCGAGCTACCTTCTGAGCTACCGCAAATCCACGACCGCACCTTCCTATTTGGGCCTTTTAGGCCCCCACCCCTGCTTATCTTTGTAAATCTTCCTCCTCTACCTACTCCACTTGTCTTTTTTTGGGTAACTTTTCTGTTCTATTTGCCTACTGTTCTGAGGTTTAGAATCATTTTATGCAAAACATATCTATATGGTCGCAGGCTGCAAAAAATCTACTTTTAAGAATGACCACAAAAAATGGTAATACTTAAGGCTAAACTTGGAATAGCGTCAATGT